>JAOXNO010000001.1:175476111-175494033 GCA_028565335.1 Limnodromus scolopaceus
ATTATGTGGGTTTTGATGGCACTCAAGATGACCTGCTCCATGATCTTCCCTGGTATCAAGGTTAGACTGACAGGTCTATAGTTTCCTGGATCCTCCTTTTTGCCTTTCTTGTAGACGGGTGTTACATTTGGCACCCTCCAGTCCATTGGGATCTCCCCAGTTAGCCATGAGTTCCTGTAAATGATGGAAAGCAGTTTGGGAAGCACATCTGCCAACTCTTTCAGCACTCTTGGGTGTAGCCTATCCAGTCCCATAGACTTGTGTGCTTCCAAGCGGCATAGCAGGTCACTGATCTCTTCCTCTTTAATCTTGATGCCCTCATTCTGCTTCCCCTCCCTGTCTCCTAGCTCACTCCTAGGCTGGGTGTCCAGGGAACAGCTAGTTCCACTGCTAAAGACCGACGCGAAGTAGGCATTGAGCACCCTCAGCCTTTTCCTCATCCTTTGTGACTATGTTTTTATGACCTTTAATCCCGACCCATAACCTCTTATCTTGTTCATTACATTTTCGTAGGCAGAACTTCATGCACTCACACTGCTTTCCAAAAAAGGGCAACTGCCTCTCCTCATTATCCTGCCCTGTCCTTCCTAAAGTTGCTGTATCCACCCATGGTATCACTCATTTATATTAGCTACCACATCTCCATGATCCCACTGAGACCATAGGCCTGCAACTGCATGCAGACCTCTAATTCCTTCTTTTTGTTACCCATGCTGTGTACAGATACTTCAGAGAGGTACTCAGTCATACTGACTTTTCTAGAAAAGGAACAAGAGCTTCCCCTATAATGTCGTCCTATAGGCACTGCCTTATTTATATGTATACACTTGGGATGGGCTGCCTACATCCATGCATTGTTGATTATGAGGCCTCTCTTGTCCTCCCTTTGCTTGTCAATGCGTTCCACTGTTTTCTTACTTGGTCCAAGTTACCTTTTTTCTGTTTTCTGCTTTTCTTGAAATATATGGATTTTTTCCAACTTACTTTGATCATGTCTTTACAGCCACAGACTTTATAATAAAAAAAAAAAGTCACACATTTCTGACAAAAGATTACTCCAGGTTACTCCAACTCGTCAGTTTACAGGCACTGTAGTAAAGAAATCAATAATTGAAATATGGTCCAATCCACAGTATTTATTTCAAAATCTTATCTCTCCTTCTGCTTGAATAAAGGAATCTAGTCTGAAAAACAACACAAAACTGAAAAACCTCATGGCTTATTCACTTTTGATCCATTGCTCTGTATATCAGCAGTATTATGAAGATATCTACTTTTCTTTCTTGGATGTTGGATGGCTGTTAATTCTGTCAGAACTGGGGAAATGCAAAGTACTAGAATAAGTTTTGAGGGATCATACTTCTGCTGAATATGAGCAACTTCTACTATCCACAGATAGTTTACGATAGTGAATATTTCACTAACATCAGGACTCTAGAATCAGTCAACTCTACCCAGGGATCTGAATAATTCAAAACTCCTGATGTCCTTTTATGAACCTATAAGGCTTTAGCTAACTGAGGTAGTATATATTAAATCAATGTTTCAGCTAACAACTGTCTTTGTGTTAAAATTTTCAATTATTTCTTCTGTACCTATTAAAAACCCATTTCAAGCATACTGTCAAAAAGAACATTGAAGATGATTTACTACACTGAGGGGTGCACAACACAAATAGAAAATCAGAGTGCTCAGCTGCCTTATTCGTTTCTGTTCTCTTTAGTGAAAGGAAAATGCATTTCCTGCTCATGGACTTTTCCAAAAACAGTATAGCAACTTGACAATTACCAGATTTGGTGGAACTCTAGCCATGTAATACATGTCCACTTTGAAGTGGAAGTTGCTCAGGAACTGTTATATTGATTCCGTATCATCAGAAAATCATCCCACATTTAAATGATACAATCAGGAAGTCTGTAGCACAGGGAGGGCATGTTATTTATCTGAAGACAAGTCATGCTGCAAGAAAGAGCAAGGCTAACTCTTTCAAACAATTTCAGTAGTTTGTGTTGGGTTTTGAGATCCTATTTGATTTTAAGTAAAAAGATACTTATGCCTAGAAGAGATAGTCAGGAAATCCATTCAGTTTTACATACTCCTGAAAGTTCAAATGTTTATTTGTGGATTTCAGTGAAGTTTTTATCATTCCAAAGAAGAGATGCTGGCAAATCTCAGTCAGGAATGCACCTCAATTTGATTTTTTGTGATGTAGAAGAGAATTGAAAACAAACTGCTATATTGTAAATCATGGGAGAATATAAGAATTATTTCAAAAATAATTTTTATTAGGAAATATGTAATAGAGTATAGATTTTTTTGACATCTTCACTTCAGAAAACAATGTAGAATAAACATTTAATAATTTATTTAGAAATTAATATAAAAATTGTATAATTTCCATTAAAAGTATTCAAATAGAATAAGCAGAAATAAAGAAAAAAATATTGATGTGTGTGCACAGCTTTGCCTGATAATTTTAAATCTATTATATGGGGAGATAGTTTTACATGTGTCCTGGTTTGAGGTGGAGCCGAACCAATTTTGTGTTCTGTGGTTTTGCATTTTGGCTGGGCCTCCTCTGACTCTCTGAAATTAATGGCATATTGTGGAGAAAACTGCTCGTTCTCAGACTGATAAGGCCAATGTTTGTGCTAAATGTCAAGGAATTGTATGCAGAGAGGTCCTTGCTTATACTTATTGTTATAACAACCGAGGTCGGCCAGTTTTTGTTATATGCCCCTTAGAGGGTCAGAAATGGAAAGGAGTAGAGGGGTCACACCTATGGGGAGGAACGGACAGAACAGGTGACCCAAACCTGACCAACTGGGGTATTCCATCCCTTCTGCCCCATGCTCAGTATAAAAGCTGAGGGATCAAAGGGTCAGTTCTCTTCCTGCGATGGCCAACGTCCAAAGAGAACCCTGTCTGTTCATCTGCTTTTGATCCCGACCCGTGTGTTCCTGACTCCAGAGCTGAAATCCAGTTCCCATCCGTTGCTGAGTCCAGTCTGGGCCTTCCCCAGTGCCTGTCAGTGATGGGACTGTCATCCTGGGAGCTTGATACGCTTTTGTATATATTTTATTATTTTCTTCTCTTTTTTTATTTTAATATTAATTCTTCATTAAAGTAGTTTAGTTCATTCTAAACTTCTGTATCTCCTTATCTCTTCTTCTCCTCTTTTGGGGGTGGGGGAAGGGCCATCTGTCGGTCTGGTTGCAGTTGATTTCGGCTGAAACCACAACATGCCATTGAAAATAAATCTTTAAGACACACCTAGTAACATTTATAAAGAAATTAGATAAATGTAATAAGTAAGAAGATTATTTTCATCTAAATTGCCATGAAGCAAACAGATGAAGAAAATATTTTCTTATTGTGGGAGAAAAAGCTGTAAGTTTCCATGATTGCTAGCTTGTAGAATTTTTAGAAACTGTGCAAACTGTTGAAGGAATTGAAGCTACTGACTGTTGAAAGCATCCTTTTTAATAGCAGCTAAATTCTGTTAGGATGGATCATGTGCTTTGATTCTAGCTTCTTATAAACTGCATGATATTTGAGTTCCTAATACATGGCATTAGTCCCAGGCTTTCATTTGGGAGTGACATCCATTCAAAATTAAATCTGTATTTGCCTGTGATCTGTCCCTTTGAAAAGGCTGTCATTTTAACTTCTTTAGTGAAGATGGAGAATAAAACCAACTAATATCCAGGTGCTTTATTACACTTGTATCTGAACATTTGCTCATTTGTTTTTTCCTAAAATGTGAGGCAGTGTCTATCTACAACAAAATAGGTCAGGTGGTCATAAGGAAAAAGTTGGAAGTTCCCTGACCATTCCATAGTGCTGGATCAATTCAGGTCCCAGTTCTTTCCTAAGTAAAGAATTACAGTTTATTTATTAAGATGTTGGTTAACTTGCTTCCTAGATAACAAGGCAAAGGAAAAATGCTACACTGCATTTGGAAGTTTACTTCCTGAAGCTTGTGTAGATGTTTTGAGACGTTGGATGAAAAATACCTTAGAAGACTAGAATTTGTATGTGCTGTCAGGTAATAACTATTCAGGAGAACAGTTTCAACAGTGCCCTAAATTCCCTTAATCAAATTGATTACATTTTATAACGCTGTTATCTGAAAACTGATTTTAAAAATACGCAGGATCATTTCCAAATACAAATAGATCTACAGATCAACTGTAGACTTTACATTCTGTCGTAGCAAAAGGCTGTACCATTAGCAAAGTTCTTCAGGTTGTCCCCTTAAGGTACTTCAGTAATCTTACTGACTCCAGTTAGCTTATTGGATACATAATTTATTAGAAGTCTACTAAATATTCTTTTGACATTATTTCAAGGAAGGAATTCACATAATTCATCCCCTAAGATATATTGTCTTCATAAACTAAGATACACAACAGCTACAAAATGCAACTTGAGGGCTTGCTCAAGTAATAGAGTAAATTTTAAAACAGAGCTGCGCAACTTAGTATATGATCAGTAGTAGTCTCTCTTCACATACAGTACTTAGACCATCTACAAAGAGATATTTTTGCTTTTATTTTTCATTGCATATATTGCTAAAACAAAAGCAATAGCTGACTAGCAAGTAGTAAATGGAATGTGTCTCCAAATATTTTATTAATATGCAAAAGACTACTTAGTACTTAAATTGCAGAACTTTTATAATCAAGAGGTAGTATATATTGTTTGCTAAGTTACCAAAAAAGGGGAGGAGAAAAAAAGGCATATTTCTCAATCTACTTTTTGGTGTCCATGTCAATTAGGTGCTATCTTTAATTACTGAATGTTAGACAACATACTGTATCCTATCCAACAGAGTACTAATATTTTAGTCTGCTATGCTTTACTTTCTAATGAATTTCATACTGACTTGTGTGGCTTGTCGCAGTATTAATGTATCATTTCTTCTCATGGCCTGTGTGCTAAAAGATAAAAGGATTCTAACTCTTCAGCTTGCTAAATAATAAAAGCCAGATCCTAAAATGGAAGCTAAATTAAATGCTAGGGCTTTGAGAGTGAAACCACATTCCCAAATTACATGTATCAATGCCTTTCTGCATCATACACTGTAATATGGGCAAGCAGTTCTAGTCTACTCTTGCCCAGAAAAGTTCTAGAGCTGGAGTCAGTATCTGTTCATCAACAATGCAGTGAAATAGTCAAGCTAATAATCCATGCCAAGTAGAGGTCATGAACCTGTATAATTTTGAATAATGCAGTAGCATCTCTGCACATTACTGCCCTGTCATGCGACTGGAATGCTACTTTTGGAGCAGTTAGAAGATTTGTATCCTATAGTATTATGTAGGGAAAACACACCCTTGGACCTGTCTTCTGTAAAGAGACCCTACAAGCTATTTTGCTAGCAGGGAATACACTGCACAGGAAAATACCTAAGTCAACCAATAAAAAATAGCATAGAGAAGATGTGCTACAGAATATTCTCTTTTTCCAATTCATTCAGGATTTAATAAGGTACATAGAATCCTCCTTATGCAAGTCCTCAAGCACAAGATAACACTTAGCTATTCAGATCTTTCAGGATTTTGGCAAGTTTATAAATATAATGTTCCAAGCAGGTTCTGTGGTGACAACAGATTGGCATACAAACTTGCTGACTTCTAAGCCATTAAGTGAATGATTACTAGGTTACTCAACTTCTCTTTCAGATCTCAGCTGAGTTATATACCAACCACATAATCTCTTAGGATTTCATCCCTAGCCCCTAACAAGAAACTCTTCGTGGGACAACTTTTTTACTACTAACCTACCAATGTAAATATCAAACCTACTTTAGGAACGTAAACATCATCCACAATGGCAAGTCCTACCTGATCAACCTAGTGGCCTTCTATGATGGAGTGACTACAGCAGTGGATAAGGGAAGAGCTACAGATAATGTCTATCTGGAGTTCTGTAAGGCCTTTGATACGGTCCTCCACAATATCCTTCTCTCTAAATTGGAGAGATAAGGATTTGATGGGTGGAATGTTCAATGGATGAGGAATTGGTTGGATGGTCGCATCCAAAGAGTAGTGGTCAATGTCTCAATGTCCAGATGGAGATCTGTGACAAATGGTGTCCCTCGGGGCTCCGTACTGGAACCAGTACTGTTCAATATCTTCATCAATGACATAAAGAGTGGGATCAAGTGCACCCTCAGCAAGTTTGCGGATGACACCAAGCTGAGTGGTGCAGTTGACACGCCTGAGGGATGGAATGCCATCCAGAGAGACCTGGACATGCTTGAGAAGTAGGCCTGTGTGAACGTCATGAAATTCAACAAGGCCAAGTGCAGCATCTTGCACCTGCATCAGAAAAGCCCCCAGTATCAATACAGGCTGGGAAACAATTCTGGGACTGTAAGTCTGGCACCTTAAGTTTAGTATTGAGATTTTTGTATGGTGTTAATCACTAGAGAGGGCACTCTGCCTCCCTCTTGACTACACACAGGGAGCTTAACTTTCTACTCTAAATTATAATTACTAATTTAGGACTGGCTAAAGACAGGTGACATGTTTCTAGCTTTCTGTCTGATTATGTTGAAATTATGTACTCCCTTGGGAGGTAAATAAAGGAAATGCAATGGTGCTATTTCTATGAAACACCAAATGCCTGTTTTCTCTTGCTTCTAGCAATGTTTCTCATCAGATAGCCTTATAGTGAGTTGGAGTCTAGAGCTTGACATTTAACAGAGAAGTTGCAGTTAGGCACAAATAGAATATTGGTACTGTAGCTTACATGCAGCATTTGCAAAACTGCTCATTCCTTGCTTTATTTATATCTGATGTCTCTTTTCATACCTATGAAACTGAACAGATTTCATAAAAAACAGAATGTATTTTATAACTAATCCCTCAAATGTTTCTGTGCCCATTTTTGAGTAATTAGATTATAAAACAAGAGCTGGTTATAAACATGGAATAATTGCCATATATTTTCCTTTTACTGGGGGATAGATTATGTCTTTTGCATTGGGAGAGACATTTTGGCATCCATAAAATCCCATCATCTTTTCTCTCATAGGATGCTACAGGTTTAAAAGCTCAAGGAGAAAGTGTGAAAAAAAAAATAAAGAAAAGATAAAACTGCAGAGCTCTTTATAAAAAATAGTTTGAAAGTTAAAAGAAATTTCAAAGTTTTTCTGTAAAAGTAAGTGTTTTACAATGTGTTGACTTTAAACATAAATGTTTAATATTGATTATTACAAGGAGTTCACTACTTGAAACATTCATTAGAAATGAGGGTAGGCATAAATATAACCCAGACAGCATAATCAATTTTTTGATCTTTCTACTGGAAAGAAGAGCTGATAAAAACCCTCAGTATTGTTCCTGGATTTCCTGAAGTTCCATAGTTTCTCTGTATGTTTAACAGGCATTAAAGAGAAAAAAATAAATCTGTCTCGTCTTTTGATAGTATATATAAGCATATACTAATAATTTTTAATGCAAAGGATAAAAATGGAGTTGAATCATATAATTTTTTTAGATAAAAAACACAGACAAAATGTAGGTAATATTATTATGGGTTTGGATGCAGGCCTTACCAGAACTTAAGAGTTACTTGCATTTGGGGTTTTATTTGAAATAACTTCACAATGAAACCTGATGTCATGTTTCAGGATTGGAACTGGATTTGGAAAAAAAAGTTTCTCTGAAGACATTGTTCTATAGTGTGAGGTGCAGGCTCATCTTCAGAGTCATGTTCTTGTGGACATTTGTGAAGAATTTGAAAAAACCTGCATTTTTTCCAGAAGGATGTTGTCTAGCTAAAGATTGATCATGAACTGATTCTGTTATCCTTACTAAAGATTTTGGGGAATGTTTGGCTGTTTTTTCAGAATACCTAATTCGCAATGAATTAAATAGAAACTAAATGGCCTAGCATAGTGCCCCTAGACATCTGTCTGTATAATTAAATACTTAGAGATTTTGGAGAAATGTGACAAATGGGATAAATGGCAGACAGTCACCGTAAATGGACATGAGGTTTGAAGAAGCACAAATAGCTTAGAAATTCCCAGCAATCAAAATAAAGAAAGTTGACTTTGCTTTGAATTAAACCTACACTAACAGGGTTGTAAGTGATGGAAGCTGTATTAGTAGACACTAGAAGACATGTAGCAGAGTTATGTAAGACTATGGACGTATACTTTCATAACATGTACCTAAATCTTTATCTGAATATATTTTTCCCCGAAATTCTGTATAAAGTCCATAAATAGAGGTAGTTTGCTGCTGAGCTGTACAAATCTGTTGTCCTGATAGGTGTCTAAACGTAGGCAGACAGAATTTTTCTCTAGGTACCCATTTCTCCCTAATACTTATGTACTAATCTGGTGACCTCTACACTGCCTAAGGCATTAATGCCAGGATCAACCCTGGTCTCCAGATACAGAATGGCTTTTGTGTAGGGCTAATCCCTTCTAGACTGACCATACACAAAATACAGAGGATGTGCTCCAACTCTTTTCCACTTTCCCATGTCTCTAAAAATGAACCACTATTTAGATGTTTGGGTGTTGTGTTTTTTTTTTTTTTCCATTTGACATTCCTGAGATAAAGTGAGCTGTGTCCTAACTTGCCAGGGAGATTTCTATGAAATAAATCAAAAGCAACCTCAGTCAGACTAGAACTAGAGAAAAATTTTAAATTAGTAAATGTGGTAAAGGAACAATTTGTAATGCACCCAAGTTAATTAGAACCTTCTGAAAGGTACCCTTTAAGGTCCCTGGGCCTTGGAAGTGAGATGTCTATTAGACATCTACACCTATGCTTTCACCCTAGGCTTCTGTTGTAATTAACAGAGAAAAACAGGAACTTCAAAGGCACAGTTTATGTTATCTTAATGTTGATGTCTGACATAGTATCCAAATTTCATTCCCTAAAAGTGTCATTTCCTCTCCCTTTCTAATTAGGAAAGGAGTTTATGGGGAGCAATTCAAAGATATCTGTATGGTGGGTCTCTAAAGCTGACTGAGAAGAATCCTACACTGGCTTTCACCTCTTAAAGCTAGAGATTCACATTCTTCTTCAGCACTGGGACTTCAAGCTACAGGCAGTCTGCAGGTTTCTCATGTGAACTCATTTGAAACACTATGCTGTCATAATACAATTCTCTTCACATACGCTCTTCTTGAAAACCTAAACCTTTCTTGTCCTGTAAAATATGATTCCTTGCTTATAAATGTTGGATTGGGGCCTAACCAAATAGGCAAGAAATTAGAGTATGTACCTAGCTATTTTAGTTGTCTTATCTCTGCCACAATCTCAGCAGAACTATAATAGCACATTTTAACATCTTGAAGTGCGTGAAAAATAATATGATTTAATTCATCTTATTTGCATGTTCACAGTGGTCAGTGAGTATTGTGAGTTGTTTTACATTTTTATTGACATGTCCAGAAAATAAGTGCATTTCTAAAGTAACAAATAGGAGCAAATTAAATAAACTCATATATCCAAAGGAATAAAATGAAATTCTCATATTGCAGTGCAAAGAATTAAATGTTAAATTCAATGTTTGATAGTTGTTCTTGAAAGGCTGAATAATTTCAGTGTCTTTGACTTCTCATACATATTGAAAATTCTAATCAATATTAAAAATAAAAAAGGAGGGTGTGTTGGAGCTTGACTGTCAAATACAGTGACTTAAAACTAACAAAGAGAAGAAAACTCAAGATAAATTAAAAAAATAATCCTTAAAAATATCCTGGGGATGTTTTTACTATATGGACCACTGAAAATATTTTAGTGAAATAAATATACTGAATTAGACTGCTTATTTTTGTAGTATGAATTCAAAGTCACATATACAGAAATAGATAAATCATGTGCAACAGAATGAGATGTAAGAATTTCTGGGGATTTAAAAGTCAGCAAGGCAATAGTTTCATCTGTAATAAATATATATTAGAAAAGCAGATTTAAAATTTTCATTTGCTGTATCTGTTTTATTTCTGTACATATAGTTTAAAAAACACACTTCCGAAAGCTCTTTTTTTGAACAAAACCTGCTTTTTAACTGAAGTGTTACTATGAGCCATTTAAAATGCAGCATTGGATTTTTATACCTTTGTGGAAGACAAGACTTCCTTATCTTCTTGATACAAGAATGAAATACATAATCACAAAATAAATGTATTTTTGAAAACCAAAGCTTGGATCAGAATAGTAAAGAAAAATAACTATTAAAAGTATATCCTTAGAACTTTAAGAAATTATTTATTAATCAGCATACAAACTTTTTAGTAGTGGAAAGAAAAATCTACTTAGGGACACTTAGCTGCATGAATATTGACAAGAGCTTTGAAATTATGAGGAGGGCTTTGACAAAATACCAAAGAATTAATCATTAGTCACACTTTTATCTGGGGACTTACAGTATCACTGTTCAATTACTTGTGATGTTTCAGTATCATTTTAAGAGCTACGAGAGACAAAGAATTTGAGGGGACACGCTCTTTTCAGACTTGCTTTCCAATGGAAAATAATATCTATTAGAACTCATAAACACAAGTTGATATTCTTGGCATTTCTACACAAAGGAGATAAAGGATTGAGTTGGCATAGAAAAGCCCTTGAGAAAGTGGTTCTGCCAGTTCAACGTTAAAAGACTTTGTGAAATGGCTTGCATTGTTACAGTTCTGTGAGCCACAAGTCATGCATGAATAATATGAACATAATTCTGGCTTTGCTTCATCTCAAAATTTGTAAGATGCTATCATGCATAACTAACTTTTCTCAAAAGGTAATGTATATAGAAGACAATAAGATTGTTCTGTTGTATAGCAAGATTTATCAAGCAAGTTCTTCACTAATACTTGACTGATAAATTTTGGACATTAGAAAAATAATTAGATAATGCGGTTTCCTTTAAGGAAATGAGCTTCTTAAGTTAAAAAAAAATAAGAAGGAGGTTTTATTTTTCACTTTTTCCCCAGTCTGAAATGAAATGCTTTGTAATACAAATTAACTATCATCATTATCATTCCATGTAAAATGTTTGTGGATCATTCAAAGAGATAAATTAATTTGATCAAAACCTTTTTTTGTTTACTTGCTCAGTTCCCATATGGAGTACTACTTATGCAAAGACAATTTTAATTATATGTGGATGAGAACATTCCTTCTCAGTTCCAGTCTATTAACCATCTTCAAATACGTAAATGTAGAGTATAGAAATTGTAAAATAAAAGGTTTGAAAGTCTGATAAAAAACCAAATTTCTTCTTTTTTCCTGGTTTATATGTTTTCAGATTTATATGTAATGATATTTAAAAACATTACTGTTTTTAATGTCTCTAAAATTGCCAGTGTTGCGGTATTCATGTTGTTACTTTGAGAAGAAAAGACCAACAATAAAGGTTTGAAAAAAAGGAGAAAAAGTGTTGACAAGAATCTAGAGGAATATAAAGAGTTCTTAAAAGAAGAACAAATCAAAACTGTATACATGAGAAAGCAATAATGACTAGTAAAACAAGGACAGAGGAAGATGAACTGTGGAAAATGAGCAAAGGACTGATACAGAAGAAAAATCAGAAAAGTCAATAAGTAGTTTTTGGAAGACAGATAAATATTGCCCATAATGGTTATGTTAAGTTTTTTATATTATTTTGAATAAACATGTGTGTCATAAGGGTCTTTTTTTCACGCTAAGGTGGTGCCAATTCCCTTGGAATCTGTGTGAGAAAGGCACAAAAAAGCAAGGCTAGTTAATGATTTATTCTATAAAAACCAGAATTGGTAGGAAAGTGATAGAAATCTTACATCTTTTCTGATGCTCCTGCAGTATCTGATGAGCCTCTCCTTGTCGACCATGACATGCTGTCCACAGTCACCATCCATGGTGAAGTTCAGTGGCCTCATTGTTCTTCACCTCTCTAGAATATTCTTTCGAGTGAATAAAGTTATCAATCTTTTACCTGTACAATATTGAACTTTCTAGAAGGCATACTGAGATACACTGAGAGTGATATGCTCCTACCCTTCTCTATAGTAATGAACTCTTAGAAGTGGTACATAGAGGTGGTATTGTTAAAGGCAGTCACGGTATGTGCTCAGGTTAAACAGCGGTCACTCATGCTAATGTACAGGTCTTTACAACCAAAACCTATGGTTAAACTCTGCCTAAATACTGCTTAAAATCACTGTCTCCTCACTATGGTCTGCAGCACTGGCTCACTACAAGGTCAGATCACATTTCACTAAGCAAAGAGATAATCCTCTGAATGCTGCACACATGAATAATTATATCAAAATCATTTTCACCTTGACTTAGCCATAGTTATTCAGGAGTGACAGTGAGGTACCATTCTGTCTTAAGACTTTGGCAGTTTGGGTTTTCCAGTTCTCTCAGGAGAAAATTCTTTAATGAGGCCAGCTTTTTCTCAGAAGATTTGGGAAAAAGCTATTGTATCTATTATTCAAGCATAAATTATTGGTCTCAGCTGGGTAAAATTCTGTGGGGTTATAGCACAGGTCAGAGAAGATGATCTGATGATCCCTTCTCACCCTGCATTTCTGAGTCTCTGAATAATGTACAATGAATTTTATGTATATTGAAGTCAAGCTGGGTGACCAACAAACTAAAACTATTTGCTACATCTTGTCTAGATTCATGATGGAAGAGAAAAGATCATCAAGAACTTATTAAAAATAAATTTCTTAACACTTAAATTCCCTTCCGTTGTTTTCTTTCTTTGTTGTGGTGAAAAAAAAGCAAAATACTCCATTTGTCTAAATCAATAAACCCTGACTTTTTTGACTCTTTATTGTTTCTTAGCACTCTGGTATAGTGAATTTATATGTTTTTTCACTTATTTATCTACCACACCTCTGTAAACTTGTCCTTTGCACCTCTGTAGTTAAATATTTGTTAATATTCTGAAACTTTCCCACTTATGAGGTGATACTGACTATTTATAAAACTGCGTAACTCTAAGTTTTGGGCAGTCCCATTGACTTCCGTGAGAAAAACTGCACATTTTCATATGTATTTCTTTTCTGTTCTTTAGGAAATAAATCTCATTATTTTATCTTAAGTGTAATTGTTTTTTTCTTTCTCACCATTTCTTAGAAATTTTACATTTAAATGAAAGCAATTTCACAGAATAAACAAAAACATTCATACGGGTCAAAAACCTGAAACAGTAACTCAGGTACAATTTATACGGCTAACAAGATGACCTTTAACTGGATAAACACACCTAGATTGTCTCCGGTGGTAAAAGTTACTATCTTAGTAAATATTTGTTAAAAATTCATGTTTTAAATATTTGGTGGGAGCAATGTAATTAACATGGGAAAACCCCTATGTTTTCTGAAACAAAGATTTATCATTTGTTGTGGGGTTTTTTGTCATTTCTGAGGAAACCTATTTCAAGATGAGGGCTCCTTAGCACTGTAATTTGCAGTAATAACATGCTTACAGTATCAGTCATCTTCCACTCTTGAATCAGAGAAAGCCAAAAGCAATGACCAAGGAATTAATGTCAAAGGGTTAGCTTCCAGATAAACTTACCTAGTCCTGGGCAGGCTTTTTAGTTCTGTAGTGACTGGCATATTAGACACCAACAAAGATAGCATCATCAGGCTCAGAGGTGAATTCCCAAGAAGATGGCTTTTTAGAAGTTGTTATTGAATTTGGTTAATTTCTATAAAAATTCTTTCCTTCTTATGTAGTCTCCTTACAGGCTACCTTTACTGTAGCAGTGCAAAGCTATTCAGGTGGCTATATTGTGAGATAGGAGAAAAACCACAAACCTTCCTTCTATCTCAAGCATCATGATTACAGGCTGTGCAGAATTACAGACCACACAAATTTCCAAGAGGTTTGGATCAGAAGACTCAAAGACAATAAAGGATATGATGTAAGTGTGCCAGGAAGCAACGTATTAACCCTTAGTGTAAGAAGAGGGTGTTTGCATTTCACTTAATGTTATCAGATCAATAGAGTCACCCAGACAGTATCATTAGAGATACTTTAGGTGTACCAGCTGACATCCAGCTGATTGGCCAGAGAAAGATAGATACAGCGTAGGCTCATAATTCTCTTTCCCATGCAGGTTCCCTTGATGAACCTGAATAGCATTATGTACCTCTGTTTAAAGTAACTAAACTAAACCCTCAGTGTGAAGGTCCCCTGCAGATAATGCCACATGATGCTAGTTGTTTTGAGCTTCCTTTATAGTCACAAGAAGCTGTAGGAAAGGGTTCATCTGCTCTATTGTACACAAGTACTTTATGGTGGGATGAGTGCTGACATAAAAGTGCCAATTTTCCTACATTGATTTCCCTATGACTAAATCTCCCTAAAGAGAGATCCCTAAATCTCAAGGGAGATTTAGATGTAAACACTTTTCTACACCTGTTCAGAAAAAAATTGCCATCCAGAACACTACAAGTACTCTCCCTAGAAAACTACATCTCTGCCATTCCAGTTAGTTAGCTATACTTATGTGAAAGAACATTAGTAAGTAAGCCTTTACAGGATTCAAAATTCATTTTTATGACACAGTGAGGTTTATTGAATTGCTAATTCTTCCACTCTGTGATAAAAGGATACCTGGAACTGGCTTAGAATTGGTCCCTCATTTTAGTAATTAATAGGAAATTTGCCTGTGAGATACAATATAATTAGACAATTTATGTACTAAAATAACACTTTGTAAATTAGATTCATTTCTTTATCAAGAGGATTTTTCTTCCTAACTTCCTGAAAGCTTTACTCATCTTTGCCCTATAACTCAATTACTTACATCCACTTGTGAAGCTCTTGACCTTAAGGGAATAGACTAAGCCACTCCCTTGAGATCCCTTTCTAGCAGTTTAAGTAATGAGGAGTCAACGAGTGTAATCATAAAAAGAAAATTATTTTCATCAAGAAAATGCATGTTTATGCTTGTCAAAATGATCTCTGTATGGAGTATAAAGCAGAGATATGCAAAAAGTTGATCATAATTAAAAAACAAGACTGATTTTTTGTTTGGGGGTTCTTTGCCTTTTTTTTTTTTTTTTTTTTTACAAAAACACACAAATTCTATCTTGAGAAAACTCATACAGAATTATAAAACTTACTTTAATACATTTTTTTCTTGTTTCTAGGTAACCAACATTTGAATCTTATGGCCTTCTTCAGGCTTCCCACAGGGAATTAACTAATTAGCTCACTGAGCCACTGTTAATTATTCTGAAAAGTCATGGACATCGGGGAAGACATCAGAGATTAAAAAAAAAAAAGAGGATGGAAAAAATCCAGGTATGACACTAGTCTTCTAAAAATGACAAATAAAATAGTCCTAGAAATTCCTACCAAAAAAACCTGATCTTCATTGCCTTGGGGAGAAAAAAATACATAAATCATGTAATAAATACTAAGATAAAGAAAAATTCTCAAAGAGTTTATAATGTCCAAACATAGGCATTAATTAGTATGGCTTTATAAATAACACCAATCATCCTTGCTTTTGAGCTTTAGGAACGGATAGGAAAGTTCCCTATCCAAGATGAGAGAGCAGGATGCACAACACTTTATGTCTTTCAAATTTCCAAGTGCCTCACAGATCTACTGTTTGATTGCCAAAGTGACAGGCAGACTTTATCCCTGCTGGAAGACATTTATATTTCTTACTTAAAAGCAAGGGCGGCTCTTGCCTTGGGGGTGTTAGGATCCATTCCCACCAGAGTTTTATAACCCTCAGTAAAATCTTTGTGAGTTTTTCTTCCCTCCAGTGCTAAGCACAGACAGTGCACATGAAAGTACAAAGCCAGACACTGTCACACACCAGAGAGGGGTACGCACAGGGATGGGAAGGATGCTGTGCCTTTGCCTGCGCAGTAGCCCCAGCCACCTCCTGTAAAGCATTACAATATGTGCTGCTCTAGAGAAAGGGAAATCAAAACATGATATTATATGTTTAGGTGGTGACAGAGAAATGTCAAAAATCAAAACTGATATCCTGCTCCCTCTAAAGTTATGAAGACCAGTCAACACTTGTTATATGATAGTAGCTAATGCAATAAGCACCATGGTACTTGGCTCTGTGGCTCCTTGACCTAGGTATACCTTTTTTTTTTTTTTCTTTTCCTTCAAAGAACACATCTTTGTGGAGTAAAACTGTAAAAAAAAGTAAGTTAAAGACAAGACATTAGAGTTTTCTAAAACAACCAGACTTTTAGTTTGGTTTGATTTTTTCCAGATAAGATGTGGGGAAAAAGAAACACCAACAAATCAATATGGATCTGGTTATATTTTTTTTTTTTAAAAAAAAAAAGTTTGTTTTAATAATTTTAAATTAAAGGGGTGGGGAAACTTCTTTTTGGAAACCACCAATACCCTCCTTTTCTTTGGGGATTTGGATGAGAGCCAAAATTTGCCTAACAGTAAAAATTAGTTTTAATTGTAGAAAAGCTATACTCTCCCTATAATCTTCTATCTTTACATTATGAAAAATAAACTGCAGAATTTTTATTTTTTGCTTTGTCATGTGTCTGCTCCCAAGATTATTTGCATATTTAAAAATGTATAATAATTCTCTCACAAAGCATGGATTTGAAATGAGTATTGATTAACAATGCAGTAAAACAGAGGAGCCAGGAAAGTACAATATGAATCTGTGTACGCTACGAAATGTACAGAAAGACAGTAAGCACTTCCTTTGAGTTAAGAAATAAAAGGAAAATATAAAAATTAGTTCACTGTTTAGGCTAACCATTTTATCTTATGCCCTTTGCACTACTAATAGCTAGCCTAGTAATAGTTAGCCACAGAGATGCATAAAAATATTAACACTCAAAGTCTTAGATGAACTTACACATACTGTTGCTTTCTTTGTGTGATCACTACTACAGAGAACAGTGAGGACTAGCAGAGGTCACACTAATGGTTTAAATGATTGTACTTGATTCCTGTTGGTCATGGCTAAGTTTTTTCTACTACCGGTAATGTAAAAAACCTCATCTGAGTATCCTTCACTAACAAAACTGTGAACTTGATCCAAAGCCATCTGAAAACTCCTGTTGCCTTCTATGAGTTTAGACGAAGCACTTCATGCTTAATGTTTTTTTTTTTTTTCCTAGTCCGAGGTTGAAATCCAGCTCACTTCTGAAACAAGCTGTTTGTATGAAGGTCACAGATATTAAAATCATATTACTTTTCCACAACCTAATAAAAGGAATTTTAAGAAATACATGCATAAATATAAATTATCTCCTTTTAATTTATTTATTTTTGAATGACTGGGGAATTAGCATGCTAAAGTCAAATTCCATAAAAATATTGGGTATTTCTGTAGTCTTTAATGGAACTAGCCAACAGAAGCAGTGGCTGGAAGAGAAGAACTTCTTGTAGCAGAAGTTAAACTTGAACTGCATGTGAGTTCACAATGCTTGAATTACAAAAGGGTGACTAAAGCTCAGAGGTAGGACCAGCCAAACACAAGAAGCTGCTTAAACAATGCTTTTTCTGAGTAGTAGAAGTACAATACCAATGCACTGAGTAAATGGCCAGTTTACAATCAGCACAAACTAAACCCCTTACTTTTTCTGCAGGAAGTGAACAATTCATCATGTCAGACCATAAGGTCACAGTGCCCCAGAATGATGAAATGTCAGCTCCCAGGCAAATATTTAGAGTCACATGATTATATGCAAAAAGGTAAATTACCACAAATTTCTGGCCAAAGGCATTCCGGTTGAAACAAGTATGCAAATTGGTGTCTGAAGAGTCCATTTCCAGAAAACAGACTTTCATAGTTATTGGAAAAAGAAATTAAGTATATACGGATTTAAAAAAAGAAGAGGAGAAGAGAGAAGAGGAGAAGAGAGAAGAGGAGAAGAGAGAATAGGAGAAGAGAGAATAGGATAATAGAGAAGAGGAGAAGAGAGAAGAGGAGAAGAGAGAA
>JAOXNO010000001.1:175494797-175505894 GCA_028565335.1 Limnodromus scolopaceus
AGGAGAAGAGAGAAGAGGAGAAGAGAGAAGAGGAGAAGAGAGAAGAGGAGAAGAGAGAAGAGGAGAAGAGAGAAGAGGAGAAGAGAGAAGAGGAGAAGAGAGAAGAGGAGAAGAGAGAAGAGGAGAAGAGAGAAGAGAAAAGAATACTTAGCCATGTTATATCAAAAGAAAATTGGGACAAAGACTGATAATATGACTGTGTCAATAGAACAAATAATATTAATTCTGTTCCTTACTTGGGTAAATTATGCAAAATGGTTTAATTTTGAGATCTAATTCTCTGAATGGAAATAGTACATAAAGGCAACACCAAAAAAAAACACAAAAAATTTTAACTGCTACAGAAGATTCAATATGGTATACGTATCCAATATATACAAGAAGACAGTAACAATTTATCATTAACATGGCAGAGATGTAGTATTCTGACAGCCAAATAAGTATGAAAGCAAAACGAAGATGAAGAACTCTGAAAAATCAGAAAAAAAAAAAAAAATAAAGGAAACAAAAAAATTCTCCAAGGTCAGTTGCCTTAGAAGTTCTAATACCTCAATGGATCCCTTTTATTTTTAAGGAACATTTCTAATTAAATTATGGATGAAAGTAAGCAATTGCTTTCATAATATATTTCTATTCCATTTTTCTTTTTGCATTACTCATAAAGTTTTGTATTATTCCCAAAGTTTTGTATTACTCCCAATGAGGTATAAAGTGCGGGTAAGGCAAGAGAAAGGCAAGAAAGGGCCCTGATTCAAAATGCTTTTGAGTATTCTTTTCAGAAACATTTAATGATTCCAATGACAATTACATTATTAAGGGTGCATAAGCATTGTTTCCTAAAGGGATAGATGAATTCCTGAAAACCAGGTGTTAATTTATTTTTAATCCTGTTTTACTTTATGTATGGTTTATTTTATTTTAGTTTATTTTGTTACGGTTTATTTTACTTCATCTTCTTGTATTTTATCATTTCATAATGTATCTCGTTTTATAAATACAAGGAAAAAAAATCACATGAATGCAAAAATATCTGTGTAATACCCACTTCTTTAGGACTCAAAGTGTGTGGGTGAGAGCATACAGATATGAGCTGACCACAAGCAAGCCTCAGCACAGAGCTATGTCCAGAGCAAGGGACAGCATCCCACTAACAAAGCTTTTAAAAGGCTTCTGGACAAAAGCAGACTTATCCCCGAATATCATGGAAGATCAGTGAGTATGTTTGGATCTGTTTGCTTCCATCCATGTGTACAGATCCTCTTTTGCAGCTGCAGGTTTCCCTGGGTGTATCTTGCAGAAGCTATCAGCGCCTATCAGCGTTACTGCAAGAAGTACTTACCTGTCCAATAAGAAACTTGTAGTTTGTACTGCCAACTCCAAAAGCTTCCTTGGAACACGACAAAAATAGTCAGATACACATGATAAGAAAGGTATCCACGTGTCTGTGTTATGGCAGCTATTCTTATACTTACATGTGCATAGAATTTCATACTCCTACTTATAAATGCAATTATGGGGTATACTGTATAAATACAGACCAAAGCAACAGTTCCCATCTGAGAGGTATTACAGCTCTCACTTGGGACAGAGAGTAACTGGTTAAAATCTGTGTTATTTTCTAGAGATTTTTGGGAAGAATCTCTCTAAATTGCTCTCTTCAAAGCTGTTCCACCTTGTATAAATGACAGCATTTTTATTGCACTTTACTCTATATGTCTATAACTGAACTAGTTGCTGATTACTGAAAGCCAGAGATCCTTGTTTTGTGGTCAAAACAGTCTTTGTCTTTACTCTCTATATAACTTTTTCCTACTGTTTTTTATGTTGAAACTTAGCCAAAGCTCATAGGCAACAGGTTGTACAGAGTTCCTGGCTATAGAATCTTAGAGATGGACTAGGGAAAGACTTGAAATCAGGTCCTTCACATTGCATGTAATTTCTACTATATCAGTTGTATTACTGGAAAAAGTTCCCAACACCTATATGAAACTGTCACATCTGAAAATGATGGCTTTCTGTTTCATATATTTTAATGCCTCTCCTATTGGCCAAGTGGTGAGATGGATACTTCTACTCTTTTAGCAACTAGCACCTTCCAAGTGACACCGTAAGGCACTGCTGGAGTGATCAGCTGCTTAGGAGATCACATTGTTGGAGATGGACAAACAAATCATTTCCCTCCTTTGCCTGTTCCAGAGCCCTAGAAAGTCAAGCTGGTTGCTGCTACCAAGGATGTGGTAAGGAAGCAGAAGGTGGCAGATGCTCTGTGGTTTAAGCATCATTTGCTGTTTTTATCCTTCCATGGCAATAGCGGGAAAAGTACAACAGGGGTTTGGCACTCCTTCCTGTCCCTCCTCCTTCTTCTCTATTTGTTCGACATCTTCAAACCTTTTCTTTTCTCCTTCTCTTTTCTCTGGAAAGGAGCTTTCCAGTTTTGGCTGGCCCTCACCCTGGAAAGCCAGGGTGGCAAAATTCAACTCTTTTGCTGAGAAGCCTTGGAACAATTCTGTGTTTTGCACAGTAAAGTCTATATTTGCTGGAAATGAAAAAATATAAGACCTCTGTGACTGCTGCTGAATAACTGGTGAGCCTTTCATTTTGGGACAAAGCTTCCCTTACAATGTTACTTATCATTCTTTTTGAAGTAAGTCACACTGATGGTGTAATCCTGCTGTCACTTAAGTTTAGCTGTTTGATTGTGCTAATAAGCCTGGGGTACTAACCTAAATCTTTCCTCTTGGTAGTGCCATGTGCTAGCAGGCAAGTCATCAGACCAGCTTTAACTAAGGCTTTGGAACCATATGCTGTGAAAATAGTCACAAAACAAGTTTGCAATTATCTAGACCAGGAATTGCTTTCACATAATCACTGTCAGTAAAAAAAGTAATAATCTCATGACATTTTGAAATATCTTAAGATATCTTTTTACACTAAGCTAACATAAAGCTCTTTCATTTATAACTCAGAGAACACAATGCAATGATTTTTTTAAAAGAGATTTGATTATTAGAGTGGCTTAAAAGTACATAGGGTCTAAATTCTTTATGTTGCAGATAAAACAGCAATATAGTGCAAACTTTGTGAGCATTGAAGAAAAAATATCAGAAAAAGTAGGGGGAAAAAGAAATTATTTCAAACTCCATGCTTGACACTAATGACCTGTTTGGGGTAACAGCTTTCAGTGTGTAAACTCAATCAGAAAGGAAAACAAAGTTGCTTGAATGAATTCACAATGCACATCTGTGTCTGTGGCTGATGTCCCTGAAGATAAAGATGTACTATTGCATTGTTTTGTAGTGTGATTGCTCCTGAATGTTTTATTAGCTACACATTATATTTTAGACATGCAAATAAATAGTAGTTTGGAAAAGCTTCCACCTTCCTTTGTGTAATGGAACACAGAATTTGCCTTGCTTTAAAGCTTTATGTTATTTAGCTGAGAGGCATATATTTTAAGGGGTTTTGGTACCCTTTTCTTTCTGAATATAAAATATGCATTAAAACTGAGCTCATACCTTAATTGGTTGACTTACCCATCCCACCAGAACTGTAATTAATGCATAACTTCTTGTGATTTAACTGCAGTATCATTTGATGATGCAGTGATCTATTTTGATACCATTCTCTGCCCTGCCATCTGTAAAGCAGAGTTTGAAGTGGTGTACTTAGAGTAATCTGCACATGACTGTGTGTGTTAGAGAGAAGAAAGAGGCAGTAAAAAAAGTAGTCTCCTCCTTGGTCCATTTTCTGACCTTGAAATGGCCATAAAATTATATGATTTTACATTATTGTTGTAATGTTTATATATTTTTACATTATCTTTTCCCCTACCACTGGGGGCAATTTTTCTGGGCCTGAAAGACAGCCCTAATATCCTAGAACATCAGAGAAAAATGAAATACGAGATTACTTACCATACATAGTATCTCTTCTCAGAGATTAATTTGATTATTCATCAGTTCTCCTCCTCCTCCTCCATTTAGTGTCCTGATACTTTCCCTCAAACTCCTGACCCTTCTCTCAGCTCAGTATTTTAAGTAAAGCTTATGATTTATTCACGCTTATCTCAGTATAATAAAACATTAATTATGGTATCTAGGGTGTTACACAACTTGACACATGGCTTAGGTTTCTCCATCACATTCTTCAATCAGTCTGAAATCCTCTAATTCACATATTGAACCAGAATTCCAACAAGAAGCTACAGAAATATTTGCTTAGATATGAAGACCAATACTTTTAACTGTGAGAAATATCTGATTAATGACTCATAAAAATAGTATACAGTAACTGGGAACTTTTTTATTGTATGCAAAACAGTCCCGAGAACAGTATTAGGTGAGAGGCACAGGAAGTGATCCTGTTATTGATTCTGTGTGGCAACATCCTAGTTCAGGTCTTTCACTAGTGAGATTCGACAGAACTAGATGTAGGGGGAAAAAAAAAGGAAAGAAAGAATATTTTGAGTTATTGTTACTCTTATATCAAAATTTTAGTTTCTGTTAAAAGAGCATGATTTATAGAACAAAATGTAAAGCGTTGAAATAAGATGAAATGACACCCCAAATGCCTGTGTTTGAGAAACTGAATCCCTCCTTGAAGACTGAATCAATACAATGAATGGAATCTAAGCAGTTTTACGTCTCCCCGCAAATAGGCAGCTGGTTAGCTAAATTGCTCTCCAGACATCTCTGACCGTAATGCTTGAAGTATTAGATGTCTACCTTTCATACAGATATCTGTGTGAGACACCTAAATTTTGTTGCATAGTTATGGAAATCAATACCTCTGTTAATCTTTTTTTTAAGTTTTTGTACAGGAAAAAAAAATGTTATTTTTGTATCAATGGTTGATGAACCTTCCCTTTCAATTTGCAAGTCCTATCTACAACATACACTTAGTTAAATGACATATGAGTCTCTGATATGGGCTTATGGGGGGCGGGGAGGGGGTTAGGGAGGGAAGAAAAAAAAAAGGAAAAAATTAGGAAAAAAAAAAAAAAGAAAAATGTATTAAGCTTCAGTTTTCCAGGATTTCTCTGAATGGCTATATAGAACATATGCATTTATTTTGTTCTTTGGTCTGTAGAACTGCTTCTTCAGCTTTTTACTGTGAGTACTCAATAGCTCTGATTTTTATTTTTTTTTCCCAATCTTATACTAAGTATCATTTTATTCTGTGATAAGCCCATCTGGAACTAGTGGAACTTTTAATGGATTTAGTTGTTTCCATGTGTGAGAAAGGATGTCACAAGTGTGTGTTGTATTGTCAGTACTCTATTCAAAATGTTCAGATAGATAATATTCACAAAACCTGATAGGCACAAAACTAACAGCTTGAATTTATCCTCAGTTCTTTTTAGAGAATGATATTTAAATGCCACAGTGAATGACAAACAAATACCAATATATACTACATACACTTCAAATACCAAATAACTTTGTATGAATTAAAACCTAAAAATAGATTTTAAAATGAGATCAGAAAAATTGGAGCTGTTACAATACTTCTATAATTAAGGACATGATTATAGGGCCTTTTTTTTTTCATTGTTTCATTGTGTTTATGTCAGACAGTACCTTTCATTGTTACTGTACTGATATGAAAATGATAGGTTTATTTATTTATTTGGCTTATTATGAGGCTGTTTTCAAATCATTATTTTTCTGATAAATGTTGATTTCTTATTACTTTATATGCATTTTAATGACATCATAAAACTTCAGTTTTATGGTATAATGAATTATAAACTGAGCAACATGTCATGGTCCCATATCGTAAAAATATTTCTTCGTTGATTTGTTATGTATCATTAAAAAATTCAGTTTTACTCATAGCTTTATGCACAAGTAGTTTTGTTGTCAAAGCCACAAAATCCATTTGGGTATTTGGGAATATTTCAAAGCTTTGCACATTTCTGCAGATCTGCCTTGATGAGCAAAGTCCTTGTAATTTAAGAATACGTGTATTAAACAAATTGAAGTAGCTATAACATTTCAGTGCAAAAGGAAGAGTGACACTCAAAAAAAAAAAAAAAAGGGGGAATACATAAGAGGATATGGACATATGAAATAACCATACTTCTAATGCAAATGGGAATTTTAACATTAATTATAATGGAAACAGGGACCAGAACAAAGTCTAGGAAAAGATAGATGGTAACAAGCTCATTAACAGTGTTGAATGCTTTTCATTTTCTGGATGTGCAGATTGTCTGCTTTCAGCCCTGCCCAAAGTGATGATGGAAGAAATAAATTTGTTTCTGCTCTCTTGTTCCTCAAAGGAAACCAATTACTTCTGTTCTAGACTACCTGATGTTTACTACTGTTTCCTTATTAACTCCAGCATGCAGCATACACTGAGGGGAAACCATAGACCCTGTTCTCTTCTTATTTCTCCAATGTCTTTCTCCATAGGATCAAGATGAGTTAATAGGATAAATATCGTTGATTTAAATCTGCATGTTCTGACCAAAACCTGTTGCCTATTGGGATATATAAGGAGGATTCTTACTGTGTCTTTATTCCCAGTATAAGTGCAGTCCAAGTCAAAAACTAGTTTAGACTAGAGATCAGAGCTTTGGACCTCTGATGTGTTCGTAAATCCTGATGCAAATTTTTCTCTTAAACTTCACTGGAGTAATTCCCAGATTTATACAATTATCAGTCTGGTACCTGGTATGGTATGCCTCTTCCACAGATGAGTGGTTGGATATAACTCCTTTTTTTCTGTCTTTTTAAGTTTAATTCCGGAACATTCTAAACAGAGCCTGTGAAAATGATTCAGATTCAAATCAAAACAATTGGAAGAATTTGACCCTATTTTCTGCAAAACGTTTAACCACTTCCTTTTTAATGTTAGTGTTTCATAGTCTGAATAAATTTACTTCATGCTTTGCTTATGGTGTGGACCTCCTCCACCCTTACTGGTAGGCTACGCATTTCTATTCATAAAACAATAGCTATTAAATCGTAACTTACTGGAGAGACAATAAGAATATTAGAAAAATATTCACTATAATTTTGTTTTGAAATTGTCAGAATATTTGTCAATAAATAAATCCATAACTGACCTTTAGCCAGTCCTCTTCTACTCAGAAACTCCAAGGCTTTTAAACGATGACATACCCTGGGAGGATTCACAGTCAGAGAACTCCTTTTGCCTTTGCAGTCTTTTGTGTTGAGCTGACATTACTCACTCATCAAACATCAGTGTCAGGTGTTATATATGAGTTTATACTAGAACTGATACAAATTCTCATTTAAGAATATCAGCTGTGCTACATTCTCATTACTCAGGCTTGCTTATTTGTTAGTATAATATTCCCAGCTGCACCAAAAATACATTCTGAATAAACATTGGAAAGAGGACATCTTAAATACCTGACAGCAGTTTTATTCAAGAAGACCTAAATATAGATTGGAACTCATCTCTTTACCCTCCTATATGCACCTGTGACTCTTAACTTCAGTGACAGACAGACCTGCAGGCTTACTGGAGAGTAGAATTTGTTCCCTAACATGTTGGGATTTATTTTTTGGCTTGTTTTTGGCTTTCGTTACCTACCAAGAGATAATAGGAAAGACACAGCTTTTCTCTGAAGTTCTGTTATGGTTCTCATTACAAAGCTCTGATTAAACTGCACAGCATTTGGACACTATGGTGATGGGCAGAAAAACAAAGATACAGTTAGACACAGGTAAATAATTTTTATTAATAGCAGAGACCAATCTGGTGGTATAGCTAAGAATAGAAATGTTATATATTTCACATTCCGTTGACTATAATGAAATATAAAGAGGCCTACAAAAGGATTTCCTTAGTTATAGTTTTCCCTACTGGTTAGTCTTACTGTCCTTCAGAGAGTGGCCCTCTCCATGAATATAAGTGATCTCATGTGCCTTTTTTGCATTGTCACTGCTAACTCCTTCTAATGTGATAGGGATCATTCTTACTGTCCAAAGAACCATATGAAGTTAGGTGGTTTGAAGATAGGGCTATGGAGTGTATTTCCAAGTAGAACATTTAACACAGCCCCCAGGCTTCATTGGCTAGGTCTACATCAGCAAGTAATTACTTGCTAATGGTACAATGGGAGGAGTGAATAAACGGAAGATCTGTCCTTACAGCACGCTCTGTGTGGTCTGGAGTTTTACTTCAGGATAGATTAGTTCTGTCTTCTAGACTTAATATTTCCATCTTACATGTAATACAAAGCTATAGAGGTATTCCACAAACGCTCACCACACTACAAAGTGTCATCCTGGCCTTTTTTTTCTGTCAGGCAAATGATAATAGCATACCATAGCCCTCTCCAACATGACTCAAATAAAACCTCACAAATGGAAATGAACCTAGTTTCTGTTCCTACCTGTGTTCTTGCCTGTTTCTAATCCTGCTCATGTCCAATTAACACACCAGCATTCAATTGTCTTGGGTTGACTAGCAATGAATGTAATACTCTTTTTTGCAAGGGCAGTGTAGGCTTTCTTCTGTGAGTTGACAGCACTGTGAGCTACTACTACTTTTAAGTAGTAGCCACTATTGTGGCTTAAATTTTCAGAAAATCATACCTATGTTAAAGGAAGTGTCTATCTCTCCCTCCCTCTGGTGAAGCCCCACAACACTGAACCCCTACTGAAGAGTGGCCTGACCAGTTTAAGGTCAGCAAATCCACTACCATAGGCAAAATAATGGTCAAGAAAGAGTTTAGACGTCATTCTCCAAACCTTCTTATTTGAATAAGATGGATAGCACCAAGAAAAATTTCCAGGCTTTGGTTTCCATGGATTTTTAAGCTGTGTGGGAATTATCTATTGAATTATTCACTGATAAATTTGTGCGTTATTTTGATGTGATTAATTACATATTCCTATCTCAAGTTTGTGGGTAGTTTAATATTTTTTTTGAAAGGATGGACAGAATAATTCACTGTATTTTGTTTCTGCTGGTTCACTGGAAAACACCACCTCTTCCCCTCACTAACAGATCATAAGGTTGTACCAAGACAAGGAAAATATAAACCTTAATAAGGTGGAAATGGAGTGTGCCTTTGGTTGTCTAAATCTAAGGTAGCTGGGTCTGAGTAACAAACTAGGAGGCAGAGTGAGATATTCCAAGTGTCTTTAAAAATATGGTGCTTTCCATAAAAAAAGGTAATGCCCACGGTAATGGCAATCTCTTACTTTGTTTAGCTTGCTCTATAAGGAGGGTGCGCGCGCACACACACACACACAAAAAAAAAGCAAAAAACTAAAAATCGCTTTCTCTGAGCACTCCCAAGTACAGTGATTGAGGTTTTAGAAGGCAGCAGGGTCACCCAGCCTATATTTTCTCTGACTCTGCTCCATAACCTGTAACATCCCATCGAGGTCTGGGCTGTGTGCCATAAAGACTGTGCAAAACACCATAATGCTGCCCTGTTCAGAATCAACAGCCTGCGGTTCTTGCTCATAATAAAGTTTGCTGTTTCTGATTTCAAACCAAGTAACAATAAAGCATGCAGCGAGACTGTGTTTAATCAGAAGTGATAGTGTGTCTGCAAATATGGCAAAACCTACCTTCCTCTTCACCTGACTGCAGAGAAGCTCACAACCCACAGCTGAGCCTCTCTATCTCCAGACTGTTACTAAACTAGAGATGAAAACCTGCAACTGATGTTGTTCCTGCAAACTGTTAGCCACCTGAGCTTGAAGTGGCTACTCAAAGCCACATGAAGAAATCCATGACCCAGTGAAGTCCCAGGAGCAGGTTTGCTCTGCCACTGCTTGCTCTCAGTAGCCCACTGAGGGCTGTAGTGTCCTGTGAGACTTTGTGAGTGATGAAAAAGGAAGGAAGGAGCAAACATTAACTCTACTGCTAACTGATCTGTATCCTGAATAAAATGACCCTCTTCTTTGCTTGTCATTCTAGCTTGTTGGCAGAGATTCAAAAGGCCATATGACAGAAAACCATCCGATGTGTGGCTCTTTGATCATATCATCAGCTCATAACCCGCTGCTTTTGAAAAAGGGAAAGAAGTCTTTAGAGGAGCCTGTGGTGACTGCATTACTATGGCTTGGTTAGTACTGGGGCTGAATTAGACTCACACAGGGCATAGGCTGGGCAGGCATTTTCTGACATATCTAAATGCCAGGCAGAAGATTCCCTCACAGCTCAGAGCCTCAGGTCAGCTTTTAAAGACAGAACAGCCTTTATGATTCAGTGCTATGTGTCATCTCTCTGCAACTCTGAGACCAGGGCTGTCATTCCTCTCTCCTTCTGCACACGTAATAATGACAGGTACAGAAGAACATCACATTTTTTTTCAGATTGGAAACCAGAGTGCTCACACAGGGGGGGTTCCTGATACAATCTGTGGCAGTAAGCAAGATGGAAACATATCTGTAAATGTGCTCTTGTTCTCAGTGAGAAATGGGAACCATAAAGCAGTGCTAGATAGGTTCCTTTAATTTTCCTATATGGTGATCCCAAGACCTCAGGTGTGAGCACACAGTCAAATAGCAGTCCCAGTGGTACCTTCTCACGTGAAGATCAGTTCAAGAGCTCTGTAATCAATTAACGTCTTTAGCATTGCACCCAAAGTGTGGTTGTTGTCCTGGGTCTTCATAAACAGAGTCTTCATCTTCTGATATGAACTGAGGCATTGTTTGCCTCTTGGTACCCATCAGCAGTTAGATACTCCCACAAGTTTGTCCTACTGATGCATAAGCTTTTGACACGGCTGTTTCCTCAGGAATCAGCTCTGTCATTTCCTTGGGAACCCAGCTGAGATCTTGATGAATCTTTGCCTTTGCAAAAGAAAGCAATAATAATAAAGGGGCAATAATAAGGAACAGAGAGACAGAGTATGCAAGATATTAATGAACTGCAAATGGAAGAAGACAAAGAAAACAAGTCCCAGAAAACAAGCAGGAAGGGAAGAAGATCAGCCTGGCTAAATAGAGAGCTTTGGCTGGAGCTCAAGAACAAAAAGAAGGTTTATGATCTTTGGAAAAGGGTCCTAGCAGGCAAGGAGAAATACCAGGAAGTGGTGAAGATATGCAGGGGGAAAATTAGAAGGGCCAAGGCTCAAGCTGAGCTCATCTTGGCCACTAC
>JAOXNO010000001.1:175505994-175524400 GCA_028565335.1 Limnodromus scolopaceus
AGCCCTGGAACAGGCTGCCCAGGGAGGTTGTGGAGTCCCCTTCTTTGGAGATTTTCAAGACCCGCCTGGATGCAGTCTTGAGTAACATGCTCCAACATGCTCTAAGCAATCCTGCTTCAGCAGGGGAATTGGACTAGATGATCTCTATGGTCCCTCCCAACTCTAAAAAAAATTCAGTGAAATTCAGTGAAATATTAATTTGAGCCAAGGAAAATGTGGATGAATGAAGAAGGTGCATTGTCAAAGAGCTGGCAGGTAGTGGGCAATAGCATATATGAAAATACATATACTTTTAATGGGACATATGTGTTGAAGAAACTCATGGTCGTGTGGAGCAGTGGGTTCCAATCCTTATGAACCTGTGTTGCACATATGGTAGGCAATTGGAATGGAGATCCCAGTTTACTTTCCTACAGAAACAATCTGGTTGCACTTGCTGAAGATACTCTTTGTGGGTATTAAACAAACACGATTTTTGTGTTATGACCAGGGAACACACTTCATAACTGCTCTACTGTTCTGAACCAAAATGTTGATGGTACTTTGTTTGAATCCTCCCCATAGCCTGTATAGAAATCAGCAAGCAGTGAAGTGGTATTTTCAGTGGTTATAATATAGAAGGAAGCCCACAGAGAGTTGCAGGTATGTATGGAAAGGTGGGATGGAAACATTAGTTTTCCTCTTTGCTGAACAGTTAAGCTAAATCTGACACCTAAAAGAGATGATATAAAGTAAATTTCACTGATGCTCCTGCTGAGATGCAGATATGCCATTGAAAAGTATATTGTTATATTAACATTTCTTTGAAACACTGTCCTTTTAGTGTGATTATGACATATGGCATGCATACTTTTAGCATGTCTTTCTCTGAGATCATCCCCTTTTTTCAATTTTAATTTTTGCAATGTTACTGTTATTTTGATCTAAAAAAATCTGAATGGCCTTTCTTTACAGTATGGTCCAAATATCACAAACATGCAGTAGCATCATCTCCTCGAAGAATACCACATCTAACAGTACAATGGTTTTATTATTGCTCTGTGCTCAGATACAAGTTGTTTCTTTTGCTGCTCTCAGGCAGACAAAACAAAACAAAACAAGTCTTTGAGGAGGAAAAACATACTTAAAAGGAAAGCGTACCCATTTGTCTCAGCACAGTACTCTGAAAAGGCATAGGGTAAGAAAACAATAACAAATACATAAACTGAAGAGAAGCAAATAAAATCATGAGTATTACTATTCAGATGCTTTTCCTGACATAATACTTTCCGGTTTTGAAAGAAACAGTGTCTCTGCAAAAATCTGGCACAAATGATTCACCAGCTGATAGAGGCTATATCAAGAGTTTAATATTTGCTATGAATCATTTAGTTAAGACCTGCTACTCCCATATTTTTTTTTCAGCTCTTTCAAAAAAACAAAGCCCCCCTCCCTCCCTGAATTCCTTGCTCAAATTCTTTTTCATTTCATTTGGACGTCCAATGAACTATTCTCTTGTAACACAGCTATAGTGAACATAAATATTTTTTTACTCATGTCTTTGCCCTAATTCTTTTAGAAATGTGTTAGAAATGAAGACGCAAGCATTACTTTTCCATTTTTCCTGTCTTCTTTTCTTTGCTCTTTTCCAGGTAAAGAGGCGGCTGCAGTCCAAGCAGTGTATTCACAAAATAGGATTCACAAGATAACTGGCCTTCATCTTGGTGTTTGTCTATATATTGAGAAGATAATGGAATGTGAGATGGAATTTAAATTGGAAAACCTAGCTCTGTTATTTTGTCTGTAAAATTATTCAGATAAACTGACATAATACTCAGTTCTTTGGGATCACAGACAACAACTTTCTTGCAAGAAATGCAGTATGTGAATTGTTGGGTGCCTCTTATCTTCATTACAGCTTTTTACCCTTTCCCTTAACGGGTTTTTTTCAGCTTTCAGATCACAAATGCCTTCAGAGAGATCTAGTGTGATCATTAGGGACTGTATTCAGCAAATGTCAGACTTACATAGCTTTATCTGTAGAGCCTCTGCAGGCTGCCACAGCATGACAGTTTTAAAGCTGAAAAGTCTCAGTGCACCATCCCAGTGCAACTCAGCCACCATCTTCCCTTCTGACTAAATTGAAGCAAAGAGGCACTCCTGAGATACATTTAATTCAGGACAACTCTTTTCTCAGGAATAAGATTCACAGGACCACTATAAGGATTTCCATTCTGTTTTCCAATCTGTAAGGATTTCCATTTCTGCTCCCTAGTGACATAACCTCAGCATTTTCTCTGTCAGACACACAAGGCCTGAACTTCAGTCACTATCAGTTAGATATAAATTCATCAGTGAGGTGGTATGATAGATGGAACATATTTGCCCCACAAAGCTTCCAGTAACTGATTAGCTGAAGAGGTGTGGCTTATTGGCCAACACAGCACTCAGAGATTCAACATCTAACCAAGAAATCGTCATTCTGTCAGTTTTTCATTGGAACTTAGTTGTTAGAATAAAATGTTCTTTTAAGCATTGGTGTGTGTCTATTAGTAAAAGTAACAGTCAAACAAAATCATAATGACCTGTCTTGACATAAGATGGATCTTTTTACACCCATTTCATAAAGAATCTGAAGCATTTTCTGACCTGTATATACAGTATAGTAGAAGTTAAATAATGAACCATTTTGCTCTTCAGACAACTTCATCCAACTTATGTTAGCAGATGAAATATAGGTCCTTTGTGCTGGAGATGGTTCTGGACATAAAACCAATCATTTGTTCAGCAGTCACCTTTGTGCTGTGTGATAGTATAAACCAGCCTCATTGGGTGAAGATTCGTATAAGAGAATAAGGTCCTTTCTGGCATCAGAATGCATTACTGATTATAATGTTTTTAACAGCTTTAAAGCAGCAATGAAAAATTGTTTGTTTTTGTCTTGAGCAAAACCCAAGTTCTTGGAAACTCTTTTTTTAACAAAAAGATAGTGTGGCTGTACAGATGCTCCAGACCACAGAAACTGCAATTTATTAAGTAACCATTCAGACAACTTACGAATATTTTGTACTGTAAAGACTCCGGCAGCTGCAACATCCACATTAATAGCTTTAATATTTTTATTTTTTTTTTAGAATGACTTTATGTAATTGCCTAAAAATCATCCCCTTATGGTTTAAAAAATATTACTGCTTGGTTTCAGATACAAGAACCTGAGAGCTATGATAAAGAACTGCAAGTATCAATATGGACTTAACATGGTTGAATTATATATCTGCCAGTTTACTGGTGTCACTGCAGTAGAGGCAACCCTAATTAAAGAAAACTGTAGATACAAACATCTGAGATGTATGTTAGATGTATAGGACTATACATGTATTTCTAGTGGTAGACGTTCTCTTAGAACATCATTATGTGCAAGACAAGGAATCACAAAAACACTACACAGGTTTGGGTTTGTGTTTTATCCATAGGGAAAACTGAGACATCTGCAGTAGATCACAGAACTGGAAAGCTGATCTATACTTCTATCAGTCTGGCCGAACTAACTTTTAAGGAAGGAATAGGTTCCAGCAGTAATCTTGTTAGTCATTCAGTCAATGGTGAAGCAGATGTACCTTCATTAAGAAAGGTCCCGTCTCCTATTACATCTTGTACACTACATGGAAAAGAAGTTATCCAGCTTATCCTCTAGCAGAAAAAAATAGTGGATAACCTTGTTTCTGTTTTCTTGCTTGCTTTAATCATCCTTCTAGAACACAACAAACAAATAGAGAGACCTGATGGTATATGCCTGATTTTTGAAGGGGAATATAACTGATAATGAAAAAACATTAGTAGATGTGGAAAATCAAAGTCTAGAAGAAAGTTTAAGACTGAGGATGGTCTGGGTTGTCTCAGCAGATATGGAAAATATCACACAGTTTTTCTAAATGACAAAAAAGGAGTTGCCTTATTAACTGTCAGACAAGTTTGAATGGCTGGCCTCCATTGTAACTACCAGCATTCTTCAGCAGGATGGAGAAAATCTGCTGCAAGACAATAAAATGTATCTAGCTAATCTCACACTAAAAGGCTGATAGATATTAGCTACTCTGTCCATCTTCTAGATTATTAAAACTGGGACGTTCCTTGGGAAGAGTTAACTAGAGGTAGTCCTTTTTTTAAGCAAAAAGTAAACTTTTTATTTTAGAGATGAGCTGATCGTGTTCCTGAGTAGAGACATAACTACAGAAGGTAAGAACTGTGCACAAGGCAAGAGGAAGATCTAGGCTAAGCTGTTTTAGACATTCACCCCAGTGGAGGATACACGTACCCCGTGTCAATCGAAGAAGAGTGTCTTGCATTTGAAATACAATGGGTATATATTTGCAGCCTAACAATATGTGTCCACTTTGCTCTAGACATGCCACAAGCTGTCATCATGAGTGCTCTCACTGTGGTCTTTAATGATGGCTATTTTTAGAAGATCATTATTTTGAGTGGTCCTATTCAGGACTATACTTGAATGCTAAGTATAAGTAATGCTAAGAAGACTCTGGCAGACAGATTTTACATTCTTCATCCTCTTTCCTACACATATTAAGCTCTAAAATGTCAATTTAAAGGCAATGAAGTTCTTTTGAAACAAACAAGACACCATAAAGCAACTTGTAGACCTGAGTCACAAACCGGTTCCTTTGTGTTTGATACTAGACATTGCCTCTTATTCAGAGTTTAATAAGCAAATTAGGTGACTAATGAGAAAGGAATGGAATGGGTATAGCAATGTTTTCCTAGGTGATCTACCCAAGTTTTCCTCAAGATTTTTTTTTTTATAATTTCCCTTTCTTTCTCTCCTATGAGCCTCTAAGACATTGAAATGTGAGAATTATTTAATTCTTGACTGTTCAGTTACTTTAATTAATCTCTTATCAAATTGGTTGTACATACTTAAGGGCCCATCAATAGCTGCCTGTTGTCTTGTAATGATTGAATGAGGCACATCCTCTGTGCCATGTTTCTCTGTACACTTTCTCATTAATAATAGACACACATCTCTAGTAGCAATTATGTTTCTCTTCAGCTTCCAGTGCAATTATCTCCCTTAGTGTCTGTTCTGTGAAAGGTACCTCAATACTCTGACCTCTTCATCTTACATATTCATGTGCAAATCAAATATATCTTTTAAAAAACTATTTACTGTAACATTTAATTGAAATTTCCATAGTTCATGTAGTTCATAGCTCACTCAAGAGTCCACCTCTCACCTTTTACTTCATTTTTCTTGGGTATCCTAGGATTTTCTCTTCCTTTGAATAATTAAATTTATTTGAATTTCAGTCCTTTTGGAAATGTCCTTTTGAAGTTGCGCTACCAGTGTATAAAATTTGGAACTGTTTATTGGAGCACATAATAGAACCTGAGATTCAGAAGAGTGTGTCCTGGTCACCAGATAAGAGTCTTGATACATTCCCAGTGACATGATAAACTATTTTATGTATCGGAACAACTTCAGCATGATAGGATGTAAACTCATAATACTTCCATAACTGTTCCTTTGTGTAAGAGATGAGTTCTGGTATGAGAGCTGACTGCAACAATTAAGAAGCTGATTTAGACTACGCACCCTGCAACCACGTCTCTAGCCACTAAATTTCTCTTGCCACCAAAAAGATCCACTTTTCCATCCACCCACTTTTTCCTCTTTCTCAGATTTGATCTCAAATGAAGCTAACTAATACCAATTATGCATATACTAATCTAAGATAAAATTCATGGATAAATATCTGAGCTAAGGAAGATACCTAATTCTGAAAGAAGTACGGACACACACATATATAATGTGTTGGCCTTCATATTTTGCAAAAGGTAGATTAGACAGTTTCCTAATGAGATGTCATGGGCGGAATGATTAACTTCACTTGTAAGAGAGAAGTAGTGAAATATTTATTAAGGTGAAACAGTGATTTAACAAAATCAGTAGTAAATGCAACAGTGTTTTACAAGATTCGATGGCAAGGTACACTTGGTTATTCACTGCCTAGAGGAGAGGACAGGGTCAGACAGGCTGTCAGGGAGACCCTCCCGTTGAGTCACGAGGTTCAGAAAGGACCCCCTTGCTTTCTAAACTCCTTCTCAGAGAGGAGTCTAGGTGCGGCTGGATCCAATCCTAGTCCCAGACTTGGTCAGCGGTTTATGTCTAAAGGATTATATCTGCACAATCAACCCTTTCTATTACTTAGCTAAGATTTCAAAGTTTAGCATGCTATTAGTCACTTACTGAGGATCTGTTGCAGCAAGGAATCTCTTAACATCGAGAAGTAACCTTGAGAGGCGTCCCTGCTGTATGTTAGGGAGTGTTATGAATGTCTAGAACTTAATGACGGTGACAATAGGGTTGAGTGTTTATGGGTAAGAATCAGGAGGAGGGCCAACAAGGCAGATATCATGGTGGGATATATGGGCAATATCACACTAACTGAGACTCGCTGATTCCTGTCCATAAGCTGATTCCTCAACTAGAGATTCAAGGAGTGATCAGCAAGACTCGCTCACCCTTTAACAGTCCCATATGGCCGGTGAGGAAATCTAATGGAGAGTGGAGGCTAACTGTGGACTATCAGGCCTGAATGAAGTCACACCACTGCTAAGTGCTGCTGTGCCAGACACGTTAGAACTTCAATACGAACTGGAGTCAAAGGCAACCAAGTGGTATACCACCACTGATATTGCTAATGTATTCTTCTCAATCCCTCTGGTAGCAGAGTGTAAGCCCCAGTTTGCTTTCACTTGGAGGGGCGCCCAGTACACCTGGAATTGACTGCCCCAGGGGTGGAAACACAGCCCCACCATTTGCATGGACTGATCCAGACTGCACTGGAACAGGGTGAAGCTCCGGAACATCTGTACAGTCTGTCAATGCATAGCTCCGTGGCTGGTGTCACAGCCACAATTTTGGGTATTTTGACAATGGGATGGCCTACACAGCACCAGGCTTGCTGGCGTCGGAGTTCATCTTTCTCAAAGGGGGAAGAGGGTGTTAGCTCACGAGCTAGCGAGGCTCATTGACTGAGCTTTAAACTAAGCTTGTTGGGGGAGGGGTATATTATCCGGCTAGCCCTTGACAAGCCAAGGGATGATGCTCCAAGATCTGTGGGATGGGTCACTAGCAAAGGCCCTCAACCTGTTGCTCTGAGATGTGCTGGGTACGCTACAGCACACTCGAAGTCTTATGGGGACGAGCCAGGGGCTCCTGAGGTGATAGGAATCGGGGAGTCACAGATAAAACACCTCAAAGGAAGGCCACCTGAAGAGCAACACAAAGGAAATACAGCCACTCCAGCCAGTAAGTCAGTTCCATTGGGCACCCAGCTTAAGTGCCTTTACACAAACACATGTAGTGTGGGGAACAAGCAAGAGGAGTTAGACGTGCGCATGCCTCCAGGGCTACAATCTTATTGGCATCACAGAGACATGGTGGGATGGCTCATGATTGGAGTGTTGGAATGAAGGGTTACAGACTCTTCAGGAAAGACAGGCTGGGCAGACGGGCCTCTACGTCAATGACCAGCTGGAGGGCATGGAGCTCCACCTGGGGATGGATGAAGACCCAACAAAGAGCTTATGGGTAAAGACAAAAGGGAACACAGGGGCAGGTGATGTTACAGTGGGGGTCTGCTACAGACTACCTGATCAGGGCGACAGGGCAGATGAGGCCCTCTATAGAGAGATAGGAGCAGCATTGTGTTCACAGACCCAGGTCCCCTGCCCTGGCCAGCAGGAGTATGGAAGTCATCGTGCCTCTGTACTTGGCACTGGTGAGGCCTCACCTCGAGTGCTGTGTTCAGTTCTGGGCCCCTCACTACAGGAAGGACATTGAGGTGCTGGGGCGTGTCCAGAGGAGAGCCACCAAGCTGGTGAGGGGCCTGGAGAACAAGTCCTATGAGGAGAGGCTGAGGGAACTGGGCATGTTTAGTTTGGAGAAGAGGAGGCTGAAAGGGGGTTGTAGAGAGGTGGGGGTTGGCCTCTTCTCCCAAGGGAATAATGACAGGACCAGAGGAAACGGTCTGAAGTTGCGGCAGGGGAGGTTTAGATTAGATATTAGGAAGAATTACTTTACTGAAAGAATGGTCAGACACTGGAACAGCCTGCCCAGGGAGGTGGTGGAGTCACCATCCCTGGAGGTATTTAAGACATGTGTAGACATGGCTCTTCAGGGCATGCTCTGTTGCCCGCGATTGTTGTCTTGTGTCTGTTTGTGGTGTGTGGTTTTTTGGTTTTTTTTTTTGGATGGACTTGATGATCTCAAAGGTCACTTCCAACCATGAAGATTCTGTGATTCTGTGATATGGACCCCAGAAACCCCTATGGGCCCATACGGACCGCTATGGACCCCTAAAAACCTATATGGGCTCGAAAGGGGCCCCTACGCACACCTACTAACCCTTACAGACCCCTACAAAGCCCTATGGGTCCCTACATGGCTCTACAGACCCTTACAGAACCCTACAGGCCCCTACTGGCCCCTACGGACCCCTACTGACCCCTAGAGACCCATATGGGCCTCTACGGGCCTCTACAGATCCCTACGGACTACCTACTCCTATGGACTCCTGCAGACCCCTGCACACCCCTAGGGCCCCCTATCGACCCCTATTGACCCCTACTGACTGATACAGGCTCGTAAGAGCCCCTATGGACACCTACAAACACCTAGGGACCCCTACAGACCCTTATGGGTCCCTACAGGCCCCTATGGGCCCCTACAGACCCATATGGACTCCAAGGACCGCTACAGACCCATTTGGGCCCCTACAGACCTATACGGGTCCATACGAGCCCCTACAGAGAGCTACTGACCCTTACAGACCCCTACAGGCCCCTACGGACTTCTATAGACCCCTACAGACTCCTACCGGCCCTGACAGACCCCTTCGGACCCCTAGAGACCCATATGGGCCTACGGATTCCTATAGCCCCCAAGGGACCCCTATAGGAACCTACGTGGCTCTAAGGAACACTACAGACCCCTAGAGACCAATTTGGGCCCCTACTAGCCCCTACAAACTGCTAGGGACCCCTATCGACCCCTATGGGTCCCTATCGACCCCTACAAACCTCTACAGTCCACTACGGGCTTTTATGGAACTCTGTGGACCCCTACAGGCCCCTACAGAACCCTATAAGCCCCTACGGGCCCCTACGGACACCTACGGACCCCAACAGGTCCCTGCACGCCCATACAGACCCCTACAGACCCCTATGGGGACCCGTATAGGCCCGTAGGGGCCCGTAGGGGCTTATAGGGTTCTGTAGGGGCCTGTAGGGGTCCACAGAGTTCCGTAAAAGCCCGTAGTGGACTGTAGAGGTTTGTAGGGGTCGATAGGGACCCATAGGGGTCGATAGGGGTCCCTAGCAGTTTGTAGGGGCTAGTAGGGGCCCAAATTGGTCTCTAGGGGTCTGTAGTGTTCCTTAGAGCCACGTAGGTTCCTATAGGGGTCCCTTGGGGGCTATAGGAATCCGTAGGCCCATATGGGTCTCTAGGGGTCCGAAGGGGTCTGTCAGGGCCGGTAGGAGTCTGTAGGGGTCTATAGAAGTCCGTAGGGGCCTGTAGGGGTCTGTAAGGGTCAGTAGCTCTCTGTAGGGGCTCGTATGGACCCGTATAGGTCTGTAGGGGCCCAAATGGGTCTGTAGCGGTCCTTGGAGTCCATATGGGTCTGTAGGGGCCCATAGGGGCCTGTAGGGACCCATAAGGGTCTGTAGGGGTCCCTAGGTGTTTGTAGGTGTCCATAGGGGCTCTTACGAGCCTGTATCAGTCAGTAGGGGTCAATAGGGGTCGATAGGGGGCCCTAGGGGTGTGCAGGGGTCTGCAGGAGTCCATAGGAGTAGGTAGTCCGTAGGGATCTGTAGAGGCCCGTAGAGGCCCATATGGGTCTCTAGGGGTCAGTAGGGGTCCGTAGGGGCCAGTAGGGGCCTGTAGGGTTCTGTAAGGGTCTGTAGAGCCATGTAGGGACCCATAGGGCTTTGTAGGGGTCTGTAAGGGTTAGTAGGTGTGCGTAGGGGCCCCTTTCGAGCCCATATAGGTTTTTAGGGGTCCATAGCGGTCCGTATGGGCCCATAGGGGTTTCTGGGGTCCATATCACAGAATCACAGAATCTTCATGGTTGGAAGTGACCTTTGAGATCATCAAGTCCATCCAAAAAAAAAAACCAAAAAACCACACACCACAAACAGACACAAGACAACAATCGCGGGCAACAGAGCATGCCCTGAAGAGCCATGTCTACACATGTCTTAAATACCTCCAGGGATGGTGACTCCACCACCTCCCTGGGCAGGCTGTTCCAGTGTCTGACCATTCTTTCAGTAAAGTAATTCTTCCTAATATCTAATCTAAACCTCCCCTGCCGCAACTTCAGACCGTTTCCTCTGGTCCTGTCATTATTCCCTTGGGAGAAGAGGCCAACCCCCACCTCTCTACAACCCCCTTTCAGCCTCCTCTTCTCCAAACTAAACATGCCCAGTTCCCTCAGCCTCTCCTCATAGGACTTGTTCTCCAGGCCCCTCACCAGCTTGGTGGCTCTCCTCTGGACACGCCCCAGCACCTCAATGTCCTTCCTGTAGTGAGGGGCCCAGAACTGAACACAGCACTCGAGGTGAGGCCTCACCAGTGCCAAGTACAGAGGCACGATGACTTCCATACTCCTGCTGGCCAGGGCAGGGGACCTGGGTCTGTGAACACAATGCTGCTCCTATCTCTCTATAGAGGGCCTCATCTGCCCTGTCGCCCTGATCAGGTAGTCTGTAGCAGACCCCCACTGTAACATCACCTGCCCCTGTGTTCCCTTTTGTCTTTACCCATAAGCTCTTTGTTGGGTCTTCATCCATCCCCAGGTGGAGCTCCATGCCCTCCAGCTGGTCATTGACGTAGAGGCCCGTCTGCCCAGCCTGTCTTTCCTGAAGAGTCTGTAACCCTTCATTCCAACACTCCAATCATGAGCCATCCCACCATGTCTCTGTGATGCCAATAAGATTGTAGCCCTGGAGGCATGCGCACGTCTAACTCCTCTTGCTTGTTCCCCACACTACATGTGTTTGTGTAAAGGCACTTAAGCTGGGTGCCCAATGGAACTGACTTACTGGCTGGAGTGGCTGTATTTCCTTTGTGTTGCTCTTCAGGTGGCCTTCCTTTGAGGTGTTTTATCTGTGACTCCCCGATTCCTATCACCTCAGGAGCCCCTGGCTCGTCCCCATAAGACTTCGAGTGTGCTGTAGCGTACCCAGCACATCTCAGAGCAACAGGTTGAGGGCCTTTGCTAGTGACCCATCCCACAGATCTTGGAGCATCATCCCTTGGCTTGTCAAGGGCTAGCCGGATAATATACCCCTCCCCCAACAAGCTTAGTTTAAAGCTCAGTCAATGAGCCTCGCTAGCTCGTGAGCTAACACCCTCTTCCCCCTTTGAGAAAGATGAACTCCGACGCCAGCAAGCCTGGTGCTGTGTAGGCCATCCCATTGTCAAAATACCCAAAATTGTGGCTGTGACACCAGCCACGGAGCTATGCATTGACAGACTGTACAGATGTTCCGGAGCTTCACCCTGTTCCAGTGCAGTCTGGATCAGTCCATGCAAATGGTGGGGCTGTGTTTCCACCCCTGGGGCAGTCAATTCCAGGTGTACTGGGCGCCCCTCCAAGTGAAAGCAAACTGGGGCTTACACTCTGCTACCAGAGGGATTGAGAAGAATACATTAGCAATATCAGTGGTGGTATACCACTTGGTTGCCTTTGACTCCAGTTCGTATTGAAGTTCTAACGTGTCTGGCACAGCAGCACTTAGCAGTGGTGTGACTTCATTCAGGCCTGATAGTCCACAGTTAGCCTCCACTCTCCATTAGATTTCCTCACCGGCCATATGGGACTGTTAAAGGGTGAGCGAGTCTTGCTGATCACTCCTTGAATCTCTAGTTGAGGAATCAGCTTATGGACAGGAATCAGCGAGTCTCAGTTAGTGTGATATTGCCCATATATCCCACCATGATATCTGCCTTGTTGGCCCTCCTCCTGATTCTTACCCATAAACACTCAACCCTATTGTCACCGTCATTAAGTTCTAGACATTCATAACACTCCCTAACATACAGCAGGGACGCCTCTCAAGGTTACTTCTCGATGTTAAGAGATTCCTTGCTGCAACAGATCCTCAGTAAGTGACTAATAGCATGCTAAACTTTGAAATCTTAGCTAAGTAATAGAAAGGGTTGATTGTGCAGATATAATCCTTTAGACATAAACCGCTGACCAAGTCTGGGACTAGGATTGGATCCAGCCGCACCTAGACTCCTCTCTGAGAAGGAGTTTAGAAAGCAAGGGGGTCCTTTCTGAACCTCGTGACTCAACGGGAGGGTCTCCCTGACAGCCTGTCTGACCCTGTCCTCTCCTCTAGGCAGTGAATAACCAAGTGTACCTTGCCATCGAATCTTGTAAAACACTGTTGCATTTACTACTGATTTTGTTAAATCACTGTTTCACCTTAATAAATATTTCACTACTTCTCTCTTACAAGTGAAGTTAATCATTCCGCCCATGACATCTCATTAGGAAACTGTCTAATCTACCTTTTGCAAAATATGAAGGCCAACACATTATATATGTGTGTGTCCGTACTTCTTTCAGAATTAGGTATCTTCCTTAGCTCAGATATTTATCCATGAATTTTATCTTAGATTAGTATATGCATAATTGGTATTAGTTAGCTTCATTTGAGATCAAATCTGAGAAAGAGGAAAAAGTGGGTGGATGGAAAAGTGGATCTTTTTGGTGGCAAGAGAAATTTAGTGGCTAGAGACGTGGTTGCAGGGTGCGTAGTCTAAATCAGCTTCTTAATTGTTGCAGTCAGCTCTCATACCAGAACTCATCTCTTACACAAAGGAACAGTTATGGAAGTATTATGAGTTTACATCCTATCATGCTGAAGTTGTTCCGATACATAAAATAGTTTATCATGTCACTGGGAATGTATCAAGACTCTTATCTGGTGACCAGGACACACTCTTCTGAATCTCAGGTTCTATTATGTGCTCCAATAAACAGTTCCAAATTTTATACACTGGTAGCGCAACTTCAAAAGGACATTTCCAAAAGGACTGAAATTCAAATAAATTTAATTATTCAAAGGAAGAGAAAATCCTAGGATACCCAAGAAAAATGAAGTAAAAGGTGAGAGGTGGACTCTTGAGTGAGCTATGAACTACATGAACTATGGAAATTTCAATTAAATGTTACAGTAAATAGTTTTTTAAAAGATATATTTGATTTGCACATGAATATGTAAGATGAAGAGGTCAGAGTATTGAGGTACCTTTCACAGAACAGACACTAAGGGAGATAATTGCACTGGAAGCTGAAGAGAAACATAATTGCTACTAGAGATGTGTGTCTATTATTAATGAGAAAGTGTACAGAGAAACATGGCACAGAGGATGTGCCTCATTCAATCATTACAAGACAACAGGCAGCTATTGATGGGCCCTTAAGTATGTACAACCAATTTGATAAGAGATTAATTAAAGTAACTGAACAGTCAAGAATTAAATAATTCTCACATTTCAATGTCTTAGAGGCTCATAGGAGAGAAAGAAAGGGAAATTATAAAAAAAAAAATCTTGAGGAAAACTTGGGTAGATCACCTAGGAAAACATTGCTATACCCATTCCATTCCTTTCTCATTAGTCACCTAATTTGCTTATTAAACTCTGAATAAGAGGCAATGTCTAGTATCAAACACAAAGGAACCGGTTTGTGACTCAGGTCTACAAGTTGCTTTATGGTGTCTTGTTTGTTTCAAAAGAACTTCATTGCCTTTAAATTGACATTTTAGAGCTTAATATGTGTAGGAAAGAGGATGAAGAATGTAAAATCTGTCTGCCAGAGTCTTCTTAGCATTACTTATACTTAGCATTCAAGTATAGTCCTGAATAGGACCACTCAAAATAATGATCTTCTAAAAATAGCCATCATTAAAGACCACAGTGAGAGCACTCATGATGACAGCTTGTGGCATGTCTAGAGCAAAGTGGACACATATTGTTAGGCTGCAAATATATACCCATTGTATTTCAAATGCAAGACACTCTTCTTCGATTGACACGGGGTACGTGTATCCTCCACTGGGGTGAATGTCTAAAACAGCTTAGCCTAGATCTTCCTCTTGCCTTGTGCACAGTTCTTACCTTCTGTAGTTATGTCTCTACTCAGGAACACGATCAGCTCATCTCTAAAATAAAAAGTTTACTTTTTGCTTAAAAAAAGGACTACCTCTAGTTAACTCTTCCCAAGGAACGTCCCAGTTTTAATAATCTAGAAGATGGACAGAGTAGCTAATATCTATCAGCCTTTTAGTGTGAGATTAGCTAGATACATTTTATTGTCTTGCAGCAGATTTTCTCCATCCTGCTGAAGAATGCTGGTAGTTACAATGGAGGCCAGCCATTCAAACTTGTCTGACAGTTAATAAGGCAACTCCTTTTTTGTCATTTAGAAAAACTGTGTGATATTTTCCATATCTGCTGAGACAACCCAGACCATCCTCAGTCTTAAACTTTCTTCTAGACTTTGATTTTCCACATCTACTAATGTTTTTTCATTATCAGTTATATTCCCCTTCAAAAATCAGGCATATACCATCAGGTCTCTCTATTTGTTTGTTGTGTTCTAGAAGGATGATTAAAGCAAGCAAGAAAACAGAAACAAGGTTATCCACTATTTTTTTCTGCTAGAGGATAAGCTGGATAACTTCTTTTCCATGTAGTGTACAAGATGTAATAGGAGACGGGACCTTTCTTAATGAAGGTACATCTGCTTCACCATTGACTGAATGACTAACAAGATTACTGCTGGAACCTATTCCTTCCTTAAAAGTTAGTTCGGCCAGACTGATAGAAGTATAGATCAGCTTTCCAGTTCTGTGATCTACTGCAGATGTCTCAGTTTTCCCTATGGATAAAACACAAACCCAAACCTGTGTAGTGTTTTTGTGATTCCTTGTCTTGCACATAATGATGTTCTAAGAGAACGTCTACCACTAGAAATACATGTATAGTCCTATACATCTAACATACATCTCAGATGTTTGTATCTACAGTTTTCTTTAATTAGGGTTGCCTCTACTGCAGTGACACCAGTAAACTGGCAGATATATAATTCAACCATGTTAAGTCCATATTGATACTTGCAGTTCTTTATCATAGCTCTCAGGTTCTTGTATCTGAAACCAAGCAGTAATATTTTTTAAACCATAAGGGGATGATTTTTAGGCAATTACATAAAGTCATTCTAAAAAAAAAATAAAAATATTAAAGCTATTAATGTGGATGTTGCAGCTGCCGGAGTCTTTACAGTACAAAATATTCGTAAGTTGTCTGAATGGTTACTTAATAAATTGCAGTTTCTGTGGTCTGGAGCATCTGTACAGCCACACTATCTTTTTGTTAAAAAAAGAGTTTCCAAGAACTTGGGTTTTGCTCAAGACAAAAACAAACAATTTTTCATTGCTGCTTTAAAGCTGTTAAAAACATTATAATCAGTAATGCATTCTGATGCCAGAAAGGACCTTATTCTCTTATACGAATCTTCACCCAATGAGGCTGGTTTATACTATCACACAGCACAAAGGTGACTGCTGAACAAATGATTGGTTTTATGTCCAGAACCATCTCCAGCACAAAGGACCTATATTTCATCTGCTAACATAAGTTGGATGAAGTTGTCTGAAGAGCAAAATGGTTCATTATTTAACTTCTACTATACTGTATATACAGGTCAGAAAATGCTTCAGATTCTTTATGAAATGGGTGTAAAAAGATCCATCTTATGTCAAGACAGGTCATTATGATTTTGTTTGACTGTTACTTTTACTAATAGACACACACCAATGCTTAAAAGAACATTTTATTCTAACAACTAAGTTCCAATGAAAAACTGACAGAATGACGATTTCTTGGTTAGATGTTGAATCTCTGAGTGCTGTGTTGGCCAATAAGCCACACCTCTTCAGCTAATCAGTTACTGGAAGCTTTGTGGGGCAAATATGTTCCATCTATCATACCACCTCACTGATGAATTTATATCTAACTGATAGTGACTGAAGTTCAGGCCTTGTGTGTCTGACAGAGAAAATGCTGAGGTTATGTCACTAGGGAGCAGAAATGGAAATCCTTACAGATTGGAAAACAGAATGGAAATCCTTATAGTGGTCCTGTGAATCTTATTCCTGAGAAAAGAGTTGTCCTGAATTAAATGTATCTCAGGAGTGCCTCTTTGCTTCAATTTAGTCAGAAGGGAAGATGGTGGCTGAGTTGCACTGGGATGGTGCACTGAGACTTTTCAGCTTTAAAACTGTCATGCTGTGGCAGCCTGCAGAGGCTCTACAGATAAAGCTATGTAAGTCTGACATTTGCTGAATACAGTCCCTAATGATCACACTAGATCTCTCTGAAGGCATTTGTGATCTGAAAGCTGAAAAAAACCCGTTAAGGGAAAGGGTAAAAAGCTGTAATGAAGATAAGAGGCACCCAACAATTCACATACTGCATTTCTTGCAAGAAAGTTGTTGTCTGTGATCCCAAAGAACTGAGTATTATGTCAGTTTATCTGAATAATTTTACAGACAAAATAACAGAGCTAGGTTTTCCAATTTAAATTCCATCTCACATTCCATTATCTTCTCAATATATAGACAAACACCAAGATGAAGGCCAGTTATCTTGTGAATCCTATTTTGTGAATACACTGCTTGGACTGCAGCCGCCTCTTTACCTGGAAAAGAGCAAAGAAAAGAAGACAGGAAAAATGGAAAAGTAATGCTTGCGTCTTCATTTCTAACACATTTCTAAAAGAATTAGGGCAAAGACATGAGTAAAAAAATATTTATGTTCACTATAGCTGTGTTACAAGAGAATAGTTCATTGGACGTCCAAATGAAATGAAAAAGAATTTGAGCAAGGAATTCAGGGAGGGAGGGGGGCTTTGTTTTTTTGAAAGAGCTGAAAAAAAAATATGGGAGTAGCAGGTCTTAACTAAATGATTCATAGCAAATATTAAACTCTTGATATAGCCTCTATCAGCTGGTGAATCATTTGTGCCAGATTTTTGCAGAGACACTGTTTCTTTCAAAACCGGAAAGTATTATGTCAGGAAAAGCATCTGAATAGTAATACTCATGATTTTATTTGCTTCTCTTCAGTTTATGTATTTGTTATTGTTTTCTTACCCTATGCCTTTTCAGAGTACTGTGCTGAGACAAATGGGTACGCTTTCCTTTTAAGTATGTTTTTCCTCCTCAAAGACTTGTTTTGTTTTGTTTTGTCTGCCTGAGAGCAGCAAAAGAAACAACTTGTATCTGAGCACAGAGCAATAATAAAACCATTGTACTGTTAGATGTGGTATTCTTCGAGGAGATGATGCTACTGCATGTTTGTGATATTTGGACCATACTGTAAAGAAAGGCCATTCAGATTTTTTTAGATCAAAATAACAGTAACATTGCAAAAATTAAAATTGAAAAAAGGGGATGATCTCAGAGAAAGACATGCTAAAAGTATGCATGCCATATGTCATAATCACACTAAAAGGACAGTGTTTCAAAGAAATGTTAATATAACAATATACTTTTCAATGGCATATCTGCATCTCAGCAGGAGCATCAGTGAAATTTACTTTATATCATCTCTTTTAGGTGTCAGATTTAGCTTAACTGTTCAGCAAAGAGGAAAACTAATGTTTCCATCCCACCTTTCCATACATACCTGCAACTCTCTGTGGGCTTCCTTCTATATTATAACCACTGAAAATACCACTTCACTGCTTGCTGATTTCTATACAGGCTATGGGGAGGATTCAAACAAAGTACCATCAACATTTTGGTTCAGAACAGTAGAGCAGTTATGAAGTGTGTTCCCTGGTCATAACACAAAAATCGTGTTTGTTTAATACCCACAAAGAGTATCTTCAGCAAGTGCAACCAGATTGTTTCTGTAGGAAAGTAAACTGGGATCTCCATTCCAATTGCCTACCATATGTGCAACACAGGTTCATAAGGATTGGAACCCACTGCTCCACACGACCATGAGTTTCTTCAACACATATGTCCCATTAAAAGTATATGTATTTTCATATATGCTATTGCCCACTACCTGCCAGCTCTTTGACAATGCACCTTCTTCATTCATCCACATTTTCCTTGGCTCAAATTAATATTTCACTGAATTTCACTGAATTTTTTTTAGAGTTGGGAGGGACCATAGAGATCATCTAGTCCAATTCCCCTGCTGAAGCAGGATTGCTTAGAGCATGTTGGAGCATGTTACTCAAGACTGCATCCAGGCGGGTCTTGAAAATCTCCAAAGAAGGGGACTCCACAACCTCCCTGGGCAGCCTGTTCCAGGGCT
>JAOXNO010000001.1:175524500-175553291 GCA_028565335.1 Limnodromus scolopaceus
AGGATTATATATGCACAATCAACCCTTTATATTACTTAGCTAAGATTTCAAAGTTTAGCATGCTATTAGTCACTTACTGAGAATCTGTTGCAGCAAGGAATCTCTCAATCTCAAGGAGTAGAACCTTAAGCGAGTGTCATCACAAAAGGGGAGATCCTGGCATGCAGCCCGCTGCCATACAGGAGAGCTCAAAGGGCTCTTGGGCTGTCTGCTCTTTATACAGTAAGATAATTGACCTATAGTCATATTCTCATGGGAAAAAAATACCTAGGTCCCCACTCTAGACAGCGTTTTGGCTATGTTGCCAGCCTTCCCCGAAAGTCCAGCTGCAAGTTATCGCAACTGATGTTGTGATGGCCATGGTGGCCATGGCACGAGGAGGAGCCAGGGAGGGTGCGGGGGAAGAAGAGGGGGAAAAACAGGGAGACCACACCACCACAGGAGAATATTAGTTTTTGTAAAGACATTTTTCATGTGCCTAATTCTCTCTATATATGTACTGGATAGAGAACCTGTAAATCTGACTTGGGGCTGTGGATTCCACTGTTTAGCAGGAAGGCTAAAAGTTAGGTTTTCTGCAATAGTCAGCGCTGTGATACTTAAGTCTCTTTATGGATCCAGACTCCTGAAAACCTATGATTAAATTGGTAGGTGGAAAAATAGATGCTGACTCTACCAGAAACTGAATGTAACTGTTGAATTTCAACAGCTACGTGACTGTGAAGGGCCTGAACCAATAGCTATAAGCAGGTCAAATGTGAACCCTGAAGCTCTCTGGATCCATTAACTTTCAGATCATTTCCTAACACGTACACTAAAAAATGACACTCAGTTTTTACCACCTTCACCTCCTACTCATCTCTACTAAGGGGAAAAAAAGCAAAAAAGCAGACAAGGTAGTTGCTGAATATACTGTTATTTGATGGGCTGAGTGGACTCAACATAATAAAAGAATTAACTCATTCTGTCTTTGAACAAAATTAAATTAAAATGAAATAAAATGAAATAAAATTAAATTAAATTAAATAAAGTAAAATAAAATAAAATAAAATAGAATAATAAAATAAAATAAAATAAAATCATAATATTATTTAAAATGGAGTAGATAGTGAACACCCGCAATATTTGTAAAAAACACCAGGTTTGTTTCCGAGAATGGACTTCAGTTTCTCTTATTATATTAAACTCTTTTCTTTTACCGCCAAATTAATAAAATTTGGCCACAGACATGTTATTTTGAGAGGGTTTTTTTCGGTTTTATTTTTGTTTTTTTAAAAAGGGAACAACAGAAAAACAGAATGAGAAAGATTCAGAAAATGCACTTTCTATTTACTCTCCACTGGGGTCACTGTAGGTCAGGTATATCTGCAAGCCTTGAGCAGGCAGGTTGGCATAATAGGTGCAGTTCTGGGTGCTGGCCTGCTTCCCTGGTCTGGGATACCATCTGGATGAGTTTGGCAGGTGCCTTTATCTTCCTGGTTCTTTTTCGTTTGGTCAGGGGCGGATGAGCTGTCTCATCTCAATGTGTTAGTGCCATATGCTGCAAGATACAATTGATTTCAGCCTTAGGTCAGAAGCCAAGGAAGAAAGGGAATGAGGAAAACAAAAAATACAGGGAATGGAAAGAGGCACATAGGGAAATAAAGACAGGGAAACAATCTCAGAAACGTTAAAATGAAGCCCTTCCTACTATAACACTGGTGGCATGAGATTTTTCAAAGTTTGTTGGGTTTAAGTCATCTCTGGAATACTCCAAATGCAAAGATACTGTCTAAATATTTGCAGTGATGCAGAAGCCCTTCAGACTTCTGTAAGTTTACTTCTCTAGAGTCCATGGCATTAGTCATCAAAGTCTAATCTTAAAAAATATGAGAAGGACCTATGAGATATGGTGAGAAAAAAAAACCAACACTAAATCAGAAATCTGCCACTATTTATAGCCTATTCACTTTTTCATCACTTAAAAATCCTACTGTTTGTTTTAATTGTTCTCAAAGTAATAGGGTCATCTTAATTACTTACATACATTCAGACTGATATTTTCCATGTTACACTTTTAGGTTTTTTTCCCCTGACCTTGAAATGCTAGAAATTACTGTGATTTTTTTCTTCCCAAAATCTTTAATTTGCTTTCTAATAAAGACACTCTTCAAAAAGACTATATTCATTCTATTTTAATTGAAAAAGATTTCTTCTTTTTCCATTGAAAACATCATAACTTCCTGTATAGCGCTGCTGCAATCCACTTAGCTTTGCTGCTAAAGCTCAGATATGAGTAGAGTGAACATTTTATTAGCAGTCATAGCCACCCTGTAGGCAACCTTAACACGTGTTGCCACACATACAGTATCCCAGGATGAACAAAGTCTGCTGCAAGACAGAGGCTGTAGCTATACACAGAAAAAAACACACAAGTCATAGCATCTAGACTACCACATTCCCCTGCCCGCTTTGGCTATGATTAACTTACACAGCTCATTAACATGAAGAAAAAAGAGAAGAACTAACATTTTGCCTCCTTGTGAAAGTAATAAAACATACCAGAAAAAAAGTAAGGCACTTTTATACAATATAGAAATATTTCTCATCATACCTGAATCTAACTGAGAGCAGTCACCCAACTATGTTTTATACAAGAGGAACAGGAGACTGACCATCCCTAACCATCCTTGAACACCAGTCCCACAATAGACAGTAATCAGACTGAAATAACATTATGATTGGTGGTGTCAAATGCTCCTTAAAGATTCAAGTTAAAGATTCATTAGGAAGGAAGCACTTCCATAAGTTATAACCGGGAGACCTCTATATTGCCTCTTTCAGCAATAAGCTTTGCCTTTCTAAGAAATTTCCATTGTGCTTACACTCAAGAAGATTTCTTTACTTCTCTTCTTTTTAGGGCAGAGGATTTTCTCAGCAGGGGACAGCTACAATATTGATTCTATAGATGCAGTTGATACACATATACATGTATAACTTTCTGAATATAACTGCTCCTTTCAAGGACAACTACTGTACCTGCATGTGGCAGAAAATTTTCACTTATCCAAAAATGAGAAGCTCCAGATAAGGCTTATTTTCCAAAAGAAACTACTTTTTCACCTTTAAGTACTGAACATATAATCTCATATGGACCAACACAATCCCAGAACACCCATACATACATGGTTATACACTAACAACTCTAAAGATGGAAATTTCACTTGGAAATAGTAATCATTTACTCCTAGGCAAAGTCATATGGGTGAAGATGTCAAGACATGAGATCTTTATTCACAACATATTGTACTTTTTATTCAGAACAGCCAGTGATATGGGAGTGGTCCTTAGTGTATTTCCCTCCTGCCTCTTCAACATAAGAAAAATACAAAACAATCAGAAAACGTAGAACTTAGTTTTTCAGCAGTGATAAAATGATCAGATTTCACTTCTACTAGCAGTTGTCTAGGTAAGTTTTAGTTTACTCGTGTGTGGTATATGCTAGCCTACTAATGGTTTTCCTAAGACCTTTGTTTTCTAGTTGATGTTACTTCCTTTTCCCTACGTTCTACTTTATGTTTGTGGACACTGAGCTCCTCAGTCTCTGGAATTATCTTCATAGCTCTTTTTTGTAGGTTGCTCTTGGTCTTCCAGAAAGATATGTATCTACTATAGAAAATTTACAGAATGTATCTAAATGCATTCTGGTGTGTAGCCACAATCTGTACATTAAGCTGCGCATTATTTCTGCCTTTACATTTGATCTTTTAATATGCAGATTCTAAAGCTAGATATAATTAGAATTCTCTATTTGTGCTACCATCTTTGCTATTACCAGTGCTATTTCAGCATATAAAGATTAAATATTTGCTTGTTTTTCACCTACTTGTTAGTATCACAGACTCCTTCTGGTGGTCCAAGCTTCCAGTGAATGAAAAAGAACATGTTCTTGAACTGTATTGTACCATCATCTGCACCTCTTGCACCTCCACTAAAAGACCCTGCATTTTGGTGGAAAAAATTCAAACCTTTCTAGCCATTTTTGATGAAAAAAAAAAAAAAGAAGTCTGTACCGCCAGATGATAAGTAAATATAAGTCTATTATGCTGTGTGGATATTTGGGTTCAAATATATGGTCCAATAAGAAATCTTGTCTTCTGCATCTTAGGTGAGTTTCTGATTGATTTTCTTATTCTGGAGTATGAGGATCTCTTCTCCTTTGACCAAAATAGCTGGAAGTTTCAGGTTTTCCACAGTGTAAAAAGCTGTTCAGTGATAACACTTTCTTATTTTGATTGGAAGCAACATAGTTGACATTTAAATCTCTACCGAAGGAAAACCTTTCTGAATCCAAAATATACTTACAAACCATTTAAGTTCTTTATCATCTGAATAAATATTTCTGCCTTGTGTATGTCATTTATAGCATTTCAGGTAATTGTAGCTATGTCATAAATCCAACATGGAACAGAATCATTCATATGAGAATTGTAGTTTGTTGCCTATAGACATGAGTAGATCTTGCTGTGGGATAGCTCTACCGTTTATTTCTTTTCTTAAAAAAAACATGTATTGTCCCTTAAGAGGTCCATTTAGCACAGTTGTTTTACGTCTGTGATCATCAGAATACTATGTTACACATACCATGTACAAGCTGTTTTTAACAGATAATTGAATATAGCTTGAAATAAACTGCTGTGGCCTAGTCAACTGATACGTTCTATAAGAAGACTAACCATTTAATTAAGATTAGACTCCTCATTCCCTCTTTGTACTTAAAACTATACTTAGAAATGCACTTCAGAACTGCTTATGCTCCTTCAAATTCTTTTCTAAGTACATTAGCCTCACAGTACAATTCCTCTTAACAGCTCCAGGTGAAGATATTCCCGCCCTAGTCTTTCCCTACTGATTAAATTCTCCTTTTAATTATCCCAGTATGTTCTTAAGAGGGGGAGGATTGCTTTGAGTCCATTGGCCTATTCAGATAGCCCATGGAATCAGATCAGAAAGTTTTACTTTGTATGAAATATTCATATATATGTACCACTGAGGTGTGCCATCCCAATAACATTGAAATTTAGACAACTATATCTATACACAAAGTCAGAATTTTACAAACAAAAAATTTAGCTTCACTGGTAAATTTTAACATCCAGTTGGAGGGCATGGAGTTATAAAAAACTTATGTATGAATCTTCTTACAATTCTTTTGATAGTCATACTGGGGACCGCTCTTTTTCAGCACTAATAAGTTGCAACACTGAACCATAAGGAAAAATCTTGGCAACATATTCTCAGAACACGCGGGACAGATATCCTTCTCAATTTATTAGGGTGGAGAAAACTCACATTTAGAGCATGATATAGTAATTAATCCACATTAAGGCACAGATCTAAAACCATGTTTAGAAACATGTGGCTTTGACAGAAACCTGTCACATACTCTGTGTGTGCTGATGAACAGCCAGTGAAGGCAGTCACTGTCCATCTCTTTAGCCCATTAAATACTTAATTTGCATGAACATACTCCACATCTCCACTGAGAGCTTTAATCACTTGTCTATTGAATATTAGAAGGAAGCTCCTCCAGCTAGTCTTACACGAATGAAATGGTCTGGTTTTCATGCTCAGGTTAGCTGAGTGCTCATGAAAGAGGAGACAGAAATTTCCTCTAGAATAGGACTTAATCCTTGCTGTCTTAGCATTTTTTGTTGACTATTTTAGTTCAAGTCTTTCTCATCTTTTTATTGGTGTACTGATCCCATAACTGCAGATTACAAATTCCACAGCTACTTTTACCTAGTATCTCAGTGCCCTGCCTGCAAAACAAGATTTACAGCCTTTAATAGTTATAACAACTATTAAAAAACCTGCAATTTATTTGACACATGTATCTAACCTAATAAAACAATTAAATTTTTAAAAATAAAGTTTATCTGGACAAGGTCTAAATTCTCTGTGTCCTGTTGTCTGCTTCCTATCTATGCTACTGAGAAGCAGCATCCTAGTTTTTGTGCAAAACCACTTGGTAATTCTTAATTTTCTTCATACCCCTTTGGAAACATTCTTTCACTTGTCTGACACCAAAAATCTCATTAGTTATTCTGAGAATCCAAGCAAGTCTCTTGTCCAGTTTCAGATCTATCATCTCTAATTAACACCTATTCATTTTAGCAATGAAGTACCCAATTAAATACTTTAATACAGTTATGAATTAAGTTTCCATAAGACTCCTTGCCAGTTCACTGAAAGTATTAATTGTTCTCCATGTAAATATCAGTATTAGAGCAGAATAATTTATTTCTTGCAAATGATAATATAAAATTGCTTAGTTCATTTTATACTGTTTGCTGTTTTATGCAACTTATTTAGGCCATTTTTATGTTGTTAGAAGACGATAAAACAGAGTAGTAGTATTGTGTTTCTTCTGTACTAGTAGTATGGTCAAGTATTATATGTCTGTTATGCACAGACATACAGTTTAACATTTATCTATAATTTTCATCACTGAACTGTGTGTCAGGAGCACACAATACATGTCCCCAATCCCCCTTCACTCCCACGGGTCTACCTACACAGTACAGGAGCATGGTGGCTAGTTTGTTGGGAAGCTCACAAGCTGCTGGTCATGTCCGCAAACAATACCTAGCCACATGGCCCAGATACCCAAGCCCCAGAGACCACTTCAGCCAATGAGCCTGGAGACCTAGGAGACCTCTCAGTCAATGAAAACTACATGACCACGACGAATATATGACCAGAGTTCAGATCTGACCAGGCTATAAAATGGGGTCCCCCAGCAGAGACCTTGGAGCAGTGGGTCTGTGACTGGAAGTATTCCCTTTGGACGGAGATGTCATCCAAAGTGACTTTCTGGGATTGAGTGTCCTCACCTTGTAGTTGAGCGGTTTGTGCATTTTGAGTCATTCTAAGTTTAGATTTAGTTACAAACCGTATGCTGTTAGTTCCCAGCTGACATCCTGAACCTGTAAATAAGTTTATGTCTGCTGAAGTGTTTGTAGTATAAGATCCCAGACCAGTTTCACTGTTCTACCTTTTTTGTGACGCTATTAACACTCAGTTTTGGAACATACTTTGTCTGTCTCTCTTCTGTGACAAACTGTTAAGTAATAATGGGATTTTTGTCTAGAAACTCGATCCAATTAATGGATTAAAAAATACTTCAAGTGCTTCTGCATATGTATTTTATCTTTTAATGCATATTTATAGAGGAAGACCTGTTAAAAATATTTTAAAAGAAAAATAAAACTTTTTCTCTCCTGCTTTTCAACATCTCTAATATTCAAACAGTGGATGCTCTTTGGATCACTTGTTATAGACTTAACAAAATTGTCATATAGATTTGACTAACTTGTTATAGAGTTGACTACTACAACTACATGAGAAGGTGACTTCCGAGTGAAACTTGTTATTAATGGATAAAAGTACCGATTTTATATTTCAAATATATTTAGCTTTTTTCATGAAGACTACTAAGAAAAGTGTATTTCAACATTATATGGTATTTCACATAATCACGTCACATTCAATTCATTGTAGTCCAGTGAGTATAGTGGAGACATATTTAAAGAAGTTCCAACAATAGATATTTTCTATATATGAGGTTTGATCTATTTAGAGTTCTTTCATAGTAATCTCTCCTACAAAGGACACGGTAGATAGGAAACTCTTCTAGTCATGCTATTATTTTTAAAAAATAAATCCATATTTTATATATATTAAACAAATACAGTGTTCCAAAACTTCAGGGTTGTTTTATTTATTTCTTGGCTTTTTTTTTTTTTTTTTTCTTTCAGACATCAAAGAGTCTGGTTTATGTTTTCTATTTTGAAAATTATTCATTCAAATGAGTTTGAATACTAGATACAGAAGAACAGGTATTGCTATCTTTCTAATGCTCCAAAGCATTAAATATCATGAATAATTTCCTGTAACCATGATAAACATGTACAGAAAACCAGAAGTGAATGACTAACTAGTAACAATTTATGATGAGGTCCCAAAAGACACCTTAAGAACCTAGACACCTTAAGAACCTAAAATGTGACTTCTGTGGAACTTGTCTATTGTAAATGAAAGAACCAGAAAACTTTGGCTTAAGATGCAGAAAAGGCCTTGATGGTGTGTAAGCACTGTTCAGCAATAACTAAAACATCCCTTTGATATCAACACTGTTTTGATCACAAATCCAAAACATAGCACCATACGGGCTGCTATGAAGAAAAATAACTCTACCTTAGCCAGAACCAGTACAATATATATATACATCATAGCCTCTTGTGAAGGCAAGGGCTCCAGCAGCCACAGCCTCTTTCCTTGCAGAGGCCTTAGAACTGCACAGAATGGAAGAATGGCTGAGGTTGGAAAGGGCCTTCTGAGATCAGCTACTCCAACTCCGTTGCTCGAAGCAGGGTCATTTAGAGCAAGCTGCTTGGTGGTGCGTCACGTTGGCATTTGAATACCTCCAAGGATGGAAATCCCACAACTTTTCTAAGAAACCTTTTCCTATACTTGGTCATCCTAAGCATAAAGAAATTCTTTCCTATGTTTAAATGGAGTTTGAAGTAGGAATTAAGTCGGGTGTAGCAGCACAACCAATAGAAGATGTTGGCTTGTATGTAGTTCTACTATGCCTAAGTCTCTTCTGACCAGGATCAAGACAAAGACCCTGCCTATAGTATAAATGTGTCCAATTTCCTCCTTCCACTGACTTGTCTAAACTATCTGCAGTGGATTTTCTACCTTCACATAGTATTTTTCGTTACCTTCCTGATTTCCAGATTACTTGATTTTTCTTTTGGGTTTTAGGGTGGCTTTTATTATTGTAGTGTTGTGGGTTTGGGATTTTTATTTGTTTGTTTGAATTTTTGTTTTTCAAGAAGTAGAGCAGGGAAATGGACAATCACTCATGACATTTTCAACTTTAATGTCAGCTTTCCATCTATCATTAAGCCTTTTCTAATTGAGAATTGGGTTCTTATGACTTCTGCATGAGTCATGTGGGATTTCAGGACATTTACAAAAATAGAATAGGTTTTGGTGCTATTATTAATATTAAAAAATTTTTTTTACCCTACAGACTCTATAGATCTTCATTAATAATTCATTAATAATTGGATTTTTAGTTTGAACCATTGTTTTTTATTGTAATGATTGGACATGTAACCATGGTAATTGTTCAATAACTCCCTCCTGTTTTGAAGTATTTTATAAATATAAAGATCATACTTGCTCTCCATATACTTGTTATTCAGTCTTATAGGAGAGAGACATTCATAAAGTACTTATTAAACTAAACAAGAAGCAGAGGCATTTTGAAGTCAGTGACATTTAGAGCTAGATGTAGTCAAAAACATACCATATTTTCTCACTGATTTAAAAAACACATATTTCAGAAGTTTCCTGATTTAGGTAACAATTCTGGTTTTGAATCATGACCAGTTGTGGAAGATACGGAGTATATCTCTAGAGCACTATGGTGGTGCTGGTTCATGAGAAGCTAAACATGTGCTGACAATGTGCGCTCACAGCCCAGAAAGCCAACCACATCCTGGGATGCAGCAAAAAAAGGGTGGCCAGCAGGTTGAGGAAGGTGATTCTGCCCCTCTACTCCACTTTGGAGAGACCCCACCTGGAGTACCGCATACAGCTCTAAGGAGAACACAGACTTGTTGGAGCAAGTCCAGGGGAGGGCCATGAAGATGATCAGAGGGCTGGAGCACCTCTTCTATGAAAACAGTCTGAGAGAGTTGGGGTTGTTCAGCCTGGAGAAGAGAAGACCCCGGGGAGACCTTATTGCAGCCTTCCAGTGCCTAAAGGGGGCCTACAGGAAAAATGGGGAGGGACGCTTTATCAGGGAGTGTAGTGATAGGACGAGGGGCAATGGTTTTAAATTGAAAGAGGAGATATTTTGATGAGATACTAGGAAGAAATTCTTTAGTGTGAGAGTGGTGAGACACTGGAACAGATTGCCCAGAGAAGTTGCGGATGGCCCATCCCTGGAAGTGTTCAAGACCAGGTTGGATGGGGTTTTGAGTAATGTTGTCTAGTGGGAGGTGTCCCTGCCCCTAGCAGTGGGGTTGGAACTCCATGATCTTTAAGATCCCCTCCAACCTAAACCATTTTATGGTGTGTGAGGACAGTCTTCAAGTGTTGCAGAGCATCCAATTAGCTGTTAAACAGTCAGATAAAACACCATTCTATTATATAACAAATAATTTATTATTACAGATATAACAAACTATCACCTGAAATTCTCATCAGAGGGAAATAAATGGACTATTTGAATAAAGAAACTGATTTTAAGTTATTCATCCCTAGATCTGAAAATTGGTTTTCCACAGGATACTGCCAGAAAGATTAACAGATGCTTTTTAAAAAAATAATATTTCTTACAAGTAGCATACTATGTAACCTAGAAGAATTAGACTGCAAAATTTGCTCTTACACTTGGTGAATCAAGGGACAGTGAACACAGACATGAATGCAAAGCAAAGAACAAGAAAAGCTGAACGCACCAAAGCACAATTGTAAAAATCTCTGAAAATCATGTATGTAGAAGCAAAGAAGAAAAGAAAAACAAATATGTAGCCATGAGCTCAGTTCAGGACTTTGTACTATACAAATGAATCCAAATGAATCTTCTGACCTTTTTCTCTATGGATCTGTGCATGCCATTTGTTCACCCAAACTGATGCACAGAAAGCCATTTATATTACCCTAGACTCTTCTTCAAAAGTGTAAGATGAAGCACACTGTTTCTTCACGTAAAAATACTACTTCATTTTCATTTGCTAAGTGCCTTTTTTTTTTCAGTCAATCAAGTAAGTGATGTTTTACAATAATTTTCACAGTTCTGGAATATACTGTTTCCCTAACTGTTTTTCTGTCCTCTTCCCTTCAGTCAAAGAAGAGGGAAGATAATGACAAATATTCGGTAAAAGATGCCCTACCACAAAAAAAAAAAAAAAAAAAGGTCAAAAATCAAAAGAATTCATTTAATTTTGGATGGATCCAATGGATCCAATCCATTCCACATAATATTTTTATTTTATTTTAATCCACTAATTATTTTATATAGTTTATATAATGGTGTATTGTTTTTTTTAATCAGACAATTTTTTGACAACTCAACTGATGTCTTTCAGTGCTGGAAATATATGTCTTTTACAGTTGATTTTTCACTGTCAGCCAGATGGATACCCATGTTATTAGGCAATTTCTTGTCTTAGTTTCCTTTCATTATTTTGCTGAGGTAACTCAAGATTCCACGTTCACTTGAGCAATGTGTGTCTGTAGTATTTACTCATGAACCTGACTTGTGTTGGCATCACACAGATAACTGCAGGGCGTGCATACATTAAAATAAAACAAACAAACAAACAAGATTTTAAAAGCATGTCAAGCACTTCTGTAATGTATCCAAAGATGTTCTTTTGATGTAAAGAACAAAGTTGTAAAACTTTTCTTTTTCTCCATTTATTCACATAGTTGTTTTGCAAACCCCTTTGTTTTCTCATCTTGTTTTAACATTTCTCAACTTCATCTCCTAAATCAGAATCAGTATCATACTGATATCACACAGTGTGAGTTATGAATATTTAATTATGGGGTAAAAATTAAGGTATAATCAAAGCAAACATGTCAGCTACAGCACTTGTACAGAAATTGGCCTATCAGATTATTTTTTTAATAAGTAATGCAGCAATGTAATAAAAGGTAGATTGTTAAGTAATTCCAATATAAGGGGGGGAAAAAGAAAATTTATAATACTCACTGAGTGAAAAAGCAAACTGAAATTTACTCAGTAAATTAGCTACTAAATATTACCTGAATTGCCAAGTATATAAGAATAAACAAAGTAAAATTTCCACCACTATGTAATGGTGATGACAGTTGGGTTTTATAACTACAATGGGTATCTCAAAGTCTTCTTTACCAGGAAAATTCATTAATCTTATCTGTGTCGGTTTTTGAAGGATTTTATTTTATCTTGAGAGATTATATCCTGCTTAATTATGGGAAAAATCTCATGAAACGGGTCTTCAAGAAAGGGGAGTATGAATTATCCTACAGAAGTTTTTTTTTTGAGATCTCAGATAGTATATCTTTGTCTCTTGTTTTGAATGTATCTAGCTTTTTCACATAGTAACAAATATATGCAAAAATGTCAGAAAATATTAAAAATGACAAAATAAACACAGAACTTATATTCCATAACTATTGAAATAGCTTCAGCCCAATATAAAACAAGTGTCATACTTGGTTCTGAATTATAGCTGAAGTTCATATTTATAATGTCATTACTGTTTCTTTAGCTGACTTCACATTATTTAAATTTTATCATTTTGTCTTATCAGCTCAATCAGAGAGAGTTGTTTAGGCTTACGTCATTGCAAAAATTAATTATTGTAAAATCTTATTTGTTGTCATTTCATAATTATTTCCTGGCAATTTATTTCCAGTACAGTAATTTGCATCCAAAGCAAAATAATGGTACACTAAGGAAACAAATATTAAAGAAAAATAAATTAAAAACTGAGTGTTTGATGTGTCCAACTGAATATTTTTCCCATAAACTTCAGGATGGCATAAACCCACATGCTAGTCCTGAAGATTCACATATTTAAATCGTCATTTTACTTATGCAAATGTAAATATCAGTGAAACTATTCTTATATTCAAAGACCTTTCCTGCAAGAGCTCTCTAAATGTTGGCTAATAGTGTGTACACATTAATTTTCCTTTTCAAAAGATTCTTAAAATAAGAAGAATGACAAAAAAACTAAACAAAACTTGCCCTAATGTTGACATAGACTAACACAGCTATTAGTTCTGTACCATTTCCTAAAATGTCTACAGTTCTCGTTGTTGCTTGCTTGTTTATTTGTTTATCTGTCTAATTTTGCAATATATACTCTGAAATTCCTCTTTACTTTCCCATCCAAAACAGATGAATGGGATTTCCCTTTGAGCCTGTATCTCTTCGCTGGTAGCAGAAATTGTTGGTGACCAATTCATTCTTACAACTAATTAACAGACGTTACCAGATTACATTGCATACTCTACAAAATAGTAGTATAATATCACTTTGCCGATGTCTCCTTACCATTTTTGTAAATGTCCAGGTCAATGCACTGTGGACAGTGAGATTATCTCTTTCCAATCAGTATAATATTCCAAAAGCATACAGCTGCCTTTGCCTCAGTTTCCTTGTCTGCACATTAACACTACAACAATTTGCCTAGCATGTGAAGATGTTGAGACAGTAATCATTCAATGTTTGTAAAGTGCTATATACTATAAATGTCAAGTGTTGTTAAGGACTATTAACTATCCACAATTCATAAGTTTGATTAACAAATCTCTTTAGGTCCTATTAATTTGCCTGGGTTTGTGTGACTGAACCATAAAACTGTCCTAACCGTGCATCAAAGAATGTCCTTGGAGAGTAGATTCCCAAACCGCACAGACTTTTTACCATATTGAGAAAACAAGGAAATTTGCATTTAACTCCAGGAAGCTGGCAAAATCTTCAAAAATCTAGCTATGCAGATTTAGCTATCTAGCTATAAATATAGAAAGAAATGTGATTCAACCCCCTAAATGGATTACAGAGTTGGAAAGAATCTACTTGCTGGTGCAAGGTCCTGTTTCAGGCATTTTATTCTGATTTTATGCCACTACAAAGGTGTCTGCCAGTTGCCAATGCTGACTGCAGTCAGCCACTGTCAGTCACCAGTCTGCTAGTACAGTAATTACTTTAAATAAGAGGCAGAAATGACTTAGAAACAACATTTATAACTGTATGTTAACAGTATTTAGCAGATGCATTTGGAAAAGGATAATTGCTTACAGTGGTTTTGCTATAGGTCCACAATTTCTGTTTGGTGTCTCACATATCAGTACTACAAAATACAGTTTAGGACTCAAAATACCTCTCAACTTCAGTTTGGGTTATGATCTAGATCACTTACTATAGTCTGAGCACATTTTTATAAACTCTGAATTCTTTTTTAATAATACTCTAAAGTCACTTTGCAAAATACCCCAAAAATAAGGCAAAGGGAAGGGAAGAGTCTAGTAATTTGGTCTAGGTTGGAAGGTCTGAGGAAATGCGAAAAGAGACAGAAAAATCACTGAGTTGACAGCTGTTGCTCTTTGTGGATAAGGAAAATTCAAAACAGAGAGAAAAGGGTCACTCAGTATCTTCAGTGTTTCTCTGATGACTAGTTTAACTTTTCACAGAGCTGTGAGAATTAACACCATTTTAGGGTACACACAAATTAATAGATTATTGTTTGTTATGGTATTTGTTTCTTTAAAACCAAAAGAAACACTGCATTAAATTAAAGGACAAAAGGGCATTAGGATCCTCTCAGGAGGATAAGGTCTAGTGGCTTAGTCTGAGTATATCACTCATAAGCAATTAACCTAAAGGCTAAATAATAATAGTAGGAAACATATGTGTTATTTTCAATTTTGAAATAACTGTATGATGACAGATTATCAAATTGCATTTGCGATTACTTTAACTGTAGCTATAAGTTTAGAGATAAGATTGTTATATATGGACAGGTCCTTATTGGACACACATTGCAGCATGCTAGCATTGAAAAATATATCTGCACATTATTTGGGGGTTGACTGCCTTAAAATATTTTTATATTTTACATTGTTGTATTACTTTGAATTCTTAACAGATGCTTGTTTCCCCTTTTGAGCTAGACTTCTGAGTAAGACAGGACATAACATAGTCCCTGTCCTAAAAAGTTGACATTCAATGAAGACTGAGAGAGGGTATGAAGAAAGATATTTCATTACATTCTTTTTATGTGGAAGAAATGGGAAAATTAGGATTGTCCGTACTTAAAAGTTTTGCTGCTTTTACTGTCTCTAAAGAGCTACAGCAAGTGCCAATATCAGATGGCAGAAAAGTTTATTTTAGCTTATGGTGATCCCAGTATCTAAGAAACGGTTTCTGGCATCATAGAATTGCTCCCTGTCAACTCATTGTGGAAATGAATATAGTTTTTGTTTTATTTCTGAGAAGCACCTTCTCTGATTTTTTTTTGTCCCAGAGGTTCCAAAATTAGGGATCATGACCACAAACAGGATCCCAGTAGTTAGGTGTAGACCACAAGCCTGGAAGAAATATGACCATTGTTCACTGTAGCATGTATGCTCCCTGAAATTCCTATTCAGAGACCAATAGAAAGATACTGACAGAGTAGAGATGAAGAAGAAAAACAGTGCAACATGTGGTTCTAAAGCTCACTTTGTAGGGTAGGCAAACAAAGTACTGTTACCAGCTTAAGAGGAGGGCCACAATGATGATCAGAAGGCTGGAGGAAAGCTGGGGAGGGACTGTTTGCAAGGGCATGTAGCAATAGGAGGAGGGGCAATGGTTTTAAACTAGCGCAGGGTAGGTTTAGGTTAGACATTAGGAAGAAGTTCTTTACAATGAGGGTGGTGAGACACTGGAATGAGTTGCCCAGAGAGGTGGTGGAGGCCTCATCCCTGGAGACGTTCAAGGTCAGGCTTGATGAGGCTCTGAGCAATATGATCTAGATAAAGATGTCCCCACTTACCACAGGGGGTTATACTAGATGACCTTTAAAGGTCCCTTCCAACCCATCACGTTCTGTGATTCTATGATTCTAATAATAGCCACTCTAGTTCAAGAGAAAGATATCTAGTCAGGACTGTAACAGTGATCACTGGGGACTGCCCAGAGGAGGGTAAGGAAGGGCCATATTCCAGAAGAACAGGGTTGCAAAGCTGCACAGAACTGAAGCGAAGGTTTCAGTGCTGGTCCTTGATTGTCCTGACTCCTCAATTGATGGTACACAGCTGGACACAGCTGTGCTCTGAAGCAACTTGCACTCCCCAGACAAGAGCCAGGCCTGGTTCAGGGAATATATGGGAATATACCAGCCAGGTGCTAGTCCTGACATGCAGTGTGATGGCTCTCCTCACCTGCTTTGAGTGGGAAGAAAGATCAGCTGTACATATGCGACCCTTGTTATACCATCTGTACTCACAGGTGAAGAAGGGGCCCAGACCATTTTATTTTCTTCTTTTAAAGGTAGTCAGAGTGGCTAGACAAGGAGCTATTTAGGAACAGCTATTGTGTTTTTAATTCATATTATATTTTAATCTGCTTTAATATCAAGCTTTAATATCAAGATGAAACATAAGTTACATAGGTAGAAAAATGTTTTAGAAACATAACCGTATGTAAAGCAAGTAGTCCATTGATATAAGTACAGTTACAAAAAAAAAACCCAATGAAATCTGCACTTTATGTTCAGAAAAGTTTAAAGGGTAGACACTAAATGTTTTTAATGAAGTTCCTACAGCAAATCAAGGAATGAATCCTTCGAATCCCAGTTATGTGCCTTTATACACAGGGGCAGTCACTTACTCTGCTATCTAGTGAACTTGATTTAAACACAATTCTTCCATAAACAGTGGCCAAACTCCTCTTAAGTCTTTGAGCTTTCCTGTAAAACAACAACTGCATTTCCATGCTACACTGAGGCTTCCCAACACCAGACAACCTGGTGAATGAGATAGCCACAGAATGAGGGTGAAATTAAGGTGGAATAGGGAAAAAAAAAAGGCATTCCAGCATTTTATCTCAACATGCAATTTGTCTTCTGACTTCCCTTGAGAGAAAGTATGTCAAGAAATAGCCTCAAGACAATGACAATAACAGCAAAAGTGGTTGCATTAATTCATGGGGAGAAGGACAATGAAACATTTCATGAATTTAACTTTCTTTCTCCAAATAATGTTCCAGCAGGGGATTGATGGTTGACAGCTGTGTTCACTGATAGGTAACCTTGTTGCAAGTTTCTGAAGAAAGATGTTCTTCTTCACTGGACTTGTCTCCGCTTTGTAATTTTTTTTCTCTCCTTAGAGCCAACAGAGCTATTGTTACATTTTAAAATATTTCTATCATGTATTTCGTCTTTGAAATAATTAATTTTTTCTTTGCACTACTTGGCTGATAACGTGTCATAATGTAGGCTGCCAAGTGCCAAATGACTCTCAGATTTATTCAAGCATTCAAAGCAAGAAAAACCATTCATCTAGATAAGATCTTATCTGACAAGTCAAGCTCAAGAAATCTCAGTATAATTATACGGTGTTAATGAAGGCCATGTATACAGGCAGTTCTCAGTATTAACCTCTGTGTTAGTCTATCAACAGTAATGTGAATCAGTCATTTTAAGTTAGAACAAGTAAGTAGATTTTTTTTAAAGAACTAAACAACCCTCCCCCATGGAAACACTTTATAAAAGAAGTTTTCATCTTGTGCAAAGGCTCACAAAGCCACACCTTCCACAGAGAGATCATTATCCTACCACTGTTAACCTGTTCTGGACAGGTGTTTGTTTAGAAACCAATGAACAAGCTTTTTTTAATATACAAGGACTCGTATATCACTTTTATCACTTGTGCTTGATGCAGCACAGTGATGTAAGGTTTTTTTGTCACTCATATTTTTCAAAAATCTAACTTTAAAAAAAGTGTAAGGTTGTTCTTTTACAACTGCTGTCATTAACAATCATATGTTGGAAAATATTCCTAATGGCAAGTATAGTGCCGCATGACTTTTGTATATGATTATAATATTTATTGTTTGATCTAAAATTTATGTAAATTGAATGTATTTATTTATACATTAAAGTTCAGTGATACTTATTTTTAAAAAATAACTACAACTAGCCAAAAATAATACAATCAAGTAGTGCTGCTTTGCTTGTTTCAGAAAAGACTGAATTAAGAAAAATGAAACAATTAAAAATATTCTTTGTGTTGCAACAGATTAATAAAAATGTTTTTCCAGTGTAAGGCTCCACTTGCCGAAAGACAGACCTGTTCACCAGAATTTTCAATAATGCATAATTTAAAGATTTCAAATAAGACACAAAAGAACTGGGTTCAAATCCCTACAAGGCATTGGATGCCACGGTATGTGAATTTCCTGTTAACAAAATTGTAGTTACAGTTACCAAGGTATGTGTGCATGTTTTTCCCTAACTGCTTTTTTTTATGTTCCCAAAGTTCACAATTTTGCTCTAAAAAGTAACTTTTTTCCCCCAACAAAATGATCACCTATAGCCCTTTCTTTCATCTGTTTTTAACTATTCCTTTGTTACTGAAGAACTACTAAAATATATATGTATAAAATTACATGTGACAGGTTGTTATGTTTATCTTCCTGGTCAGAACAAGATTCTGTGTTACGAAAATGCATTTGAACATAGAAGAACTGGCAATGGACAACAGCAGAATAACTAGAGGAAGCTTGTGGAGTCTGTGTGAAACCATACAAAACATGCATTGAAGTTGTAAAACTTCATTAAACGGCATCAAGAAATGCTACACCATAATGGAAAATAATCGCAACTGTTATCGTACATACATCTATGTATGTATGTATACATCTATGTAGATAGGTAGGAAAGTAGGAAGGAAGATAGAAAAAATAGATAGATAGATAGATAGATAGATAGACAGACAGACAGACAGATAGATCTATCGATTGATCACCTTTTACCAAACCCAAAAATATCCACAGAAAACACAAATAGAGAGTATTTACCAATTAGGCAAGCTTTTGTAGACCTTGGCTGTGAAAATGGTCCTAGACCTCTATATAAAGCTGTACAATGCTGATACAAAGCAGTACTATAAAATTAATCCTCTATCATAAGAAGAGGAACTGTTCATATCAACACAACACTGTGCTTAGGTGTGTGTCTTTTTCTGCCCTCCATGGTACCCCCCGGATATTATTTTTCTGCATGTGAGCCAAGAGCTGAGGAGGACAGGAAGGTAAGCAGGGACGGTGGCCTCATGAAGGGGGTCACTCCACTGTACCTCAGCAGGCTGAGCAGAGAAGGTGGTAATAACCAGTTTCAGCCACCACTGATGAGCAAGTCCAAACTTGGTTAAAGCAGGGCCATAATCAAGCCAGACAGTCATTTTAGTGGGTCAGCATTAGCCAGGCATGTGGCCAGGCACAGGTATACCTGCAACGTAGATCAGGCGAGGGCAAGGCTGTGAGCTTAAATGCAATTCTGGAGCAAATGATGGGGGAACGCGATTGGTGCTTCTCACAGCTCCTTCTCATGCAGCTTTGTCCCCAGAAGTCTGGCCTAAGGTTACAGCAGCACCATATCAGAACTGGGCTGGAGCACAGGCAGACAAAACCCTACAGGGGGTGAAGAGGTTGAACAGTCTGTTGGTATCCTCAGGCCATGAAAAGTGAATACAAATATCCTTTTTTTAAAAACAAAACAGAACAAAACAAACCCAAACTTTTTTTCTCATTGTGTATTTGGCTATTCTTTCTCCAAAAGTTTTAAGATTTTTAAATTTTTTTTTTAAACAACATCATTTTAGTTCTCTAGGGCTTTCATTTTTTAACAGATACATATAATAATCCCATCTGTCTTTTTTACTTTTCCCGTATTGGAGGATCCTAGTTCATTCAATCTTTCTTCACAGATAAGCTTTTCTATAATTTTGGACATCTTGTGTTTTCTCCCTGCACTATTTTTGTTCTACCATATACTTTTTTGAGGCAAGGAAGTCTTTATGCAGTGAGGGAATTGTGTTTTCTCTTTTATTCCTTTCCTAGTAATTTGTAGCATTTGAACTGTATTTTTGGCCACTGCTCAGCTTCCAGCTGATATGTTTTGGGTTGAATTATTTTTTAAAATAAAATTACTTTCAATGACTGCAAGATCTTTTTCATAAGTGGTAATGGCTAATTTAGAGCAAATAATTGTGTACATGCAGTTTCTGTTGTTCTTCCTCATGAGTACTTTTTCTCACCTGCCAACACAGAATTTTATCTGCCATTTTATCTCCCAGACACTTAGCAGTGTAAGATCCTTCAGCAACTCTTTGCAGACAGACTAATTTTTATATAGCTCTCAGCAATTGCACATCATCTCTAGCTTTACCACCTAACTATTTATCCTCTGAATATATTGACCAGCACAAGTTTTAGCAGAAATTACTCTGAAGTTTCACTGTTAATTCTCCTACACTTGGATTCAGCAGGGAAAGGCAATACATCTAGTCCTTTGGCATCTCTTTTATGCAGTTACTAATCCATTAGTACAACTTTCCCGTGTTACTATGAAACACAGTAGTGACTTTTTCAAGAATCTTTCCAGAAAGCTTTCTGGAATTCTGTACATGGCAAATAACCTGATAACAGATCTTATTTGACTCCATTAGTGAAATGTAATAGATTTAGCAGTCATTTGTTACACCTTCAGAAATGTTTTCCCCCAGTATTTCATATCGAAGTGTTCCAAGGTGTTGATGGTACAGCCCTGCTGTTTTTTATATTTGGGCACACATTTCAGTACTAAGAAATTTGATGTTCCTTGTCAGCAGTTAATTTGTTCTGGATGTTTCTGTATTTCTTTTAACATACAGTGCCACTCTTCCACACATGCTACTTATACTGTCATTCCTAAAGTAAATTGTACGCTAGTATCCAAGGTATGGTGCTACACTGGTTATCAGCCTTCGACAATATTTCTTCAATCCCTAGTAAGACAATATGAAAATCAGGGCTTTCATCTTGGCCAGCTAATTCTGTAATTTGTATAGAACCACTTATATATGTGGCCTTGTTCTGCTTGCAGTTTTTATGTGCTCTGCTTCAATAGAATCTTATTTATAGAGATTGCTCCTATCTATTACCTTTCTGAATGTTATTGACTTCTGTTCTGTCAGGTTTTGCAATACTGCAGAGATTTTATTACTTCACCCTTGTACACCTGTTGGATTTTCCTCAGTCTTTAGTTTAAAACTTCCCTATAAAGTTTATTTTAGGTTTGAGTTTTATTTGCTTTAGATGAAACTCATCATTCCCTTATAGGCTATTTCAAAGGTTTCCCCAGTTCCTAATAACTCAACATTTTGCCTCTCTAGTTGGTTGCAAATGTGGCATAAAGAACATTTCAAATAGTGGAGTGTCAGTTTACCTTGCCCTTTAGAAACTTTTTCACACATTTCTCCCTGTATTGTTCGTCTGCCCAAGTATGATTTGCCTCCCAGTAAGTCCTGGAATATCTTGCATTTGCCACCCACTGGCGATTTATTATGACATCCTCTCTGGCATCATTAGTTAAGCACAGCACACCTAATGGTGGACAATTTAATCATGTATTTATTGTTGCATCTTATCTGAGTATCAGCTGGAATCCTGTTTTGCAAAGGGATCTAAACAACATATGTTGTAATTTTCCACCTGAGGAAAAAAGAAGTCCAGTCATTGGATTGCCTTACCCACAGGTACTAGGGCATAAGTTAAGCATATTATGTATTGCAAAAATAGTGAGAAATGGGAATTCAGCTGCTAGACTTCTTCTAGTTTTTGGTTTTATTAATAGGCTGTTATTCTGTTGTGAATATGGAGGGAACACAGGATAAACAAAATACATCTCTGTGTGTAGGGTTGCAGTTTTGTATTTGTACACATCTGTATGAATTTTGTAGATCTGCTACAAATGAATGGTCGATTAGTGAAAAAGAAATAGGTAGACATTTTTTAGGCAGCATTTTTTCAAATATTTATCATACGTAACATTTTAAGTATGATACTTAAAGGGTGTATGTCCCCACTCAGCTCAGAGAGGTGGCATATCTATCTTAAGTTCAAGAGAATAGACACCTACAGATCAATTGAATTGTCTAGTGCTGGATGTCTAGTGCTATTTGACTGCCTTGGGCTGTCGCAAACATGATATGTCATAATAGCTGTCAGAGTTGACATAACATATACAGAAGACTCACGTCTCTGAGCATCAGCTGTACAATGGATAGGATACCACAGGTCATCTGAAATAGACTAGATGCTTATGTTGAGGGGACTCAATCAAGTCTTTAGAATTTATCTGTTATACTAACTAAATCTCCGCTGACTATAATGACACTTAGACAGTTATACAACTGTTATGACCAACAATGTCCACACTCTAGAGTTGAATTTCACTCTTGCAGTCACATAAGTACTACAATACTCTAAGTTACCTTTTTTCTTTTACTTTTTTTCCCCCTGCATAATTCATACTCATAGAGAAATAGCATGATCTGAGCATGACTTAATGTGGGCTGATTTCTGAGATAGTTTGAAAAGCATTCTCATAAAATGTATTAAAAGGTGAAAGGTGTCTTTATTATTATTAATAAAGTGTCAATTTCATAATTCAGGAGAGACTCAACAAATGATTGGGATCCAGAAGGCTATTTGTAATTTTTTTTTAAATACTTATGTTTGGTATTACATTACTTAGTAAGGCACATATCCATATAGCTGGGTGGCAGTCATATCAGACTACAGGATGTGATGGCTTAGAAGCCCTTATCCAGTTCCTTTTACTAATTGCATCAACAAAATTTAGAGGTCTTTATTTTCCTTTCATTCATTAGCAAAGATACTGTGTTTCTCTATAGTTTGGATTCTTTTACACTGTATTTAATGTTGAATAATCTGAATACGATTCAGAAAAATTAGAAAAAAGAATTTTGCCTTATGTCTTCTATGCTGATATGGAAAGTTTTCCCTCAATTTGGGGGGCTGGTTATGTTAATTAATGCATTTGATCAACCATGACGTAGAATTAATTGCATTTCTTGTAGAACATATATTTTACCATAGCACAATTTCTTCTTCCTGCTTTATAGATTTGTTTAAAAGACTGTACGAATGAGAATGAGTATCATGGAGAAGTAGCAAAGAACTTTTCCAGAGAGAAAGAACTACAATTTTACCTATTAGATTTCACTATTGGTAATGTATTTTACTTGATAATTCACACCACTGCTTCAAATACAAAAAAGATATGACACTGAACTTTTAGTAAATTCATATGATAATTATTCTACAAGGTAGAGTGTCTTCAGGACATATGAATCATATCTTCCAAAGGAGTAAATTCAGTACCTTGTTCAAGAAATAAAGCATTGTCATAAGTACAGATCATATATATTAGAGAAGCCTAATTAATTCATTTTCTGATGTAATGCAAAGCTTAAAAAACTGATTATCAGAAATAGATTATGCAATAAAAAGAACATGTTCATAACAACTGTCATTTGTTTTCAGTTTAAAATGGATGTAGTAGGGGAGAAAAGCTGTAAATGAATGCAAAAGTTGCTGTCTTTCATGTAAATTTGTCGTTGTGATTGCCTCAAGCCTGCTTTGATTTTAAAGGTTGTTGCTAAATGTCGATTATTGGGACTTTTTTTTTCTTTTTTTCTTTTTTCTTTTTTTTTTTTTTTTTTGTGACATAGTCAAGATAGATATACCTAGATGTCAGCATTTGCTAGAGAAGAATTCCTCCTTTCCCAAAAGACTGAAAATAAATTGTGATCTCCACTATTGTAAAACAAACAAATTAACACTCTCATGGAACCATTAAGAAACACGGGATCAGTGAAATACTACAAGACCTTTGTTTTGGTGTTTTCTCTAAATTCCAGTTAGCATTTGAGCTGAATCCCAGCTTACTCTATCTCTTTCCATGTGCTACTCTGACTTTTCACAGATGCCAAAAAACACATGCACATAAATAAATAAACAAATCTGAAATGTTCCTTCTTTGTTGCAGCCATCTATTCTGTGATTGTTTATTTCCTCTTTCCCCAGGTAATGATGTGGCTCATTTAGCGTTTTCATGTTTTTAAAGCTCAATTTCCGTGAAGGCTGCTTGTAACAGTTCCCTTTCTTTCCTGTGCTCACAACCAAAGCTCCTTTTATCTCTCATCCAGCAAGCTGCAGTCACTGTTTTGCAATTCATTGATTGCTGCGAGGTGGATCTCAAACATCAGCCATCCCATTTGGCAAAGGGGAAATATGGGTAACCATGCATTAGAAATGCACTCTACCAGCTCATGTGACAAATCAAGACAAGGCTTAGACCACTGTTCTTCACCTCAAACTCCAGACCACATTTTTGGCCTTTTGGCTGGGGCAGCTGAGGGGTACTGAAATCAAAGGCAAGTGGTCAGACTCAGAGAGGTGAGCTGTAGGTACAATGTTAATATGTATGACTGAGAAAAATAGAAAAGAGAGATCAAGAAGACACTGCTATGACATCTTTTTCCCCTTTTCTAACAGTACTGGATACAGGGAAAAGATTCTTTATTAAAAGAAATAAATGGCAATATTTCACTTTACAGGATCTTTAAGGTTTTCACATTTTTGGGTGATACTTCCCTTTCTTGACAAGTTTCAGAGAAGCACCCCCTGCCCCCGCCCAAGAAAAAGAAAGAAAAAAAAAGATGAAAATAAATAAAGCTTCAAATTGATGCAATTTTTCTAGGAAATTATCATCCTTGAACTGTATTCAAGGAAGACTTAGAGGACTTTTGTTTGCTTGTTTGACAAAAAAGTTTGCATTTCACTTTGTATCTTGTGTATGGTGTGAATCCATACTCTTTTTTTTCTTTCTTTATAAAATGAGCACCCAGATACTCTGGTGATAGCTGTTTTACATAAGCAATACTTATCCAGAAACACTTTTTTTCCCTCATTTTATTTTAATATCAATATATTATTCATTTCAAAATAAGAGCGATTTTGTATTAAATCCTTTTTAAAATGCTTATTTTATTTAAGGTTTTGGATTTAATTGCTATAATAGGAATTATTTTTTTCTGTAACATAACAATTATTAATATAACAATTCTGAAAAATACTTGGGAATTTAAAAGATAGTTGTTGCAATAACTAACTTTTATGTTAGTCATTTAAGCAGCAAAAATCAGACTTTCAAGTGAGCCACGTGCCAAGTAAGCAGGCACAAGCTAGTTCTGATCCAAAACTTCCTTAACCATGCAGGTAATTCTCTAAACAAGAGCTAATAAATCCTGCTGAAAGATGGCAAAGTGAGCCCGTCTTCCAGTGTTATTGCAGAAAGGGCTGTCATTTTAATATGTCACTGCCCACCAATTACTTATTGCCACCTCTCAGCTGGATATTATCACCTCACATAACAGCCAGCTGGTTTCAGTATAGTGCTGTACAGTTTCATGTAAAGTCTCTGAACAGACTTTAAGAGGATCGGTCTGCCATTTGCTCATTGAATAGAGGCCATAGGAACTTCCATTGTAGGGAAGATACTCTGAACCTTGAGAGAGAAAAAATAAAAATTACTCCGTTATTTAGGAACCAGAAAAAAAAAATCTGCTTTATCTTCTACTTTTTTGTTTGTTATAAAGATAAGTAAGGTACACAGTAAATCTGGTCCAGTGATTTATTACTGATAAAGATTTTTACCTCCTTTAAATTTTTATATAAGTAAACTTATATACGATTTATATAAACTTTGCTGTACATTTGCTCTGGTACTACAGAAAGTGAAAACAAATGTATATATAGCATAATACAAATGCTCAATGAGAATGTTTTGTCACTTCTATACAGAGAAGTAAAATACCATCTTTCTGACATGTTGTTCTTCTGAAATTCCACATGACAAGGAAATGGTATTAATCGAAGGACTGAGCAGAAGGGAAAAATGCTTTGACCCCTTTTATGGATTTTTCACAGCTGTAATATGGTTTTTCTGTAATCCTACATTTCTGTAATCCATTCTAATCCTGTAACTTGGTACTTTTACTAACATTTTAATCAACAGCAGAATGGAACAATTATTTATTTATGATCAATATCCAGCACAATCTAAAGAACCGATGGCATTACGCACAGGGCTCTGGGTCCTCTTGTGCCTTTTATTAATATTGCACTTGCTAGTTTGTTGTTACTGACATACTAACTGATCTGCCAAGTGCTGCCTCACTCTTGTCACCAAAGCCTTATAACTGCTTTTAAAAAAAAAAGTCAGGCCCTTTCACCTTTTTACTGAGCCTTTTGTTTTATCTCATTTGGACATTACAGACCCACTATGCCAAATGGGGAAGTTTTGGTTTAGCAAGGTAAAGAGTACAGGAACCCATAAAGTTTCAAGATGATGGAGCAGAACTCTCTTCTTTCCTTCCCCTTTCTACTGAAGTCAGGAGTCATATATTTGGAAGAGGAGAGGTGGAAAAGCAAAATAAGGAACCGGACATTCTCTGTCCTTGCTTATCTACAAACTATTAATCTGGGGACATTTAGGATCAGTGTCATCTATGAGAAGCCTACTCCAAATTTATCTTGTATTCTTTCCCTACATAAGACTTCCTCAGGCAGAATCCTGTTTTTCCATCTAGTTGACTTGATTTTAGTCAGGGTTGCTTTATATTAGATTTCTAGATTCAGTGAAGGCAATATTTGGTATTATTTGTTGCTGACTAAAAAGAATTCCTCTAAAGTAATAATGGTGAGGTACTTCAGATGGATGTGTTTCTGCATCTGTATGTTGAAGAACTAGTCTAAGGAATCTCATCATGTTTCTATTTAGACTGTTTCGGCATGCATTTTATGCTGATGGTTAGCTAGCTAGTCTTGCAAGTCAAAGATTTGGTTAAGGTTAAAGGAAGTAGGCCTTTAATTGCATTTGCCCAAATGAAAATATTGACTTTGACATTGGCATTGGATTTATGTTAACTGAGTTTCTCTTGATATTTCCAACTCTGTGTTCTAGTGTTTATTTTTACCTTCTACTCCATTCTGAATTACCAGACCTTTATTTAAAAACAGAAGTAGATTTCTAATCATTGTGGTTGGAGAGACATCGAAAATGGTAACTGGGTATATCTTAGAACCTGGAGTCACAAGATAATAATATTAATAATACTAATACTAGTACTAATACTAATGCTACTAATAACAACAACAACGATGACAACAACAACAGCTACTTCTAAATAGTTGTCCACAAGGTATTTGTCAGGCATGTGTTCATTGTGAAAAGTTCAAAACTATTTACAGGCACTGTAGCTAAGCGTTGGCTAACAGCCCCAAAAGTAGAAAGTCTGGAAAATGAGGCCAAGAAATGCAGCTGGGGAGCTCAGGACTGAGACTCAGAAACAGAGAGGCAAGGTCAAGAGGAGAATCAAAAGAAGCATGAAAGGTTTGGACAGAGCAAGTTCAGTGACATTATATGAGGAATTTTTCTGGGATAGGCTCAATACTTCTCTCATTTTTACCCTCTCTCTTCCTCCTCCAACTTCTAACCTCCCTCCACCCTCTTTTACTTGCCTCAGGAATTCCCTGCTCATCTATTAAAGTCAACAGGGGATACTCCACCTGGTGAGAAGGTGGGAACAGTGATGAAGGAGTATCAGCAGGGATAAGCATGGGGTTCAACATCAGCTATCCTTTTAAAGAGAAGTTTGAGGTGAGGAAAAAAAAAAGTATAACATTGCCCAAAAAACTTCTGAATTAAAATGTGATTTTTTTGACCAAAATAAAAGATAATTTTCTCGTTATGTGGGTAGAAGATTGGCAACCTTATCAATAATGCATAATTAACTTTTTTTTTTTTAGTAGCTATGACTAAGGAAACTGTTTAAAAAACATATACAAGAATTTATTTGTAAACTTAGCCTTTTCCTGTTATACAGCTATGATGTATTTTTAGCTTTTGCTCATGGATGTAATATTCAAGAGCTGTATGCAGCTTTAAACTCTTCCTTGGTGTGTTCTTTATGTTATAACAAATGAAGAAAAGTTCCTGATTTCAATTAACAAGGATATGTACCTATCTGGTCTTCTGGAGATATTCTCTATTGTCTATTGTACAAGTGCTTTTCCACTGACTTATGTCTTTGGAAAAGCTGACAGAAACTACTTCATGAAATATCTGTATGACCATGAAAACTTTATAGGCCTTTTTTCAGCATCAGGTAGAAAGAAGTAATCTGTTAAAGGAATAGGCATGGATTCGGCAGCCCAAGAGAGGGGAGCCTGCCATAGCTCCGTGTCCCCAAATCCAATCAATAGTGAGGCTGAACATGTATTCCCAGCAGGCACCAAGACCACAGACACAGATATATATACATGACTGGTAGCACAGATCAACACGGACATACAAATTCAGCATTCAAACAGAGACAAAACCCCAATGGCTGCCCTTGCTGGCTGAGCAGTATGAAGGTCCACTGCTGAGAATATATACATACATGTATATATTCGTACAGCATGAATCTCTCCAGCAGCTGGGCTCAGAACCTCAGTCTGCCCAGCAGCTGTCCCTGGATCCCAGTCTCTCCAGTCGCTGGCACTTGGGCATGCAAATGCCAGAAACAGCAGCCCCACTCCAATTGCCATTACAGACTGCCTCATTCAACCCCACATGTGCACACGCACACTTGTAGAGCTCACTGGGACCTCCCTGGTCCCCAGTAGCCAGCTGCTACTGATCTCAATCTTAGAGATACACACCCATCTCACTCCTGGACACCCTCAGACACTGCAGCCTCTCTAGCCGGGACTCCTCTGGTTGCACTGATAGCCAGCTCCTCCTGTGGTCTCACCCTTAGAGTCACTGCTTACCAGGCAAAAGTCTGGCTTCGTCTTCCCTAACTGGACTTGGTCTGGCTGGGATGGAGTTAACTGTGTAGCAGCCTGTATGGTGCTGTGCTTTGCACTTGTGGCTAAAACAGTGTTGATAACATAGGTATGTTTGGGCATCTGCTGAAGAGCGCTTGCGCAATCACAGAACCATAGAATCATAGAATCGTGTGGGTTGGAAGGGACATTTAAAGGTCGTCTATTTGAACCCCTCCTGCAATAAGCAGGGACACGTTCAACTAGATCAGGTTGCTCAGAGCTCCATCCAACCTGACCTTGAACGTTTC
>JAOXNO010000001.1:175553391-175568598 GCA_028565335.1 Limnodromus scolopaceus
TCCCTGGGCAACCTGTTCCAGTGCCTCACCACCCTCACTGTAAAGAATTTCTTTCTGGTGTCTGTATTGATACCAGGGGTTGCCTTTACTCAGGTGCAGGACAATGTCAAGGCTTTCTGTCTGCTTTCCACCAAAAGTTAATAGGTTGAGGGTGGGCAAGAGGTTGGATGGAGACACAGCTAGGACAGTTAACCCAAACTGATGAGAGGGATATTTAATATGACACCATGTTAAGAAATAAATAGCTCAAGGGAAGAAGAAGGAAAGGGGAATGCTTGACTTCTCAAGTAACCATTAGGTGTGCTAAGTCCCTGCTTTCCAGCAGGTGGCTGGCCATCTGTCTGCTGATGGGAAGTAGTGAATTAATTCCTCTTGTTTTGCTTACAGACACAGCTTTTGCTTTCCCTGTTAAACTGTCATTACCTCGACCCACAAACCTTCTCACCTTCCTTCCATTTTCTCCCCATTCTGTGGGAAGAAGAGTGAGAGAGAGGCAGGGTGGATGTTCAGCTGCTGGCCAGGTTCAAAATCACCATACTGGCACTCACAAACTCCTTTGCACATCCATACTCGCGCCGGTTGCTAAACTCATGGGCCCCTGCAACCTGAGGTCCCACTCCAGCTTCTGAGATTCAGACCCCCATACACACATCAAACAGAGTGGCCCTGACCAAGGGAAAGAGTCAGAAATGGAATTTCATAAGAAGATAGGATAGACTGCACTGATCAGTCACTGATCAGACAAAGTTACTGAGCAACAAAATATTTATATGTGGCAGACAAGTTTAATGAGCAACAAACTGTTTACCTGTGACAAATGATTTCTGTTCCTTCATCCCTCTATTTTCGCACACTTGTTCCTCACCTGATCAACTATATCCACCCCTTTCCCTGCCTTTGGCTCCTTTCTAAACACCCCATAAGAAGTCCTGTGTCATCCCAATATGATCTTCCCCTGTACCGCATAATGTGTCCTATACTGCTAAGCAGTGACCATCTCTCAGTCCAAAAGGGGCTCTGGTGTTCACCCATCTTGATGGGTTTCACCTCTAGACACTCGGTCCAAGAGTCTCCTGGAATAGCCCTGGGAGTTGCCCAGGCAGATTATCTGTTCCTCTGAGTCTTTAATTTGGGTTCCCCACATCTGTCATTGTACTCCTGTACTCTGGAGAGATGGCCTTTTTTTTTGATGGGCTGATGGCTCCTGTGGTGGGCCTGGGTCCGCCTGGCAGGGTATTATTCGGGTCCTCAGCTGCCATTGTTTCTCTCTGATTGTTCATGGGTGTGCAGATGAGCTTTTATCACATAACCTAACACAGTCCAATTGTAGAAAATGGATTCAGTCTTTTGGGGTTTGTTCCTTTTTTATTGTCCCTAGGGCACTCTTTCTATTATAATACAATTAATGAAGATGAGTTTCAGGGGCCTTTAACAACACCAAAGCAGAAAAAGAACTATTAGATTAAGTAACACGGGCCCTGCCCAAAGCAGCACCTGAGTGAATTGCAGACTACTGCCAATCCTCTTAACTAAATATGATCAATTGGAATGGGAGAGTGTTCCACTGTCTCCACTGGAATACATTTCCTTCTGGATTGCTGTTCAATTAATTAACCTGCCAGATACTTCTTACCCCTTGGGCTATAAAATCTGTGTATTTTTTATTATTATTTTGCATTGAAATGGATCGCACACATAGTATAATGCATAGCATCTGTACAAGATCATCATGTATACATTGTTACAGAATCCATGGATAACAGACCCAAACAATTGTATAAATACACAGGCTACAATTTTAAAAATAGCATGCTACTGTTTTTCAGGAAGTTCTAGATAATGTTAGCTAGAGGTGTAGAAAAGCATTTTCTCTGCGACATTTTGATCTATGTTTTGACACGACTGTGACATCAACTTAAGGAATGATGTGAAAAGCAGATTTAGCTTACACACACAGAACCAGAAATCTCCCTTAGCAGTAAGAAAAGTGAAGCACTCAAACAGATCATCTAGAGTCCACGTCTGATCCCCATCACTGGAAGCTTTTGAGAACAGATTGATAAAAGCAACCATCCAGAACAACATTGGCACAGTTGCTACTGACTTTGGGCAGAAATAAGGAAGTCAACCTGTCAAAACCAATTCTCATCCTCTTTTTGTCAGAAAATAGTATTTCTATGATCCTCATAATTGTGCCATCATTTCACCAAACAGTGACTGTAACAAGTTATTGGAAACTGACTCCTTAAATTCTTATAAGGAGAAATGACACTGGGGTTCAGATAGATCTTGAGTTCTATTTCCACGTGAAATGGCAAACATTCTAGGCTGGTCCAACAAGGATTTAATTTGCCTCAGAAATTTCAATCCATCAACTGAGCCTTTCTCCCCAAAGGGAATTCAGCTTCAGCAACTGAATTTAGAGACTGAGAAAAACTGTGTACTCTTTTTGTGCAGATACATTTTCCTCTCTCTGTACGATGCCTCTCCAAAGAACTAAGAGATCACAACTTCTACACCATCATTATCTGGTGATATTTGTCACCTAAAAATAGTAACAGAAGAACCAAAATAACCTAAAAGACAGCACTTCTACTTCCCTGTTGAACTTTTGTCCTAGAACATTCCCTGATGATTAACATAGTCTCAAGTTACAGATTATATGATTGTGGAAATGCCTCTGTTCGTGGTTGGATCACCCTTTAGGTGGTTATTACTGACAGTGCTGGCAAGTCTGAAGATGTGGGAGCGGATGTTTATATATGTAGTGCTATTTATTAATATCAGTAAAAGAAAAAAATTTAATAAATGTTAAATAGTTACAAAATGGTACTGGTGTCTGAAAATTAATAAATGTATTTATTAATACTGATGATTTTTTTTTTTTTACCAAGAATAGAAGAAACAGAATTTAATTTACTAGATTTTATATAGTTCCACTCAGGGAGGCTTAGTATAACAAGGACTGCAGCTGGGTATGGAGCTGTCATGCTGCTGTTCTACATAGTGTGAAATCACTTCTCTTTTGTTGGTATTTTATCATCTACATACAAGCGAACAACATCACCCCAGGAGAAGCACTGTTTCTCTGTAGATGAACTGTTCCTGGAAACCAAGCTGACATTGTGTATTGGTGAAACATGCAAGTACCCCTTTGCACAATCAGTTTCTGAATCTTCAATATAGGGGAGACAGGTTTTGGTAAAAACATATCTAATGTCTACAGAGGAAGGGATGTCAATCAGAGCTGTTTCCAAGAATTCCCTGTTGGGTATATTTAGGCTGGACTCTTGCTCTGAAAGGTGTTCTTCAGGGTGTGGAGCACAGATATTCAATTTAAGGCTGGAGATTGTGCTCCAAGGGCCAGTTGTGGACTTTTGCCACTACTTAAGCAACAACCAGAGTCTTCACTGAACTTGGGCCTCTGTGAGAAGGAAACAAAAGGCTAAAGTAAGTGTAGAGGGACCTGTACAAAATAGAAATAGAGATAGTATATAGTATACAGTATACAGCATACAATGCACAGTATATAGTGCATAATGTGTAATGTGTAATATATAATATGTAATGTATAATATGTAATATGTAATATAGAAGGAAATATATATATTATATAATATACATGGAAATGAAGTATACTGGAAGAATGCTGAATTCGTATCAATTAACAATGGCATCCTTTTCTTTTCCCTTCTCTGTTCTGTGGCTCCTTGTAGTGTCTTTGAAAATTAGAGCTATAATTTTCCTACATTTCCTCAGAACATACCAACTGATTAGGTTAAAAAAATACTGCTTTGGGATTTGTGCTTTGTATGCATGGGAAATCCTTAAATGAGGTGCTTCAGGCTGTGTTTGATTTTCTGGGCTTGCAAAAAGGTGTTTAGTCACTTGTATTTGGCCAGCAGGGACTAGATTCCTTGTATGCAAATGCATCCTTACATACGCAGATGAATGTATGTCTATGGAAGGCCTTTATTCCTTCAGTGATGTTGTCTGACTTGTTTGAAAGAATGTACATTGTTCCTCTTACTTGCCTTTCTTGCTTTCAAAAAATGAATGTTTTAAAAAAATACAAACCCCAAAAAACAGTACATTTAAATCAGTCCATCATTAAAACTTCATGACTTCTAATTAATTATTAATTATTGAGAGGAAAGACAACACGCAGTAGCCTCAGGCTTGACAAGCTGTCAAGAATGCCTGCCAAGGCTGCCAGGCTCACCAAGCTCCTGGGTAGTCACCACATTAAACACAGAAAGTTAAATGACATTTCCTGGAACCTGGAGAATAGCAACTGGACATAAAAGAAACTTTTGGGTTTTTTTTTTAAACATTTACATCCTTTATTGTTTCTTATTCTTGGCAAAAAATAGAAGACATTGGAAAACCTGTTAAGCAGGCAGCGACACATAAGTTGTGGAGCAGCTAATGGATTCCTACAACAGCACGTGGAGACAACTGTTTGGAAAGCCACTTATTACAAAGGGATAAACTCCTTCCTCATAAATATATTTTCTGTTAGTATAAAAGATAAAGTGACTGAAGACAAATAAGAACAGAAAGCACAGGGTGCAGAACAGCATGCAGAACTGGTATAACTTTAGTTTACAGTGCAAGGTAATTTTAGCTGGCCATTTACTATGCAAATAGATTTTATTAACCATCTGAACAAAGGAATAGGACCGTATCATGGAAGTCTTTGACCTGTTGTAGTGTTCCATGTACTTCGTCAAAATGGTCTTAAAACATTACAAGATCATGAATAGTTAGGGAAAGGGAGACCTTTTCTTAGAAATCATAATACAAGGAATCCTTGTGAAGAAAAATACATGTTCTGTAAATATCTTGAAAGGAAATGTGTATTAAAGGAGAAGGAAACACCATGATACCTCTCATGTTTAAACACCCCTAGTGAGAAAGAATTTAGTAAAACTTCCAAAAATGTATTGGTCTTAGGGACTTGTCAGGCTAACTACTGAAAGAATATTGCTAGTAGAAGTAGGCATACCCATTTGAACTGAAAAGTTTTGTTTTTCAGTTAAAAACACAAGGTAAAACAATATTTTAATGTACCATGTTCTTAAGAAATTAATAATAAAACATACAGTTGTTTTGAAACTTTAGAATAGTACTTGGAACTCTTGAAATCACTACAGGTTAAAGTATTTTCTTAAAACAGCCTTTATAGATTCCTGGAATTTCTCTGGCACAGATCTCAGACTTGCAAACCCTTTCCTGAATCAGGAAGCAGAAAGTGACAGTTTTTAACCTAGTTATTCAAAGAGCTTTAAAACCTGTTTCTAAAGTACAATGTCCACATAAATTGGATTATAATCTAATTTTCCATAGTCTGAATGGAACTAAAAATGTTTCAACATTAACTGATGAAAGACAAGAGGTGATTATTTTCGTGTGATCAGTTTTACCTTAGATAAATATATTCAGAAAGAACTAATGCAGAGATTACTGTACGTTGCCATGGTTAAATGTTTTGTTGGGAGATTATAGTTAATGATGAACTATTAAAGAATAAAATTTTCCTAACAAAAATGAAAGCTCTGTTAATTTCAGTGCGATCATGCTTTTTATTTCTATACTGAAAAATGACAAAAAAAAATAATACTGCGGGAATGTTTTAATAGAAGTCAATATTTGGCAAATTCATTGGTCTAGAAATTTCTACCTGTACCAAGAATGCATATGAAAACTGAAAATATTCTAACTCCTAAAACACAAGCTTTTCTCCTCTATTTCTTGAATACATTCCAAAAATATTATAATGAAAAAAAAACACCCACAAAAAGAACGTAAGTAAATCCGGGAATAAACATGCCATATGTTTATGGTATGTGCAATGTTATAAAAAGATAAAGATGAACAAGTCAAAAAATCTCAGTAAAAATAATCACATACATCCAAAACCAATTTTCAGTTCAGCATACAGTAAATGATCAAAACAATACAAAAGAACATTTCATAAAGGTACTAGAAAAATAATAAAAGGTGCATATCCTTCAGAGGACTTCAAGAGTAAAGAACAACTTTTTTTTAGGGACCGTGTTAGGATTGAAAAATGAGGAGCACAAAAATCAAACCAGCATGCCCAGTATTTTGTTTTTATTATTGATGACTTATTAGATATGTTTTCTGTAGTGTTTCACAATATATATATACACAGAAGTCTTTTTTCAGTGGTGCCCCGGGATAGGACACAAACTTGAACATAAGAAGTCCCACATAAACATGAGGAGGAACTTCTTTACTTTGAGGGTGGCAGAGCAGTGGAATAGCCTGCCCAGGGAGGTGGTGGAGTCTCCTCTGGAGACATTCAAAACCCGCCTGGACACGTTCTTGTGCAACCTGCTCTAGGTGGACCTGCTTTGGCAGGGCGGTTGGACTCGATGATCTCCAGAGGTCCCTTCCAACCATGTGATTCTGTGATTCTGTAATAGTCAATAAGAGACCAGATGCAGCAGTGTGACTAATTCGGGTCCAGTAGGATTTTGACATGCTGAATATTGTGTGCTCTTCCCCCCTGCCCTGTCATGACCACAATATTTCATCATGTTGCAGTGCCCTCCTGAAAAGCACATACACTTTTATTGTTATTGCCCAAGTATCTGTAAGCTAAGGGATATGGATGTTCATTTCAAATTAAATCATCGATTTGTGTTGATTTGTACTTTGCTACAAAAGATTTACTATGGGACATACATGATTTTTCCCAGACTGTCTTCCTCTCATTTTTGTTTACAAATGCTGTGAATTTTCAGTTCTCTATGGAATTCGTCTTTCATTTTGAAGGCAGCTTTGAGCCTTCAGCTCTGCTTTGCAACCTCTCTCAGAGCCATTCAGGCTACATCTATGAAATATGTGCAGGACTAGTCTTTCTGGCACTGTGTCCAGTTGGCTTGAAAAGGGCTATGTCCCCACTAATAAACTCTTTTGCACTCCAGAACAAGGCGCAGGTATCCAAACTACATCCTGGGAATGATCCTACTTCCCTACTTCCATGCAAACTTTTGAGCCACAGCCAAGAATACTTTGGCACAGGACAAAATCATGCCAGAAACCAAGTTAAAAATTTAACAGTATAAATGATTTTGTTTCAGTACCTGGGAACATTGCCTGTCATTGTTTAATTTTCTAGTATGGTTATAGCTTCAGAGTTTTCATAGGATATAAATAGACACGGCTGAAGAGCATAGGTCCTCAAAGGTATTTAGGCATCTAGCTTCCATTTCTTTCAATGAATTCAGGCCCCAAAATTGCCTTTAGGAAGTGGGCCAAAATGCACAGAATAATCACATACACCTCTGCAAATTGATGTAGATTCAAGTCCTGTTTAGTACGGAAGCAGCTTCCTCGAATTCTGGACAAACACACATACACAGCATCCACTGCTGTAAATCAGCTGTTTGTTACTCCTCATTTATTTTGGTTTGCTTTTTTATACAACCTCCACTTGGACAAATGAAAACATTTCTGTGAAAACATTTCTATGAAAACACCTCACTCCTCACCCTTGAAAGCTCATGTCAAATAACGTATGTTACTAGCTAGAATTTAGATTTATTTACCATTTTGGAAGATACTGCAAACAACTAAAGCAACTGTGTCTAAAAGCACAGTCCCCCCTTCCAGAAGATCTCAAGTGCATAAAGATGGCTGGCTACTGTTTAGATCAAAGTATAAATGACATGAGGCCAAACTATTGCTGCCACACATAGGCATTTGAGAGCAGCAGTAACATAGAGGGCTGTGCTTTGAACTGCTTAATGTGTACCCTGTTCTCTGTGTGGACAGCGGTGTCCTGAAAATCTCTCTCAACAAATTTCCACGCTATCACTCTGTTGTGGCTGGCTGGAACTGCCAACTGAGATTACTTCTCATGTTCTGTCTTTGTCTCACCTTCTGACTGTTGTTCCTCTCCCTAGGCATTTCTGTTTTGATTCTTTGTTTTGTAAGCAGCTTTAGCAGTAACTCTAGCATATTAAGCTACAAAAAAAAGCCCCAAACCAACAAAAACCAAAAAACCAACCCTGTGCTCAGGATACACTAAGGGTTTGAATAAAATCCACAAAAGCAAGCAGGTTCAGATCCACAGCAAGGCTTCACTTTATGCCTACCTGAAATTATTTAAAAAGCAGAAATTATTGGTGTGCATGCATAATATTTATTTATTACTATACTATACTGCATTCATACACAGGCACAGATGTATTCATAGAGACATATATAGCAGGCTACTCCTGGCATTTCTGATGTAGAGGAGACACTCACTGAATAGATCATCTGGACTCCAATGTGTTTCTCCCATGTTTCTCCCAGTGGATTTACTGAGAGGGCATTGATGCTGTTGGTGGTATTCCTGACTCTGGACAAGTCATCTCAGTGTGACAAGTTTAGCCAAACTACAATGATAATACCCCTTGAAAGGTTTTTTGAGATCTATGGATAAAAATGATGGTACTGTAAAGCAGTTTGTCCTATCTGAAATCTCAGGGACTATTCAGATAAAATACAACCTCAGCACGAACAAAAATGTGGGATGCGAATGAAGTTACACCACATTATTACCAGAGCATATTTATTTTTTATTAGTCTTTCACTGAATGTGAGAAAGACTAATAAACCAAATAAGCCTAAGATGTGTGCAGAAAACATGATCAGTCATCAAATAAATCAAGTATTACTATAAGAAACAAAATATGTGGAGGCTTTTAAAACTTGCATTAAAAGTTTTCTGTCACTAAAAACATTGATTTAGGTCTCTTCTCCAACAGATGCTTCCTTTCATAAAACCTGTAGGAACTTCAGGTCTATACTTGTAATTAAAAGAAGCTTCTGGGAATAAGTTCAAGTATTGGATCCTTGATTAGTTAAGTATGAGGTCTCCCAAAGGCTCTGGTTTGCATTGTTCCAACTGAATCTCGCTGCTACACAGATCTGCTCTTGATGAGCAGATGAGTCAGCGCCACTTGGTCTTACAGCAAGGGACTGAATTCTAGCTTTTTTTTTTTTTTTTTTTATTATTTATATATATAAATAAAAGAGATCACCATCATCAGATTTGGCCTTAATTGATAGTCCAGTTAAAAACATTATTACGGAAAAGTGACAGACAAATATAGAAATATATGCACTCAGACATCTAGACAATCTTCTAGTATCACCATTACATTATGCAACCAGGACAAAAGCTGATTCCTGAATAAGCAACATTACTAGTATCAATATTGTTGTCACAAGCAAAGCATCTTTACTTCATGGGAGAGATGTAATTCTAAAATAAATGTAAGAAGAAAGCTTTGAGAAGACATCGTAGAAAAAGAAAAATCTTAATTTTTAATGATTTTTTTTAAGAAAAGCAGCATATTTCTTTTCAAAGTTCTTTCCTGTAGACTTAGTTGGTTTTACTTAGTGATTATCTGGCTAATCCATTAACTCACTTTATGTGCAGAGGGAGAGGGCAAAATTCGTATTCTTTTAATTTGCTAATCTAATGTAGCATTCATCTCACTAACTTTAGAGCATCTAAAAGTCATTCATTTTAGTCTACAGTCATCACACAGTTTCTTTCCAGAGTCAATGGAGAGGAATTGGCATCATCACAGAGTGATTAATCTGCTCTAACATCGATGTCTAAAATAAGTGAAAGAATCACCCTCTGGAGGTGCCTGCTTTTCTATATTGTCTGTAAAGACACCTCCAGTAAGTCACTAACAATAGACACCTAACTCTGAAAAGCTCACATTTAAATCTGATCAATTCCATCTCAACTGATTTTTCTTGTAACAAACCATGATTACTTGAATGGTATTTCCACCAGTAACCAGGGTAAAGTGTTCTTTGTTTCAGCTTCACAAATCATTCAGATTCCCATTCTGCCATTCTGGCCTATAAAGAATCATGCTTTATTTGTACTGGAGAGTGACACTCAGCACTGAGGACGGGTGCGAGGGTTACTAAGTCCTTGTAGAGGGGGGTGAAGCATTTACCTGCCAGGAGTTCTTTTTCACTGTTCGACTGCACTTCACTGATTGGTAAGTACTTGCATTTCCTGATTGCTTTTGATTCAGATTGCCACACAGAGGATGATTTATCCCTTTTTTCTTTCCTGATACTATTGATGGAGTTTTTTTGTACAGTGCTCTGCCTGGCCTTTTTTGCCTTGTGTTCAGCTTGTTTTGTTACTGCATCTATAGCTTCCCCAGATTGCATATATGATACTATCTGTCCTGTGTTAAGACTAAATACCCTAAATTCAGGTTTCTGTCCAACATTCTTCTCTTTGTCACACTTGCAGTTTCTGTATTACTCTTCTATTACCCTTCTATTTGCAGCCCATGGGACACCAGACTTAAACTCTGCCTCTGAGATTTTTGCTAGTAACAGAAGCACTTTTTTTTCCTTTACAATACATAAGAAATTCCTTATATCCACACACTATTTTGAGCATTGGACATGAGACAGCGAGTGTCTGATTAGAAAAATCCTTCAGCATTTCTCATCCTTGTTCAAGGTGTGGAAAGCATACCTACTGCATTCTCTTAACACTCCTTTCACCATGCCAGAGATTATCTCTGTTTATCTCTTTTCATGTGGGATCTTTTTCTGACCTGCTAGCTACGTCTAATACCTCAGGCAGTTTGCTTCACCTTTCAGGCCATATATATGGCTTGCAGTTCACATTCAAGTCCTTCGTAAATTATTTCCGAACTCATTTATCAGCTTTATGGTAAATTGTACTAAATTAGCTCATGGTGAGTGCTATATAGAGTTTTATATATTTACATATTTGGTGCTGTGGAGTTCATCTATTATTTAAGCTTTTACAGCTTTGGATTTTTTTCTTTTTTAATGGAGCCATTAGAGGCTGTAGTCCTCTTTAAACTCATTTGATCATCTTACTTGCAGAATTTCTTACTTCGGCTGCTCTGTGGTCAGCCTTCTCATAAAACCAAGCTGGTTTCATTTTTTCTAGAAATAAGGGCAAATGTCATACACCTGAGTCCCCTCCTCTCCGGGGTACAGCTGGCTGAGCTCAGCACCAAATTACAGATGCTGCTGCTGGCAGCCTTGAAAGAAAGAGTGAGAAGGTGCTTCACTGGGGGATTCCCCAAGTATCTCTGCTAGGAAGCCTCAGAAGGGCTCCTGCCTCCTTGCTTGGGAGATGCTTTTAAGCTGAGGGTCCTGTGCTCAGTGCCCACCTGAGCTCCCACCCTTGCCGTGTTGCAGCCATTGCTTTACCCAGCCATGAGTCTAATCCCCCACCAGCAGGCCCATGTCCTGGCCTTGCTTTGGTCCATTCCCATCCTCACGGAGGTGCTTGATGCCCAGGGCTGGGGCTGCCATGGTACCCCCAGCTTGCCCTGCTCCTGGCTGGGGCAGTGAGACAGCCCTGGCTGCCAGGTCCTGCCCCTGACAGACCTCATGGACAGCATTCTCCCCTGGCATCCCCTTCCTCAGGGAGCCTCCAGCCCACACACTGCTATGGCAGTCAGCTCCCTAAAATGAGCCCAGCCATGTCCTGGCCTATCCCACCTGCTGGTGATAATAAAGATAAGCTGTTTCGTAGCACTACATGGATCAAAACAGAGCAGACACCCTGTAAGAGGCTTTGGAGAGAGTCCTAAATACCTGAGCAATACAAAAGTTAAATATGCAAAGATAAGGCAAAAGTGCAGAAAACGATTTGCTATTAAAGGCATCACAAAAGAGAGAACTTTTAGAAAAATTAAATAAAAATCCCTCAGCCTAAACATCTTTTCATTTTTTCACTAATTTCAGGATTTTGTAGTTCAGCTCGCTCTGCTTCAGTGATTCACTTCATTCTTAATGGTTCACTGAGCTGGGACAATAATAGACTGCACAATAAATGTTCCTCATGCGTTGTACCAATTTCATGCGTGGGGATGATTTTGAAGAAATGTACTTCTTATGAAGGGAATCGATAGGCAGTAATAGCCTTAGCTGGGCCAGGTACATGGAAGAGAGAGGCTAGACAGGCTTTCCCAAGTAGGTCTGCTGATGTGTCTCTATTACTTGCAGCAACTTGAGTCTTCCGGTCCAAAACATGCTGGAAGGAGTGTTAGGAATCAATTTCTGATTGCTAAGCTGCCAAATACAATATAAACCTTAGAAACCACCCTGTGAACAAACCTGACCATTGGGATCTTTAAGAGCCTTCTCAACTAGGTGATGGAGCTGCACTTTTCCAATTTTGTGAAACTACTAATTGAAGCTGCGCTAGTCTACGATGTTTTCTTTTTTCCCCCCAATTATTCTGAATATTTCCAATTAATAGGTATACCATGTTTGTATTTCTGTGTGTATGTGTATATGTACAAATATGCATATACATATCATTTTGCATGGAGAAATAGTTGGCACAAACAACGTGAAGTATGGTTGACACCATTATCCCAAACCATTGCATTGATGTATCTGTCTTTGAAATTGAAAAAGTATTTTTGAACAAATGTTACATCATGAGCAATAGTAGAAATGTTACGTTATAAGCAATAGTGACTCTAGTGAAATATGAGCAGAGAAAAAACTCATTCTTTTCTGACTGGTGAGAACATGATAATTTTTTCCATGGAATACGGAATCACAACTGTGTGGTGACTGTTAAGATGGAGCACTTAGTTTCGCAGGAGCCAAACTCTTCAAAGTGAGCAGAGAGATCTTGGAAATAGAAACGAATGAAAAACCTTACAAAGAAGAAATGCATTGCATTCTATTTTGTAATTTTTCTTTTTTTGTACTTGGTTATATTGTGAGAGGGAGGCAGTTTGACTTCAAGAGATTTCAATCAGACATCTTTGTGGTAAATCCAATGGTTTAACTAGCATCCTTGCATTGTGTGAGAGGAAAAGAAAACCAATTATTAACAGGCTGGTCTGATGCACAAAGAACACCAAGCAGAATAAGGCATATATGGATATAAAAAAAGAATCAGGCTGGCCCTTTTCACTCCAGCCACTCATATTTTCAGGTCATTTCTAACACTTTGTCAATCAGAAAGTATCTGTCTATCATAATCTTTGATAAGAACTACTAATGAAATACATACATTGTTCCAATTTCTATGCATTTTATGTTTGGAATAAATAATTAAAAAATCATTTGTTGATAAATCACAAACAACTATACAATGAAACTTATTTTTATTCAGAACCAAGCTCAATCCCAACTTTATCAAACTATGTGACCTGAAAATTTGCTACCTGAAGGAAATAAATGGTAAAAAAGCGTATCTGTAAACTAGAATCACAGCCAGAAAGATCTGTTATGTCATTTCCCTGTGTCCAGTTCAAAATTTAGTATCAGTTTTAATAAGCTACAAATTTTAGTATAATAAAGTTTCTTGGGGTTTGGTTGTGTGATCTTTTTTGTATGATTTTTAACATTAAGATTTCTTTGAAGCTAAGAAAGATTTTTTTTAAAATTATTTTTAGGAAAATCACAAGCTTTTTGTTTTGTGTGCAGAGGCAAGGCAAAATTAGGCACTGATCTGGCATGAAGCTCGTATGTAGAATACACGTGGGACAAAAAGTCCCACATCTTCTTTCATGAGGCTGCAAAGGATATAAGGAAGATGGTAAAAGCTGTGGCACCTTCTTGTAAACATATGTTAGGCAGTGTGACTTCGGCATATTGCATTATAGCATAGAGAAGCCTGAAACTCAGAGATGTCCTGTGACTATGGGGACAACATTTAAAATGTTGATGAAATGTTTGATGTAGTGTTCAGGAAAACGGTCTCTTCTTTATAAACAGGCAATAATGTGTATTGTTCCACTAGAAAATGTACCATGATCTTCCACCTAAATATCCATTGTGGCCAAAACAGAATGAAAACTCATTTTTCATCTGTATTCCCACAAGTAATACTCCTAGAATAGGCAGGGTAGAAGTTTGGTCTATAAGTAACTAAAATGAAATGGCAATGAATCATAAAAATATAAAAGTAAGGTGGTTTCATGGTGGGCAGGAAAGACACAGGAAACATAAATTCCTCTGAAGAAGCCAAAAGCAATACAGAAAGAGAAGAAATACTGAGCCAGTTGCTAGTCTTCTAACAAGCAGGTAGAGCAAATATAGATAATCTCAGGTACCTGAAAGCCAAGAGCCAAGCAAACAGGTGTAATGGCCAGGAATCACCAGAAAAAGCACCTTATCTACACACTAACCTCCTTAAACTTAGGTTATTTGCAAACTGTTTCTAGAAATTACTCACATAAGTGTACAATGTGGTTCAAAAGGCATCAACATGCTTAACAGACATGAGTCAGACCAGAAGAACAGGACTGGAATTTTGTAATTCATTGATACAGGATTTCGTAACACCTAAACATTTGGAAGATCCATTAAATGATCAAAAAAATTGTGTTCATTTGTAGGTTGGGACAATGAATTAAAAGCATATTACAACATTTTTCTGTCTTTTACTCTTTTAGCAATGTTTTGTGAAGGTTGACAACTATGCAAGGGGGAGAAAATACACATTATATCCTGAATTGGTTCTTTTTTCCATTTCTATTGTAATTACTTTTTTTCCAATCAAAAGACATTCTTCCATGATCTTTGTTTTTTATTAAGCAAAAGTTCAGCTAAAGCAAAAAGACTAAGTTTCAGGTTCCCCTGTTTAACACTGTCATTTTTGAGTTTTAGTTTTCTGGACCTGACTACTGAATATTTAATGTAAAGCTATTGTATTAAGTAGTATCAGGGTTAAGCTCCATTGGAGCAGAATTACAGCCAGCCACCACAGGCTCCATACCGCAAAAATCCACAGAAAATGAATTCTGACAAAAATTAAAACCTTAATGATATTTCAAATATTTAATTTTGGAAGTAGGACTTTTCAATGTATATGCTATGATCACTTACTGACAGCTGCCCAGAACTGATGAAGCAAACTTCCTCGGTTGTTTTTATGCGATGTAGGATGTGCCCTGCAAAAATGAGTTAAGACTCCCCAGGATGTTATAAGAGAATATAGTTCTTTGTCTTTTATGTGTTACCAAAGCTTTTAAATATTCTTAAAATAGAATGGCTTTTGATCTATCACATATCAGTCACTTCAGTATGGCAATGTTTCACTGAATTTCACTGAATTTTTTTTAGAGTTGGAAGGGACCATAGAGATCACCTAGTCCAACTCCCCTGCTGAAGCAGGATTGCCCAGAGCTAGAG
>JAOXNO010000001.1:175568698-175594516 GCA_028565335.1 Limnodromus scolopaceus
GACACCACTGGTTACAGGCCTCCATCTTGACCCTGCTCCATTAATTGTTACCCTTTGAGTCCTGTCACACAGGACAGGTATTGCTGCTGTTAAATGCAGCAATACTTTATTAACTTGTGTATACTGTCAAATCAACAGAGCCGACATCTCACCATCATGCTAGTTTCTAGACCCCTCTTCTATACTCATCTAACAAACATTTTAACCTGCTCACTTAGAGAAATAATTAAACTTAATTTTATATTCAAGAAGAAAATATATAATTTTGTGTTTAAGGCACAGAACATGTAGGCTCTATTCTTATTTTAATGAAAAGTGTCCTAGGCTATATTACCTATAGGTAGAAAAAAGATGGTGATCCTTACCTTACAACCTCAGGAGAGGGACAGATTATAAAGCTTTAAAATAGTTTACTTTGCCTTTACAGCACTGATTATAAAGTTTTATTTAGTTAATTCACTCTTTGAATGGGAATGTACCATTTCACGGAAGAAATTAAAAAGATTTTCTAATTTGTGGGTAATGATCATTCAAATAGGTCTTATTAAATTTTCCTTTCCTGTTTACCATTTAGCACATAAACAAAAATGTTGATCGAGAAAATTTAGTTCCACCCCTAAATTCTCTCCATACTATATGATTTGTCCTTTGCATGCTTAAAATATGTGTTTGCCATTAATTTTAAGGCTGATTCTCAAAAAATCCACTGATTTTGGAAAAAAAAAATTGTCTTTCAGGTGAACATAGATTTCCTTGTGGATACATTTACTAATGAGTAATTGATATAACTCCTCAAAAAACACATGCCTACACCCTCCAATTACCTCCCACAAATAACCCTCAAACAACATGTTTTTATTTAAAAAGTGATATTTCAGTAAAACGTTCAGGTTTTATTTATTTCTTAATTAAGAAAATTCACTCACAAAAAAAACCCCAACAAAAAAACCCCCACCAAATCCAAACAAACCCCACACTTTTCCAGTTTTTTGGAATATTTTTTTTTGTTCAGGCACAGACTGAAAATAAGTGAAAGCAACTCTTATCATGGAAACACTCTGAGTTCACTTTCATCTCTCTGCAGATTTCTCTGCACATTTTAGCAATAGATTCCTTCCAGCAAAGGTGATAAGCAATCCTCAGTCTTGTATTTCTTTACGCATAATGTCTCAGCTGTGACAGAAATGTAAGAGCATCGCTTCAAAGTTGGGACACTTACAGGAACTCAGCACAGCAGGTTCATAGTTCTTTGTTATGAATAGGTATGACCTGAGTGAATAGAGCTGATGGGTTTCAGACACATTTCTATAAATTGCATGTTTTAGCAGTAGACTTTACCATGAAGTGGGCTACCATTAAATATTTTTCATGAGAAAGTGGTTAGCCAAAAAATTTAACTCTTTAATGCTCACTTCTCAGCTATTGCAATTCCTCAGGTGGGTATCTGGAATAAGAAATCTGAATAAGACCTGAGAATTTTTTTCAAAACCATCACTGTGAGTTGGATGCATTATTACAAGTTTAATTGCATTGTGAATCCATTAGACCGTTATTATTGCAGTGGGGTTTTGGTTTTTTGTTTGTTTTAGTAAAAAGCAGCAGTTAGCGACATACAGTCTTGAAAGAAGAGGTTGTTAGTTGATTGGGCTTTAATAGGAACATCTGGTAAAGTAGTGCTAAAGCCTGGAAAAGGCCATGGGGTATAAAAAATGTACATTTTTAGAAACTTAAGGTGCTATCCTAGTTCCTGGGTTCAAATAAATGTTTTGAAGGCCAACCTGAAACCAAATATAACTTTTTAACTATTAATATAGTTATACTTATTATATATATATAACTATATAGTTATATATATAATATATAATAGTTATAACTATAACTATTAATATAGTTATAGTTAGATAACTATTTAATTCCCCACAGTCTGTTCAGGGAGGTTGATTACTTGAGAGGTCTCTAAAGGGAGATCACATTTACCAAAGTTTAGAAATACAAGTTCAAGAATTGACAAGACAAATTTGAATAGAATCAACTTAATTTATAGTGCATCTGGTCAGAATCTGTTCAAGAGTTAGACTATGGATTTATTTCAATTTCTAATTATAGAAGTATCACTATTCATATTATGTCTAGGATTGTAATGTTCAGTTAATATGCACTTACTGAAGTATTAATATGCTGAACTGAAAGGGAAGATTAAGGGTATTAAGATTTGTGTGAATTTGTGTGAATTAAACAGAAAATTAAAATCTACAGTAACAGAATTTATACAAACTGACATTCTTATGCTTTTTAAACTTTGTATAATGTTGACCTCATGGGAATGTAAAACATCATTAAGTACTCAAAATTTGCTAGCAGCTAATGATTTGAAGGCTTCCTGCTTTCCCATGGAAATTGTGAATTTCCAATTTCCTCTTAACGTAGCTGAATTTTTACTTTTTTTTTTTTCTTTTTTTTTGCTTTGGATAGACACTTCTGTTAGAAGAGTACTTCTAAAAATCTCAAGGTTATTATAATTTATTTTTCCCTGTGATTTTAAGTGCTTAATACATTAAATAGTTTCACTTCTCACATGTTAATGTATTTGCTTCAGAAAAGACTATATTGTCTCTTTATTTTAATACTATATAACATTCAAAGTACTGTACTATGAATTTGATTAGTGTTACAGTGTGGATAAAAGAAAATCATAGAATCATAGAATCATAGAATTGTCTAGGCTGGAAGGGACCTTTAAGATGACCTAGTCCAACCATCAACGTAATTCTGAAAAACCATCACTAAACCATGTCACTAAGCACCATGTCAACGCGTCTTTTGCATACCTCCAGGGATGGTGCCTCAACCACCTCCCTGAGCATCCCATTCCAATGCTTAATAACCATTTCAGTGTAAAAATTTTTCCTAATATCCAATCTGAACCTCCCCTGGCGCAACTTGAGGCCATTTCTTCTTATCACCTGTGACTTGGGAGAAAAGACCAACCCCTGCCTTTCTACAACCTCCTTTCAGGTAGTTATAGAGAGTGATAAGGTCACCCCTCAGCCTCCTTTTCTGTAGGTTAAACAACCCCAGCTCCCTCAGTCTCTTCTCATATGACTTATTCTCCAGACCCCTCACCAGCTTCATTGCCCTTCTCTGGACACACTCCAGCACTTCAATGTCTTTTTTGTGGTAAGGGGCCCAAGACTGGACACAGTACTTGAGGTGGGGCCTCAACAGTGCCGAGTACAGGGGGACAATCACCTCCCAAGTGCTACTCACCACACTGTTCCTGATACAGGCCAGGATGCTGTTGGCCTTCTTGGCCACCTGGGCACACTGCTGGCTCCTGTTCAGCCGACAGTCGACCAACACCTCCAGGTCCTTTTCTGCCAGGCAGCTCTCCAGCCACTCTGCCCCAAGCGCTGCATGGGGCTGTTGTGACCCAAGTGCAGGACCTTGGCCCTTGGCCTTGTTGAACCTCATTCCGTTGGCCTCAGCCCATCCAGCCAGCCTGTCCAGATCCCTCTGCAAAGCCTTTCTATCCTCCAGCAGATCAACACTCCTGCCTAACTTGTTGTTATCTGCAAACTTACTGAGGGTGCACTCGAACCCCTCATGCAGAACGTTAACAAACATCTTTGGACACATGTGAAATAATTAGCAACACCAATGAAAAATCATAGTGCTTGGTGACAACAGGATTTTTAAGTTGGTTTTTTTTTTCCTAAAAGGTTGAAAGGGGATGTCAGTAGTCAGCGCTGTTCTGAAAATACTGTCATTTAAAGTATCTTCAAAATTAGAACACTGTTTGGAGTAATTTGTTAATTTCACATTTCACAATGAAGGTGTTCCTTTTTAAAAGGAAAATTTATCTTATTAGCCAAAGGGTTAATGATTACCATGTAGCCACAACAGTTGTTGTTCTGTAGACCTGAAAATAGCCATAGCTTCATGTTTGTTTCTTTGTTTCCTTGATTTTAACCTGGCAAACATACACTTTTGTTCATAGAAGGCAATGAAGCTGGTGAAAGGTCTAGCAAACAAGTTTTGCAAGAAGTGCTGAGGGAACTGGTGGTGTTTAGTCTGGAGAAAAGCAGGCTGAGAGGAGACCTCATTGCTCTCTACAACCATCTGAAAGGAGGCTGTAGTAAGGTGGGAGTCAACCTCTTGTCCCAGGTAACAAGAGCAAATGGGCCCAAGTTGTGCTAGGGGAGGTTCAGGTTGGATATTAGGAAAAATTTCTTCACTGCAAGGGTTGTCAAGCATTGGACCAGGCTCCTCAGGGAAGTGGCTGAGTCACCATCCCTGGACGTATTTAAAAGACATGCAGATGTGGCACTGAGGGGAACATGGTTCAGTGGTGGATTTGGCAATGGTAGGTTGATGGTTGGACTCAATAATCATAAAATCATAGAATCATAGAATGCTTAGAGTTGGAAGGGACCTTAAAGATCATCAAATTCCATCCCCCCTGCCATGGGCAGGGACACCTCTCACTAGAGCAGGTTGCTCAAAGCCCCATCCAGCCTGATCTGGAACACTTCCAGGGATGAGACATCCACAGCTTCCCCAGGCAACCTGTTCCAGTGTCTTACCACCCTCACTGTAAAGAATTTCTTCCCAATATCTAATCTAATTCTCCCTTCTTTCACTTTAAACTGTTACCCCTTGTCCTATCGCTACACTCCCTGATAAGGAGTCCCTCCCAATCTCTCCTGTAGGCCCCCTTCAGGTATTGGAAGGCTGCTATAAGGTCTCCCCGCAGCCTTCTCTTCTCCAGGCTGAACAACCCCAATTCTCTCAGCCTGTCCTCATAGGAGAGGTGCTCCAGCCCTCTGATCATTTTCGTGGCCCTCCTCTGGACCCATTCTAACAGGTCCAAGTCCTTCCTGTGTTGAGGACTCCGAAGCTGGACACAGTAGTGCAAGTGGGGTCTCATGAGAGCAGAGTAGAAGTGTAGAGTCACCTCCTGCAATGTGCTGGCCATGCTTCTTTTGATGCAGATGTAAGATCACTACTGCAGTTTTCCTCATAAATAGTTCTTTTGTGATATCAGCTTCCAAGACCTATGGAACTGACAATTCTGCAAATGAACAATTGGTAGTCCAAAATCGTATGTTATGTGTGTTGTAAATTGATCTGTGTGAAAAGTAAAGCATGTGGAGAGGACGGCTGTTTTCTGCTTCATGGGTATTTGCAACAGATCTATTTTGCATAGCTTGCTTAGTATTGGGATCTTGTTCAAATACATTCATAATCACTCCTGTACTTGTAAAACTCACGTTTTCTATTGATTTTACTGGCGTGTCACAACACTACTAATGTAAAAGGTTCTACTTCCAATCAGTTGCAGGATTCATGTTCTTAGAAATTATTAAAATGTTTATTAGACACCTGTCTGCTACTGAAAATAAAATAGTGCTCATGCATATAAATGCAATGCCCAAAGGGAGGTGTTTTTGTAGAAGCCCAGATCACACCACTTCTTCCATAATCTCACAAATCTGTCATTGCTTCAACCAATACTTTTGTTTTGAATCTTTCAGAAATGAAGCTAGTTCTCTCCCTCTCTGTTGCCTCTGCAGTGGCAGCTTCAGACTTACGCCGTACCACTGACACAGACTCGTTTCTCCTGAAGCAAGCTGTAAAGGGCAGAAGACACTGTGCAGCACATCAAGTTAGGGAGCATTATGCACATCTACTATCCTTTAAGCAGAGTTTCCATTTCAAGGTCACTAGTCTGAGGCTCAAAGTTATCTATGGGCAGGTTTACTGGTGGATATGAGGCATTTCTGAACTCTTAGCTTTGATTGTCTCAGCTCAGTCCCAGGGCAAGTCCAGAGCTATAGCAGCACCCTCACTTCACTGCATACCGTGACTTCTGAAGTAAGGAAACATCAGTTCCTCAGTTTGGATGAATAAATACCGTGATACAAGGGCACACGGTAGAGTTGGTCTGTTTTTCCTTTACAATACTAAGGTAAGTCTGCGAGACCAATCCTGATGACTGCTTATAACTGAGAAAAAATATTTACAGAGTAACTGAGTAAAGACTAGACACTTCTCATAATAAAACAAACCAGCAAACTATCAATACTCATGGGTTTGATGTATCTTTCTTTTTCGATCTCAAGTAAAACACATGCAGAATTTTTTTTTTCACCAGAGAATTTGGAAAAAAAGGAAAAAGGAAAGACAAGTAAGTTATTAGTTCTATATTTATTTAAAAATGAAGTCTTCCTTTAGATAAACAGACCTATAGATACAGAACAATATTAGGATGTGAATAATATTCTGTCGACGCTTCCAAAAAGAAAAGTCTGTACTTTGATCTCGAGGTGCCAAGGTCAAAAGGAAGTTAATGCCCCTCACACTCCTGCACTGTAACTAAACTGTCATCAGCAGCTTGCCTCTCTAGCCAGCACTATATGTGAGATTTTTCTGTCTAAATTTGGTACATCAATGGAAGTGCCGCAGAAGCTGTTCGAGAAGCAGTTTGCTGATCTCCTGATACAGCTGTCATTTATTTCTCCGGATCCTGCAATTACAATGAGCATTGTAATACAGACACAGTTCAATGACAAAACCGGCAACCTTGCTGTAAAAAAAGTGGAAGATTATTTTGGAACCTAAGAATAACGAAAGCATCCTAATAGATTTATTTCTTTGTGAATTCTGAAACAATCAATATATGTCAATATTTTTTGCCCCAGAATGTCTTTCCAATCATCTTGGGGAAAAAAAAAAAAAAAAGTCAATTAAATTTCACAGATAAACAAGGCACTAGTTACTGGAAACATGGACTAACTTATGCAGTACCCTAACAATTTCATGTTGAAGTCCTTGGAATTATAATAGGGAATTTAACATGTTGGTGCTGTCATATAGGATTTATGTACATTGATGTTTGACTGTCAAAGTCTGTTCTGTGGCCAACGCTCCTGCCTCTACTTTTCAAGAGGAAAGATTCTGAGGAGAACATTAAATAGCATCAGCTTACTTTTTGCTTGTTTTTTGTGTTGTTTTTTTTTCACTTTTTAAAAAAAGTTTGAATCTTTAAAGAGAGTCTGTCAGTAGAGACTGCTTATATGACAATTTTTGTATGGACTGTTGAATAATTAGCACTGGATGTTACTGCTCCTGCAAGCTCAATTTTGCAATTAATAGACATTTTAGTGTTCTGTATAGCTCATATTTAATCCACAGCAGTTATGTCACAATACAGGAAACTCGTAGCTTTTTTTTGATTCTTTTGCATTGCATGGAACTACAACAGCAAGCCTGGAATACAACTGGCTAACTGCCAGAGGTTAAATTAGTCATGTTGTATATTACCTGGAGTCCTCACTCTTTAGGGTATGTAACATAAGCACAAATTGATTTTTTTTTCTATCTAGCAAGACATTTATCATGCAAAAACTCTGCGCAGGCACCTACAATGGACATGCAGAAGTAAACCGGTGGCAAGAATCTGCATGAAGGAAGAAGCTACTGTTTGCTGAATTGCTACCTGGGCACTTAAAAACAGATCACTTGGACTGGTTTACATTATCCACATTTCACACAGTGCCCCACAACAAAAACAACCCCGATGAAGCTCTGATGAAGGAAGATCTCAACTCAGATTTTCTGAAGGTGACAGCTACTGACAAGACAGCTCAGCTGAGCAAATGCTAAGGAGATTCCCCTATAAAGTGCAATAGCCAACCTGCATCAGCCTTACTTTCAACTGTGGCAGAGCTGCAGGCTAATGGATGACCTTGATTTCCCCTTCACAAGAATGGAGTCCACAGCAAGAAGGAAACCTTTTCTTGAAAGACATAAATGCATAGGATCTCTACTCCTGGTGAGGAGAAGACCCCATACATTTCAGTCTCAGCTTTACAGCAGGAACTGTAGCCTCATGCACAAGGCATGTTGCCACAGCATCTGTGGACCTGACATACTTCTGCTGTTTCTGCTTCAATGACTGGTGCTGGCAACTCCTTGTCTGACGCGGCAGAAAGTCCAGCCATCTCCTCTCCGAAGAGTTCCTCACTGTTGTCAAGGAGGAACTGCACCAGGCCCATCACCTGAACACCTCAGACCATTGGTTCAACCTGGGTGGTTGAAAAAGGATCAAACTGCCTTTCCCATTCCTGACCCTTGCCTTTGCGCAGAAAGCTGCAGCTGTGGAGCTGCTTTTCCCAGCAACTATCCCATGAGTGTTTGTTCAAGAGAGGAGGCAGCCAGCAAACCTCAGGTGGGCTCAGAAGGCTGTAGCCAACCGGTAAACACAGCATACCTTCCCAGTCACCTGCATCAGCACTTCCAGGGGCAATGGGTGCTCCTCAATAAGGCTGAGTAGGTTTGACCCCACATAGATGGCCAGGTTGCCGGCAGTCATCCTGCCTGTGTCAGGTTTTTTGCTGATGCTGTAGAGCAAGGAAAGCAAGCGCTACAGGAGGAGGAGGTTGGCGTGGAGCAACCTGTTGGCTACCCTGAGGGAAGAGGAAGATAGTGTTAATAAAGTAGATACCAACACTTGTTGCCCAGGCAGGTCTCACCCAAGCCCACCTGAGGGAAGACTCCCTGGCCATTCCAAGTCTACAGCAGATGGACTTCCTTCACTGAGATACTGCCACATCTCTCCATGCCCTTCTGGCAGGAATCGCTTTGTGGAGCAACCTCCAATGCCTTCAGGAAATGCTCCGAGGAGAGAAATGTTTTTTGGTGCCACTTCCCCCAAAATCCAACCCCACCACAGCAGGAGGTGGCTGGCAGGAAACACAGCTTTTTGAAGGAAAATTTCAAGGATCGCTTTGCCTCTACAAGTTCCTCTGGGCTCTGCCAGTCCCTGCGGAGCAGGCAGTTTGCTCGCCACACTTAGAAATTGTCAGTTCTTGCAGCTTCTGCTGCCTGCTGGTCTTCTGCAGGGTGCTCATCCACTCCTCATTGAGCTCTACATTGAGTAGATAGAACAGCGTATTTCGGAGGAAGTCCTGCAATGCCAAGGGCTCCAGGTGAGGCTTTGAACATTCCTGCTAGAAGCACAGGGAGCATCCATGGCACTCTGGCTCATGTGCAGGAGGTTGGGTTTCAGCTTTCTGCTGTCACAGCACTGAGAAAGCTGGGAGTTGCCAGGCTCCAGGTCAGGAGAATTCACCTTCAAGACAACAGCCAGATGTGCAGGCTGGCTTTACAGGTTTACTTCCATGTCCCTGTCAAGGGCTTCCCTCAGCTCCTTGAGACGTACTTGCCTTAGCAGGAATATCCCCCCTGTGGAGGGTCCTTGCTCTTCCAGGAGTGCCAACAAGTCCTGAAGGGGACATGGGAGGACAGTTGCTTGGCTGAAGACAGGCCCTGGGGCAGATGAAACTGCCTTAGAGACAGAAGCAAGTGTGGAAAGTTCTGCTTTCACAGGGGCAGGATGGAGGTGTGCCTGCAGGAAGCTGACATGGGGACAAACCCTCTTTGTCCCCAAACCCCACCTAGGATCCCTCTGTCAGGGGCAGCAGTTCTCAGGAGGAGTCAGAGGGATGGGGACCCCATGGCCAGGCTTGCTTATCTGGATGGGCTGGGGCAGCATGCCCTCCTGTCTCCAAAGGGTTACCAAGGGCCAGCGAAACAGAGCACTGCAGCTGCCAGAGCCCAACTGCCTCGGCAGGTGACGGCTGACACAGCTCTCTGTCCAAGAGCCGCCCACAGCCATTACAGCACCTTTCCTTAGCTCTGGAGTGGTGTTTCTGCATACAGCTACACCTGAATCTTCCCACCGACATGAACATTGGCCAACCCCAGAATGAGCTGCCAGGCAGGACCTTCCCACGGAATGTACTGACCCACAGATCCTTCACCATCTGGCAGCTGTAGAAAGAGAGGAGAAACAGCCTGAGTCCCTGCTGTTCCCCAACCTGTGGGCAGAGGCCCGTGCCCACACAGCCCTGCCACATGAGGACAGCCACAGAGGCAGGATGAAGCCTTGTGGGACAGGATGGAGGCACCACCTATCCCCACCATTGGATGTGGCACACCAGAAAGTGACAATGCAGAAACTGCAGGGCAAGATGAGGACAAGCGAGTTGGTGTGCTTGCTGCTTTCCTCAGTTGCATCACTGTCCTCCCCCTTCCCACTGCTCAGCACCTGAAGCTAGTTGAGGGCCAGGCAGAGCTGGGGCCAGTGTGTGCTGCCACATCTGCAGAAAGGAGCAGCAGGCAGTGACCTTGAGGTGGCCTCCTTGGGGGGTTCCCGGGGCATCCTGCCCAGCAGACCTGTGTCCCCCACACAGAGCTCCGGGAAGGGAGGCCCCGTGCTGCAGTGGCATACCCCCGCCAAGGCCACAGCCCTGCGGACACACACTGGCTGTTCTAGTGGCTCCCCCCTATAGTACAGCTGCTATGGGCATGGACACTGCTTCATTGTTCCAGGGTTTGAGCTACTCCTTGGGTGTCCTTGCCCTGATGCTAGGGCTAGGGCTTGGGAGGAAAGGCATTTGGGGTCTGTGGGTATAACTCGGGCTTGGTGGTGACTGAGGCATCCCTGAAGAGGAGGAGGTCCCTCTTCCTTATCGCATGGCCCTGGGTCACTCACATGTGACCGCGGAGCAGTGGCTTGGATTATGCTGGGATGGGCACGCGCAGAACTGCACGGGGCCAGGGTCATCTCTGCAGAGCAGACAGTGTTGGCATGAGCAAGGTGACTGCTGCGGGGCCCAGCTGTGCCAGCGTGTCCCTTGGCTGTACAGGGAGCTCACCTGGAGCCATGGCAGCAGTTCACTTGGCCCATCCTGATGAGGACTGGAGCAGCATTGTGTGGGACACGCTGGCAGGGCTCAGTCCAGTCAGCCTCAGTGAAGCTGAAAAGGGGGGTCCCAGTGCCTGGCAGCACTGCTTGGCAAAAGCCTGACTCTCTCCAGCAGGAGACCCTGCACAGCACCATCCCTGCAGGCACTGGGACTGTTGCAGGACCAGCGCTGGGTTAACACAACATCCCATTCTGACCTCAACAGTCGCACTGGGGAGGGGGGAGAGATAGGCACTGGGAGGCTCTCCGCAATATGTCCATGGCAGTTTCTTAGTGGGGAGACCAGGCCTGGGCACAGTGCTGAGCAGAGGGGAAGGGTCACCTCCCTCCAGCTGCTGGCAAGACTTTGCCCAGCGCAACCCAGGGTACCACTCACCGCTGCCTTCGGGCAAAAGGCACCTTGCTGGCTCCTGGACCCCCAGGGCCTTTGCCCCCTGGGATGCTTTGTGGCCTTGCCAGTGCCATCCACAGTCAGTTCCATGCTCTTTCTGGAGGTCTCCCTGTGCCACTGCTGTGAGGTTTAGAAGAGCATGCCTTCTCCAGTCAAAGCAGTTTTCTGAGTGGAAAGGCTCTGACTTTTTCAGGGACAGGGAGAAAGACGATGAATCCTAGCGACAGAGTCCAGAGATGGAGTTTCCACACATCACCAAGTGATGGCCTGGGGTTATTTACAAAACACACTGTTTTGTCAACAGTCAGCAATGCTACCATAATATAAGGAAAACAAAACAAAACAAATAAATAAAAAAAGCACCCAAAGAAAGCAGAAGTATAAGGAGTGCAGGTAAAAGGAGAACAAGTGAGCAAAAATGATTCTTCAATGGCCTTTGCTGAGGAACAGACAGCAAAAAGTTCACCACTGAAAACATGTTAAAGGGTTTTTTTTGCCTTTTTTCTCTATTGTGTTTTACTCTCATAGCAGAGATTGTTGTGCTTTATCATTATCAACTAAAATTAACCTGTACCTAAAGGACACACTTAAAACTCTTATGTCATGAAGCATAAAAATATATCATTGGACTATTTTTTCTGCTTTTTCTGAAGTGTTATATATGCATGGTTTCTGGAATTAAGCAGTGGATATAGTTACTATTTTTTATATATTTGTTGCATCGGTATGCAGTGCTGAAGTTCATTTTTCTTGGGTTTCTTTTTGTATCAGATTCATGGAACAGCTCAGGCTTCTCTCAAATGCTGATAATTTCTTCTTAACACTGATGGAAAACTTTGGTCATTCTGGGTATTTAAATATGTTGGCTGTAGTACTTGAAAGTGAGGACTGAGGACCATTCACCTTACAGAGCAGTTTCACCTCAGAGGGCAGTGGCCCATGGGAAGCAATAGCTCTTCCTTTCTTTCTTACCTATAACCGTGGGCAGCAGGAGAGTGGGGTGTGGGCACAGCCTGGGCTGACCTAAGCACAGTGGAAAAGGATCATAATTTGCAATGAGTCAAGCAAGTTCTTGCCTCCTGATAAAGGCTTCTCTCTGGAGTAGAACTCCATTATGTCTTTCTGAGGCATTATTCTTCCTCAAAACTACTTAAATGAGAATTACATAAATTTACGCACCATTCTGCACATTCTTTCCCAAGCCAGCACAATTTCACTTCTTTGCTGAGTTGCAAGAAGAGCTTAAGGCTTTGCAAGTCAGCCTCCTATTTGTAACAGAAATGGTCTACATCATATATTCTCCTATGGATCTATTTCTCAGCTATGCACAAGTTCTCAGTACTTCTGTACAGGTGGTAAGAAACAACAGGTGAAACCTCTGTTTCACTGTAACTTGGCAGAGATTTTTAAGCTATGGATGTGAGCAGCCAGAAAGGTGACCTTGTTAGAAGGGGAAAGTTATTGAACAGAAGAAAATGGCGGCTGAAATACTAACAGAGAAAATGCCTACCAGCCAGGGAACCATGACTGGCAACCAGAACCATCCTTGAAAAGTGCAGCTGGTATCTCTGAAGTACAACTGGGTACCTAGAAACTGGAGACTTCCGGGGATAACTTCCGTAAGTGTAAAAAGAAGGAACTCGAACCCTTCTATCCTCTGAAAATGGGAAAAATAGTCTGGAAAAGTGGGAAAACATCCCGAGAAAGTAAGAATCCATAACTTCAGAAACAGGAAAACAGCCTGGAAACATAAAAATCGCTCCAAGAGAATAGAAAACACCATAATCTATTGCCTGTCCCAGGTGAAAACAGAAATTAACAGCATGTATTGCATGCTTGAAGTTGCAGTGTTCAATGCCCTATTATGTCTCTGCAATATAAAAAGTACTTACTTTTTGCCGAAAATGGAACTTCTCTCTCTGAGAACTTCCCATGCTGCATATACTGTAATAAAGTGGAGAAATGTAAATTCTTCTGTGCCCCTGCGAGTTACGGAGCCCTGTGAATGCAGGGCCTGATCTGCCCACACCCACAGGCCCTGTAATGGCAGGCAGGTCCTGACAGGTATGTAGCCAACACCGACTGTTTTTGCTCTCCTGGCTAAGGTAGCTGGCTATACCTGTTCAAGAAGGAAGAAAGATGATGGAGTAAGATCTGCAACAAAACCTCGGAGCATTCAGACATGATGATTTTCCTTCATGCCCCTTAGAAGATTAGTGGAGCTGGGAGCAGTGGCTGCTCCTGCCCATGGGCATAGCTATAGCCCACCTGTTACAAAGTCTCATGGTGGCAGTCCAACAAGCTTTTCAGGGCTTTGGTCTCACAAACTAAGCATAGGCCACTTTCTGGTTTCATCTACTCAATTCATCTACACTATTTTGACAATGCTAACATCTTGGTTTCATCTTTGGCCTTACCCAAGTTCATAGTATTCTAAAAAAATCTCTCAGAGCAGACCCACCTTGCATCGTACAAATTAGCACAGACGTATCTAACTTAGTTCTAAACAGTTACGGATGGGTTGAAAATTATTTTAAGCAACAAGGAAACAATACTAGCATTGAAAAATGTAATATTCACCATTTTTCGGTTTTCAAAAGCCTTAGTCAATTTAATCGTATACTGAAAAATACTCATACTACAAGATTGGTAGGATTCAGGCTTTACATGGCTATATTGTGGGCATGTGTGTGATGGGCATCCCAAAGCTTCCTACCAGGCAGATAGATGGGGCAACAGATTGGGCAGAGAATGGACTGAGAGCAGCCCTGTGGAGAAGGACTTGGGAGTGTTGGTGGATGAGAAGTTCAACATGAGCTGGCAACGTGCACTCTGGCAGCCCAGAAAGCCAACCGCATCCTGTGCTGCATCAAAAGAATTGTGGCCAGCAGGTTGGCGGAGGTGATTCTACCCATCTACTCTGCTCTTGTGAGACCCCACATGGAGTACTGTGTCCAGGTCTAGAGCCCCCAACATAAGAAGGACATGGACCTGTTGAAGCAGATCCAGAAGAGGGCCATGAAGATGATCAGAGGCCTGGAGCACCTCTCCTGTGAGGACAGTCTGAGACAGTTGGGGTTGTTCAGCCTAGAGAAGAGAAGGCTCCGGGGAGGCCTTATAGTGGCCTTCCAGTCCTTAAAGGGGGCCTACAGGAAAGGTAGGGAGGGACTCCTTATCAGGGGATGTAGTGACGGGATGAGGGTTAATGGTTTTGAACTGCAAGAGGAGAAACTTTCATTAGATATTAGGAAGAAATTCTTTACTGTGAGGGTGGTGAGACACTGGAACAGGTTGCCCAGAGAAGTTGTGGAGTTCAGGGCCAGGTTGGATGTGGCTTTGAGTAATCTGGTCTAGTGGGAGGCGTCCCTGCCCATGGCAGGGGGACTAGGAATTAGATTATCTTTAAGGTTGCTTCCAACTCAAACCATTCTATGATTCTACGATTCTATGACTCTATGAAATAAATAAATTTAGGGCAACTATTCATAAGGCTTAGTTCAGACAACTACTTCAGGAATGAAAGACCCTTGCTGTAAAAGTTTTTATTTTTCTCTGCAGAGTAGGAAACTTCAGATGGCTAGTTTGGGTGTGGACATTTGTATCTAAGAGATGATTTCCACTGCAGGCGTGGTTTTTGATTTTTCCTTTTCTGTACATACACAAACATATATACTGGTAAAACAAGCATAATTATTTTCTATTTCCAACTGGACAAAAAAAGTCAGAGTACAAACTTAATGAAATTGGTGGTATATTTAACCTGAAGAAAGAACTGACAGATAATTGAGATGAATGAATGTTTAGCCTTTCAGATTATTGCTAATCCATTCTCACAGATGGAATGGGTTTGTCCATATTATAAATTATATGTCCAGAAATTTGATCAAACTTGCTTCTGGGCCCTGGCTACAGAAGGAAATTTTGTGAAGCCAGGTTATTTACCACATTGAGGATGTTATTTTTTCAGGAAGAAAATATTCATGGTGTAAACATGCTTTAAGGATGCATTTAGAGTGGAGTTGTAAATGGTGTTCCAGATTATTCCTGTCAAAACAATCTCGAAAAAGTATTGATGGAAGAAAGTAAAATTTGCATTGACTTCCAGAGATGAGTTTAAGCCAATAGTAAGTACTTAAAAATATCAGCACTAGAATGTGATAAGTGTTAAAAATTAAAAATTCAGTCTAAAATGAGATTTCCTTGAGACTTACTATAGTTTGAATTACTATAATAATTTGAATTTTACACCTTCCAGTTATTTCTAAAATTCACTTGAATTATTCTCAGCACATTTCTTATCAATCTTATTATAAAGCCATGGGAACAGATTAATTTCCATAAATTCAAATGCTTTCCACCTCACTTTAATACTGAATAGTATTTGGTTATCTAAGCCTAGATCTGTACTTGTAAATTAAAAGAGGGCATGTTCTCTAACTATAAGACTAAATGACGTAAAAAGGCTTGGTCCAGAGCAGTTTAGGATAAATATTTCCTCCTCTACAAACAGGCAGCCATACTACTGACTGAAAACAGTGTCTATATCAGTTATTGTCAGTGAACAGTCATTGTCAGTTTTACCTTGGAAAAAGGTAAAGCTATATATATATATAAAAAAGTGTTAAACAATACAGGGCTGTTTCTGACTTATAAAAAGATCATCTATGAAAAGAATTGACTCTACTTCAGTGCCCAATCAGCTGTGTATGAACATGAGACGCTGCATGCTGTAGAGGTTGCACTTGGGCCATGCTTAAAGACTGAACATACATGCTTACAGTATTTGAATGACATCTGTGGGCTGTCAGTTACATAATTTAGACATAGCAGGGGAACTGTCGCTATTTAGGTCAGGCTTATGATATACCTGTTCTGAAAAACATACCCAGAAAGACCATGATATGACACCATATATATGAGTATGTGAGACCATACCAAGTCCCTTGATTCTCTGGCTGGATCCCCCACCCCGCCCTGAAATTCAAGCTAATTAGCCAAATTAGTTTAGTAATTGGCAATCTCTCCTGCCTATGCTTGCATTTTGTATGGCAAGAGTTTTTGAACAAGGACTGTATTTGTTTTGTCCTTGAAAAGGTCAGTTTTAGGTCAATGAAAAGACTTTAAATGACTAAACAGATTTTTAGATCGAATCTACTGCCAACCACATTGTCCATGCTTTGTAATATCTATGAAAAAGATCAAAAAGATAATCCTATCCAGTGGATGCTCAGGCAAACAACAGAGCACTCATTCCTGCCACTATGAGAGTCACTGCGTGGAGTTAAAATTAATCCATATTTATCAGATTAATGTGAATTTTTTTAGGATATTTAGATCCCATCTAAGGAAAATTTTCCTATAATTAATATTAATACTTGCTATTTTTGCTCTTATTTTTTCTTTTAAGTGTTAAGCCTGGGCTCTGTGGTCAATCCGTCCAATTATTTCCTCTTATTATTGATAACACTGCTCTTAATTCTATTTTATAGCTTAGTTACAATCTCTAATACTCAAATCTACATAATGCATTAGAAACAAAATGCATGCACATTCTTTTTTAGGTTGATTTTTATACAAAAAATACTTCTGTCAGCAGGAAAGATGTTTTATTTAAGCTTTCATCTCTCCCGAGTGTGCTTCTCAAAAGAGAAGAATGGGTTATTTATTATTTGAAAGACGAAGGTGATGTTGGAAGGCTTGACTATTACTCTTTCCTTCAGCTTCTATATGGCAATAAAAATTACTTCTAATGTCTTTGATGTTTCTCTGTGTAGTTTCAGTATCTTTGGTACTTTAGGGAATATCCTAGCTGCATGCAAACTATTTTGTTATATGCAGAGAAAGGTAATGTGATTTGCCTTTAGTAATCTTTCCCTTTATGCTTCTAGGCATAAATTATTTTGATAGAGTTAACAGCCCGTCATTTAAAGAAAATATTTTGCTGTGACACTTTTGTTTCACACAGTATATTACTGCACAAATTATTTAGCCTATTCAATTAAGTTATCACAGCATGCTATACAAAGTAAATATATTCAAAATAAAAATCTAAGAAACCCCTTTAACAGGGATTTCAGATTCTAACTCAATAATGTAGGCAATTGTGCATCATTAAATGGATGACTGAATAGCTACATATTTAAAAGAAACTTACATTCAGAATGTGATATTCATAACTAGAGATTTGGTGGGAGATCATTTTACAAATTAAGCTAATGGAGTAGTAAAAGTGAATGCCTTGTCTTCAGAGAAGTCTAAATCAGGATTATTAATAGGGAAAGAAAAAAAAAAAGGACTGGCTTGTAGTGAAAGGAGAAATTTTAGGGTCTTCACCACTAAGGATGAGCTATAGATATACTCAGATACTAATTGAAAACAAAGAGAAAAAAATTCTGTCTGAATTTCTTAACATAGCATAGTATATCTTAATTTTAACAATAAATAAATAAGCTTTCAAAATTGTAGTAAATATATTGTATAAATTAGCACACTTTTACCTGTCAAATAATCAGCATTTCTTGTGGTGCAATGTGTTTCAGTAAGAGGGAAAGATTGTATGGATAATGAAAATTCTGCAGTGAAAGTTTATTTAATGCTTGAAGAATTTATGTTTTTTTTTTTTTTTCTACTGGAAAATAAACTACACAGGTAATTTCATCATGAAAAGCAGGGCATGCCAACTCGCTAAGACAATAAACAAATGTTTCAGATGTCATGGTAGATTTTTTTCAAATAATAACAAGTATTAATTCATGCTCCAAAACTGTCTAAAAAAAATATACTAATAGGGAATAGTGTATACTGCCACAAGCAGCAACTGAAATTTGCTCTGAATAAAAAGTCAGCACGCACAATCACAACAGTACTGGGAACAGAGAGGGAAAAAAATTCTGTGTTGGCAAAAGACTAGATAGCTAACTCACTTGCAGAAAACATGCTAGAAAATGACTCTTCATCACAGCAGTTAGGGTGAAATCTCTCTTCCTCGTTTTTGAGGTCTCATGGTTGGAGGAAAACTTCAGGAAAAGGTAATTATTTCCCTTACCTATAAAATAAATTCTTTCGTTGTGTGGAACTCATCTCTAGCATGAAAAGGGACTCTTCCAAATATCAGGAATAAAACAATGTTATTATTCATAGATTTATCTATCCTTCAAACTGGTCAGTGAATTCCAGCAGCATACTTCCAAAACTGTTCTGAAATAATCTTACCTATCCTCTCCTTCAGTCTTACGAAAAAAGTCTGTGCCCCAACTGGATTATATATTCCTCCTCCTTTCATGAAGAAAACAGCTGACTGCCTCATCCACAAAAACTGCAACCACACTTGGTCTTTGTGGGTTTATTCTGTAATTTTTTAACGGTCTTTATATAAGTAACTTAGAGTTGGGAGGAATTTATTTTAAAAAAATCGCTTTCCTGTTCTGGCACAACTGAAGAAAAAAGTGTTTATCTTTGGTTGAAGTGTGTCATCTTGCCTTCGGTGCTTCATACATTGTACTTTCCTAAGTGGCGGGAAATCTGACGTTTGATTCACCATGGCTTGCTTTAGCTTTTCAAATATGCCTGACACTGCTTGACACTAATTATCTTTTTCAGCAATACGTTATCTAGTCACTGAAAATTTTTGATGTCTTACTACTTTTAATTGTTTTCCATTAGAAAAATAAAATCTATCCTAGTGACATTAAAAGCTTTATACCTTTACCTTCAGTTTATTAGTATTTGGTTAAAATCCACAAGCTTCAACTGTTCAAATTTCATTTATACCAATAGCATGACAGATTAAGCAATTCTTTTTACTTAGATCCGAGAAGGTCTATTTTTTGTTCATATGAACATATAAATTGTTGAGCTAAATAGTAACAGAGCACAGAGACGCTTCTACTGTTTAGTTCTCAAAGATATTTTGTTGTGAAACTCTCAAGGACTACAGCTAGCAGTGTGCAATCCTGTGATTTAGGCCACTCTTTTTTAGTACAAGGTTGATGTGCAAAACCCTTCAAAACTCAGAGGTACTGAGAGACTTCCAAAAAAAAGTTTCATGCTGATGCCATTAAAATTCTCCGAAGTCTCAGGTAACTTACATTTATTAATAGCTGGTCCTCAAGTAACCCCCAAATCCCTTCTTGTTACTGTGCAGTAGCACTTTCTCAGTGTCTTCTGGACGTGCCTCTCCTGTCGACCCACATTCTCAGCTGTTGGGTAATTTGGCCTTTGATTTCCCATTTCTTCCTTTCCATCCTTGTCACATATGCCTAAATTAATCATCACTAAGACAGTGCAAAAGCCTCCACTTTGAAAGGCTCAGCTAATGGACATATTGCAACTTTTCCCATTAATCTCTCCCAATCAACTACTGTCTGTCTCCAGGATCCTAATTCACTTTTTTACTTACTTCTAGCCTTTTTCTCCATCCTACTGAGACTACACAGCACTTAATACTTTAAATCTTGACACATTTGTGTTCTAAAAGTAACATGTAAGATGAAGTTATGCATGGAAATGCATCTGAAATACTAACTTAAGGTACGGTTGCATCATCAGTTAACCTGGTATGAGTGTAGACTACCAGGAAAAGGGGAGGCTTCTTTCCCTCTATTCCCTTGTTGCACACTCCCTCTGCTTTCTCAGCAATCACGAAGTTGAATAGTGATCAATCAGGGAATCTATCCCAAGACACGTAACGCAAAAACCATAGTTACTTATCAAGCAAATCAATTCCCTCTTGCTCCTCTGAAGGCCATACAAATAGTCTAATCTCCGTAGCAATAGGATATACATCATAGGATATGCCGACCATGTCGGGTCTTGTCATCTCTAAAACTGTGTTTAAATACCTTCAAAACACAACAGTACATAAGAAAGTTATCACATCAGGAGAGCTTGGCTTTATTTTATGCTATTCCACGCACTGTCCTTTGACAAACTTCACTGGGAGAATGCTGTACTTCACAGCAAATAATAACCAAAATCATAACCAAATAACCAAACATTTTTTCTCTAGATTTTGTCATATATAAAAGTGAATGGCAGCTGGATGAAGATACTATCTTTTTAATGATAATGGTAATAAAATCTAATTAAATCATTAGATTTAAAATGATACTTAGAAGTATTTAAAAACTGTAAGAAAGGGTAGTACATGTTATCATATTTAAGTTAAAAGTTTTGTAACAAGGTACGCTCTTCTTCCTAGCAAAATCACAGGTTAGCATGACATAAAACAAATGTAAACCTGGAAATATTTACAGATGAAATTGCCAAATATATTTTAGCAGAATGACATTCATGGAAGATACTTACTATGTTTGGGGGCTTCTAATCTAAATAAATTTTTATTTAATAGGAATTTTTAATTTTCAAGGATTTCTGAAATTACTGCCAAAATTGCTCTCTTGTAAGTTGCCTAACTGTTCAGTTGTCACAATGTATATTGCTGCAATTCCCCATTATCTGAATGTTTTTATATTGGGAACTCCAAAGCTTCTAGACTGCCACAGCCAACTGGCTCCCGTGTTTTCTGGCTCTTTGTTCAGTCAGCTTCTAAACTCCTAATTAAACAACCAGTCTTAAAAGCTCTCTGACTTGTACTCTGGGAAAAAGTAAATAATAGGATACCCAGTTTCCAAGTTCCAAGCTCTCAGCTCTGTTTTGCAATGTCTGTGATTTATATGTCCTCTGGGAATAGTGCAGCTCCCTAGACAAGCTTCAGTAAACTAGATTTCCAGGTATTCTGAGACCCACAGCTGCATCTATGTTGAGAGCTGAGGAAAAATAAATTCTATTAATTCATCAATTAGGGGTAAGCAGCCATAAAATTCTCAGAAATCACACCAACTCCTGTCACTGGTTCCTAGTGCTCCTCAAATAGGTGGCTGTGCTGTTGTGTGGCAAGTGGGTCAGGAATTCCAATGAGCCTGTGCTATCCAAGAAACACCCTCAGTATTTTGAGATAAAATGCTGCATGGAAAATGCTGGTAGTTTCAGAACTATTTTCAGATTCTATTATTTGTTTTATAAGGGATTTAAAAAAAATGAAATTGAACAAAACCCACATGGTTTGAGTGTAAATACAGTTGAGTTTCCTAGGGATGGAAGGTCTTAAGAGTTTGCAAGCACAAACTATGTTGTGTGTTAAGTCACTGTCTCTTGGGCTACAAACAAGGTTGGTGTCAAAGGCCATGTTTTCTGTCTTCCTTGCCCTTTCTATCCTTGAGAGAGTTTGCCTGTGCTGTTCTTAAAAAATTAAGATCTGTTTTTAACATGTTAGATCAGACAGGGTCAGTTGTACTATTTTTCTATTTCTTCACAAATGAACATTTTGCACCTTTTACAAGTTTATCTGAAAATACAATTAAGCTCGATATAGAAGACAATGAAGTTAAAGGGAATGTGAAAAGGAAAAAAATGTTAAAAGTAAATGTATAAATTCCAATTACTTCCATAATCTTTTTTGTTTCTCGTAAGTAAAAAAAGATTTGAAAAAGTTTAATGAAGGTTTATGACTGAGGCTTAAGCAATTGATATATTGATAGATCTCATATTACTTTTGTTAAAGGAAACAAACCATATATATATCTAGAGTAGCTTCAGACAGCTGGAGGTTAGGTGGCAGAAGTTACAGTATGTGAGGTGGCAGTAAATCTCTATATCTAGCCAACTTCAATGAGTGACTTGTGAAAACAGTCCAAAAAGCTTAGAATATGATTCATCACCCCAGACAGCAGGAAGTAGATTTTTTTTGTCAACACAAATACGTGAGTCTAGTGCCGTTTGGGAAGTTTTAGAGTGCTCTGCCTGTCCTCCATTTGCCACTCCAGAAGGGCCTGAATATCTCATTGGTTGTATGTCATTTCTGTCAACTCCATCGAAATGTCTGAGGTACCTTAGGGTGTTTCTGATGACTCTCGATGCTTGCATGGAGTTTGGTCCTCAGTGTCTATGGTGAGCTGAATTTCTCTCCAGGTTACATTGGTAGTATTGACTGTGACCAGGATTAATTGAGTAAACATACCTTTTTAGTGGGATTTTTAGGTGTTGTGGAGTACCTACTAGTCTTCAGTTGCCACGGCAAAAATTAAACCCTTTTTTATAAATGTGAGGTCTATAGAAGTGTCTTGAGTACTCCACATGATCTCAAAGAACATGAGCATCTACGTTTAGACAACTGTATCCTAAGATTGCAGTCAATTGACTTAATTAAATTGACATCAGACCCTTAGTTCAAATATTCACCTACGTTTAGACATCTGTGTTTAGTTATCTTAATTTCAAGCTGAATCTATCCATCTATCATATTTTTCTTCTTTATAAATACAGTTTTATTTAGCAGTAGCTATTTTGCAACTTATTAGGTATTTTCTGCTGGTTTCTGTTAGAAGTGAAAGCAAAGCATAATTGTGAACATTGTCACACTAAATATTCAATACCTGCAGATGAAACTAGAATCTTTATATTCAATGACCAAACTGCAAATTTTGAACAATATAGATAATACCATATAGACTTGCAACATATTTACTATTATATGAAATAATGTTTTGTGCACTTTCAGATATGACTACCTCCCGTAGATTCATCAGAGTGATGCTATTTAAAATTACGCTAGATGCAACTAAAACCAAATCTAAAAGAAAGAATAAGATTCAAACACACAAAACAAACAAACAAACAAAAAAGAGAATAAATATTAAAACCTCTGACCCATCCCTCAAGTGCAGGACAAGATAAAAGATGGATGTGTCATCAGGAAAATCTCAGCAGCTGCAATATTTTGCTGTCACTCGATAGAATTAGACCACAGATCAAAAACTGTAATATTAACATTGTTTAGTTGATGATAATTTAGATAATTGCATCTGAAATCTTGCCTAGCTTTGATAAGTTATCCAAAACACAGAACATATTAAAGGCAAGAGTTTTACTTCATACCCTGGCATATCTCAAAGATTTGGTATTACTAGGTATTTGACTTAGTGAAGAGTCCTGACATCTAATCTTTCTCAGTGGTGTGTGCTAGCCATTTACTTCATACACGTACATTCACTTTGTTCCAAAGAGCGCTTTTTTTTTTTCCCCAGCTTTTACCACTCTTTTGCAATTTTTTCTTCTCCTTTTTTTTTAATTGAAATTTTTAATTTCCTGTTTACTGTTAGGAAGCTAGTGCTTCAACACTATTTATCACTTCTAGTTTTTAATAATTTCATGAATGTTCTATTCAGTACTTTTGCAGTATGGTGTGGTTTGGGTTTTTTTTTTTCTATAGTGCTAATTCAATATAGGCTTTAAGAATGGATTCAGGAAAACATTTTGCTTTTTGAATTAAATAATAGGCTCTGAATGCAATGGGACTCATGATTTTCTCGTTGTCTTTGTTACATATTCCAAAAAGTTCTGTAACAAATTGATATTTATTAATTTTTAAATGGGCTTTATTATTATTAGTGCCATTACACACATGAGTTTCAAGGTTTATTTCCAAACTGACAAAAAATTCTCAGCTATCTTTGCTGCTTTTCTTTCCATATAAGATGCAAATTATGAGTGTGAATCCTCTTGTGAATGAAGTGAATACCTGAAGGCTAAGATGCATCTCTTTCAGTGTCCAGCCTTTTCTGTGTGAAAATATCAGGAATTTGGCTGTTTGATAAAGTTTCTCTGATTGAAAGTCACCCCAGGGTAAAAGGCTGATATAAGACTTCTCCCAGCATCCCAGGAGAGATGATTATGAGGTCTGTGCCTATCTTCCTCAAAAAGAATTTCAGACCAGTCACACATATGTTATAGCAAGATAACCACAACTGGGAAGTTACAACTGTATTCATGAAGCAATCTTTCTATCTGTCGTTATTCAAGAAAAGCTGGCAGAACTTTTACAGCCTCCCTGTGCTAGTGTACCTAGTTACAGCAGGAACGGAGTGTTTGGACAAAAGACAGACAGTTACCAACAGCAAGCTCAGAGAGGGTTCTCACGACACCCTTCTGAACATCTTACCAATGTAGAGGACATGACTCAGACTTTCTGTAGCTTAGAGCTATAGTACTATTCCCATATAGCTTCCTACTCATTTTCCTATTACTTCCAAAAGAAACAAAATATTTCCCATTACTTATAAAGTGCACTGAAATTCAAAACACAATACTGCATTCTTAAGTTTATTTGTTAGAAATGCTCCAAGTAATTAATGTTGAATTACTGTTAGAAATTTGTATGACATCTTCACTAATTCCAAAAGAACTCTTTTGGATTAATGATAATACAATAAATATCAAAAGAATTAATACTGATTAGGCTATCATTTTAAAGTGCCACCCTCAGTTAAACAACCGGCAATTTTCATATATTTTTAGCAAGTTTCTATGGCAGGCCTTTATAACAAGTTACAAATCATCATTATTTCTTTTCGTATTCATGTGCTAACATTAATCAGGGAAGCTACTTATGCATATGCGTAGATAGCAATGCAGTAGTGGATCTCCTGGAATTACAGAGTAATTGAGTGTCAAGTATTATTACAGCAGGCATTCTTTTCAGATTTTTCTCTGATTTTTCTCTGATGTTCATGCTTTGCTTTTTATTTATTTATTTTAAAACCTCCCTTTTCTCTGTTGTATTCTGGGTTTTGATTTGAAAGAAAAGGAACAAAATATCCAATTATTGTCTTCAGGAGAAAACTTAAATATGTGTTAAAACCTATCATATTAAAAGGAAAACAGCTTTCAGAGTACTGAGTGATTTTAGGTGCCCAGTCTAAAATATCCTGATAATCATCTAGGGAAGTGAGTACTCCACTCTTTAGTGTTTTCAAGCTCCTAGTAACAACGAAAGTGTTTCAAGCTGGTTACCCAAAAATGTAGGACACCTTGAATATCTGCATAGTGGAAAGTAGTCAAGCACACTCCCTGGCAACTTTATTCTTTGTTTCGTGACAGCTAATGCTCTCCAGACACTGCTTAGGAACAGGCTAGGGGATAGCCACGGATGAGCCATATCGTTCCCAAGTGTCAGTATAGCAGTAATTCTATATAAATGGAAAAGAGTTTAACTCTAGGTAGCAATTAGAGAGAAATGCTGTGGGTCTTGGCTTCAGCAGTAGAGGAAAGGTTCTACTGTATTTTATTTTCTACTATGAATGTAGCCATTACAAACAGCTGCAAATTCTTAGTACTATAAACAATATTTATTTAGTCTATTCACCCTTCCTCATACCTGGAGTGTATTTTAGGATACGTCATGTAGATATTATCTACATTCTTAAAGAGGTTTGGGATTCTGCCGTTCAATTACAATAGTAAAATAAGTTATAAAACATCTCATCAAACCCAGGTTCAAAAGAGCTTTTAGGTTGGTTTTGGTTTTGGTTTTTTTTCCTTTGTAGAAAGGAAAAAAAGGGTTTTTTTTTCCTTTGTGTCCAGTTCTGGGCACCTCAATATGAGAGAGATATCAAGGTGCTGGAGCAAGTGCAGAGGAGGGCAACGAAGCTGGTGAAGGGCCTGGAAAACAAATCATATGAAGAGCAGTTGAAGAAGCTGGGGCTGTTTAGTTTGAGGAAGAAGAGGCTGAGGGAAGACCTCTTCACTCTCTACAACTACTTGAAAGGACACTGTAGAGAGGTTGGTGCTGGTCTCTTCTCACAGGTGATTAGTGACAGAA
>JAOXNO010000001.1:175594616-175613477 GCA_028565335.1 Limnodromus scolopaceus
TCTACAACTACTTGAAAGGACACTGTAGAGAGGTTGGTGCTGGTCTCTTCTCACAGGTAATTAGTGACAGAACAAGACGTAATAGCTTCAAGCTCCAACAGGGTAGGTTTAGACTGAACATTAGGAAAGACTTTTTCACAGAAAGAGTGATCGGGCATTGGACTAGGCTGCCCAGGGAGGTGGTTGAGTCACCATCCCTTGCTGTGTTTAAGAGTCGTTTAGATGTGGTGTTGGGGGATATCGTGTAGGGAGAACTTTGTAGAGTAGGGTAGATGGTTGGACTCGATGATCCCAAGGGTCTCTTCCAACCTAGACGGTTCTATGATTCTATGAAAGAAGTATCTGTTGCCAGAGCTAAACAATTTACACAGCATGTTAGACACAATCTTTTGAGCAAGTTTTTAGCTATTCAAAATGTGGTAAAAAATTGAAGATACAGCTCCTCCTAACTAAATTCAGATTTTGTTTCACTATCCTAAACAATGGCATGAACTGAAATTATAAACCACAAATCTTCTTTACGTTAATTGAAAAACAGCTTTCAACTATTCTTATTATTGCTGTTTGAAGAAAGAAAAAAGGAAAAATTCCATTTCTGAACTAAAGTCAGTCTTTCAAATTTTGTGTAAATAGGAATAGCCAGCCTTGCAATAAATCAGAGTATCGTCAACTTGTCAATAATTAAACCCTCCATAGATTATGACCTTTGCTTATTTCAGGCTCAGTAAGTCAGCAGTAAAAACCTGCCAAACCCCCCTGGCTTTCTGGCCTCCAAGAGCAACTACAGAAAATTAAGTAATAAAAAGCATGAATAAAAACATGAAATGAAAATGAATGAAGAAATGAAACCTTGGTCTAGGTTTGGTGGTTGGGGTTTTTTGGGGGTTGGGTTTTTTTCATGAATCACACTGTTAATTCCACTTGTATAGCTGACACATAACAACAATAACTTTTTCTTCTCCCTGTGCTTTTCCATTTTGACATGGGTGGCAAAAATATGATTTTCACAGCACCTTCTCTGAAAGTTGTGGTCTTCTGGCATGTCACTTCCAAGTCTCCTGTGGCCCTTGGCTCTCTGAGGACTATTATTTCAGAAAAGAGATGGGGCTCTGGCTTGGTAACTTCACTGCAACATGTGTCTGCATGATCCACTGAGAATAAAGCATCCATTGCTATTCCCCTTGGCTGAAAGAAAACAACACATATAAATGTAAACAAAACAAAGAACAATAAGAGGACAGTAAAATGGACTGCCTGAAAGATTTCAGTGTCACTAATATTTCCTTCAGCAGTATCACTTTTGGATTTTTTAAAATACTTGCCTGAACCATGTTTTTTAACTATAATTTCTAAATAAAATGTTCAAACTATGGCAGGAGAGTAGAGATTATTTTTAATTTTTTCTGAATTGGAACTGCAGCCTAAAATTTGCAAAAGCTTAGTGAAAAACCCAAGAATTCCAAGAGAAAACATTTAAATGGAAAATTCCTGCTCATCTCTAATACCCAGCTAACCACTCTTCATTTTCCTGTTTCATCCACATGAGAACTAAAATTAACCTGCAACAGCTGAAGAACAGGAAATAGAATGAAAACATTTTAAATACCCCTTCTAAATCTGTGTTAAGGGAGACAGAAGAGGCAGAAAATACTCAGAAAAGATTAAGATAATTTATGTATAAAAGAATAAAAGACAGTGAGAAGATTAAATTTAGTCTTTTCTGGCAGTTTCATAGCAACAAGTTAGAGATGGAAAAGGCCTATTAGATTATTCATTTCATCTCTCTGTCAAGGCAGGATTTTCTCCAACTATATTTTTTCCTGTGCTTTGTCCTGTCTAGTGTTGAAAACGCCAAATGATGAATCTTCTACCGCTATCCTTAGGAGACTATTCCAAATCCTAATACATCTCCCTGTCAGGGTATCTACCGATATTCAGTCTAAACTTTCCATTTGTTAATCTCACCTCATTACTTCTAGAATAGCCTGTTTTCCATATAAAATAATTTATCTTCTTTTCTCTCCCTTTCTGTCTCACTGTCTCTCTCACCCCCCTTAGTTGCTGTGTAGCTAAACTCTTTTATTTTTAGCTCTGTTCATCATTACTCTGAAGTCATTCCCTCCGTCTCCCCATATCGCTGTTTCTTCTTTTCCTCAACTTCTGCCAATTTGTTGTTATTTTCTTGGTAAGGTGATATCTAAAATTTCCTGGTACCTAAGACAGAAAAGCATAGACCAGTAGAGGTTGAACCATAGGTATGCTGTTTTCTAGTTATATTAAAACCTAATAATATTTACTTTAAAGTGTCACCTTTCAGGAACTAGGCAAAGAAGTAGAGCCATGACACTGCAGGAAATGCAATTTGTAGGAAGTGCAAAGTCAATGTAGATATATGAGGAAAATGTTACAAAAGATTAAAATATTTATTTTTTGTATTATCAGCACACAATGAGCATTGGAAAAGTCTCAGTTAAATCTAAAACCCTTCTTAAAAGTCGTAAAAAAAAAAAGAAAAAAGCACAAAGAATCTTGCGGAAACATCAGGAGGAAGTTTACATGGAAACTGAAGTTTATTTTAAAATAATCTACAAAAATGTTACTTAAGAATCTTTTGTTTTAGCTTGTGATTAAAATTATTGCTTTCATCATAAATTAATATGAAAGTATGTTTATGACTTCTTATATAGAGATATATATGTCAATGGCATGTAAAAGTGAAAGTCTAGACTTGAGATCTTCACCTTTTCGATGGCAGCTTTTTTCCATATTGATGAATCTGCTTTTTTAATAAAAATTCCTGCCATATTACATTTTAAATGATTCTCTGCGTGATAAAATCATAAGCTAAAAGTGAACCACAGAGAATAGATACACCTAAAGCTACTATAACTGATTTATTTAAATGTTCTGTTTTAATCAGATTAAAGATAAATTATACTTCTAGAAATGAATTAATAAATCCTTCTATATATTTGAAATAATCCTACTAGATTTAAAACATTTTGATGAATTTTATATTGTCACTGTACAGCAGTGGACAGCTAAACCAGATGAGCTGCATATCAATGAAATGGGTGAACTGTAAAATGAAGACATAAGAGAACTTCCTCAGATATGGTAGAAACACTGCTGTGAAATGCAGATCAAAATTAGAGGCTGCCATTTAATAATGAAGCCAACAATTTAAAATTCCAGACAGTAAATTATTTCAGACTGCTGGTATTTATTTATATTTTTAAGCAGCTGTTAATACTAGTATTTTTGAGTCTAGGTAAAGGAAAGGTTTTGATAATGACATGACTAAACACGATAAGCACAATGAGGACATCTAACTGTAACACCAACAAAAGTGTTTCCATGTTCTGCTGTATTGAAGAGCGTAGTCCTTTTCAGTAACACTCAGCTCATTTAACTCAATGAAAGAAACTCTGATAGTGATCTAATCCCATTACTTTCTTTCCATGGAGTGGATTAGAGACTGTGAAGGGTTCTTGGGGCTTTTTGTGGTTTTTTTTAAGTGATACCTTGAAGTGCATGAAAGGAACATTTTCTCTTTTTTAATGAATTGTGGTATTCTAGTAGTATAATACTGTTGAAACTCTTCGTATTGGAAACAATACATTAGGACAGCAGATTTGCTAGAAAAAGTCTTGTTTAAGCTGACTGTAGATATGTAGGTGTGTTCAATGACATCCATGGTATTTCTCCACATCAAAATTTTGGTTTAAAACTGAACTTCTGAATGGACATTTGACCTTAAGATACTAATTTATTTTGGCACTCTTTTTTCTATCATTTTATGGTTTATGTTTTATGTTTATTCTTTAATGATTTCCTTGCTAGCTTCAAGAGGGAAAAAAAAGCTTAGCTTTAATTTCTCATTTAGTGATATTAGAAGCTGTGAAATTCCATGGGAACAAACAACTCCATCTTGAAATCTAAGTTCAGTTCAGGCTTTCTATTTCAGGCCCCCATCTCAACCTCTTCAGTACCTTGAAAGTAAGCAGTAGACAGTGGCTGGGTGATTGAGAGAAAGTTACAAAATGTTCCAACTCATTCCAAATGACATCTCTTTTCTGCCATCTGATTGTTCTGAAGAGGCTGACACATGCTATTTTCTGAGTCTAGGTTTTACCTCTTCACTATAGATATTGCGATATGGGATGACAGCTCCTACTTTCCCTACCTCTCTTGTTTTATTTTTTTTTTACATTATTTAAAGAAAGGATGTTAATGAAAGTTGTTGACTGTGATGTCACCAAGCTGGGATGTACCACTCTCAAGTCAACCTTTTTTTGATATGAAATTATGGTCTATAGTACTAATCTTATGTTATTCAGTATAGATTTTTTTTTTTCCATCTCACTTTTCCATCTCACAGAATAAGAGGCAAAGGGATGGAAATAGCTGCTACTGAGAAACTGGAGAAAGATTCTCCATTATCTTATTTAAAATATTTAGTTTCAAAAAGACACTTTTCACCTGCACAGAAGTAAACAGAAATTCTTGTAGATTGTTTGACCACCTTCTCTATGTAATAATATTTAATTCTTCTTAACAGAATGTCATACTGGATTATGTTGTCTTTGCTAATCAAATGCAAATGTCATGACTGCAGCACATCTTTTTCAGATTACTTAATAAATCAAAGAAGTGTGACATTTCATCAAATTCTGCACTCTAAATATATTTTTTTAAAGTAGAAATAGAGAAAATGACCACACAACTAAACATTTTACTAGGAAAACCAAAATAATGAAACTTTGAGCCTTTTTTTCCTTCCTCCTCCACCCCTACCCTCCGTATTTCACTGAAAACATAGCAAAAAGAAAATTGATTTTTTATGTTTGTGTTTTACCAGGCTTTATAAAAAGTTAGTAGTGTGGGAGTTTTCTGTAAGTGACATTCAGAATAGGAAAATTTGTAAGTAATAAAAAGTGTATTTTATAGCTGAGGCAGGTTTTACTACTTCTTTGCATCACTTATCACTAGTCTTTTTCAACTCTTCTCATCCTTTCCTCAGAAATCTATTCCAGTTTACCAATTTACTCCATGTTTGCATTTTTTAGACTATCCTAATGTTCAATATTCTGTACAGTTCCAATGTGCAAGACTGCTCATTCCAACTATTTTTACATTGTTTAGAAAAGCTAAAAAGGAGACCAAAACTTGCTATTTGCATAGAACCATATATTTTTTGTGTCTTCCTTTACAGGTCGTTCTTTTAGCAACCCAGCCTTTCTCCTTCTATTCCATTGTTTTTATAAAAGTGCATTTTTTAAATTTCATGCATTTCTCCTTAAAAAGACAGATTTTTTTATAAATTAAAAAGAATTAACTAACCAAGTTGCTATCGACACATATTCTCAGGTTTCTTCCCCCACAATTTTTTCTTGTTGAGTCCTGCTCAGAGGTGTCTAGGTTTCTCTGTAGATTTCAGACTGCCTCATTTAGAACAGGTGGTGTCAATTGTTAAGAAATATTTCTGATATTTATGTGAAGAGGCAATCTCTAAAGGCTCCTTAAAGTGATTTTCAGAGAATAAAACAAGGAAATAAAGGGATAAGAAAGATTACAGTAATCCCATAAAAACTGTACGCTGAGGATATACTGGTCTTCTGGAAAAAAAAATAGATTTCTGTCTCCAAGACATTTATTAATCCAACATTGTTCACAGACTCAATTATAAATTCTCAAACAGTGTAAAACGAAAGTTGTAAAGTGAATAGTCAGTGAAGGAGAAGAAAGCAAGGACAGGGAAGTTATGAAAAGGACCATCAAACTGTGCATTTATAGACAGCTAATAAAAGAGCTTTCTGCTTTGTATGTATTGATCAAGTGCGCCATTAACAGGGCTTTGTATTTTTTAAGTAAAACCAAGCTCTTGTAACTTAAAAAAATAAGAAAAACAAACAAGCTAAAAACCAAACCAAAAAACAAAAAAAAAAAACCAAAAGTGACAAAATAAACACAACAATCCCAAAACAGAACTATCACTGTTGTTTTACTAGTGTCATTTTGAAGATAAAACATTCGCATCTGTGGTTGCGATAACACAACTTTTATATATGAGCAAGACATTTTAATTATATTCTGTATTAAAAATAATGGACAAAACCCTGAAAACCATGCAGGAAATCTATATCTATATAAACAAATACAGTTATTTTTACATTTTCTAAAACTTTATAATTAGACTGGTAAGGGGAGTCCCTGTTCTCTAAATACACAATTTGGTATTGAGATTAGATAGTGAATTGTTTTGTGCTCTACACCTACAGAAATAGCTCAAGAGCTAAAGTCCAGGTCCTTTACTTTGTGAGAGTTAATTAGTTTTATAATTAGAAAATCACAATCTTTTGTTTTATACTGCAAGATGATAAAACAGTACAAAACAAACAAGACCAAGACAGGCTTTTTAAATAGTCTGAAGGAAATTCTGATGCCATTTGATGAGGACTACAGTGAGGTCTCTTGCAAATGTGTGTGGCTAAAAAAAACCCAGATAAATGCTTTGTATTCTATACCTTTCTCAGCAATACTATAATTCTAGATAAATTATGTAAGATGGGAGTGTTTCAACTAAAAGGAAAAAATGCATATCTAAATTGGTTTTAATCTTTTTTGCCTATATTTGACAGTCTCAATTGTAACATCCATATTCCCTTCCAGTGTCTTTTTTCTACCTTGACAACCAAACAGTTCTGTTGACCTTAGTCATTGAAGTAGTGGTGAGCATATTTATAAAGCACTTAAGATGCTGAGGGTAGCTGGTCACAGCTGTTTAACCATAAAGTATATTAATTATTAGAAGTGTCCTTTATTTTGGAAAAATTATTTTTGTGGCCATATGAACCCAGGAAGCCTAAGCAATCTGAACCCTGAGCAATGTGCAGAGGAGATGACCAAAAGTGGTCTTTTATTTACCAAGTTCTACTTTGACTATCAGGCAATTCCACAGGGTGAGCAGACAATTCCACTGTGCAAGAAGGCAATTCCACTGTGTCATAAGTCAAGCAAGCAGGGCAGAAGACCAACTTGGCTGAACAAGGAACTCCTTGTGGAGCTCAAGAGGAAAAAGAAATTGTATGATCTCCGGAAGCGAGGTCAGGCATCAGAGGAAGATAAAAGCGCTGTGGTTTGTATATGCAGGGAGAAGACATGAAAGGCCAAAGCTCAATTAAAGTTGAAAGTGGCCAGTGTTATTTCAGATAACAAGAAGGGCTTTTATAAGTATCCTAATAGCAAGAGGAGGCCTAAGAAAAACATTGGATTGATACATGTTGAAGATGGTCATCTGATTAATAGGAATGAAGAAAAAGTGGGGCTATTCAATGCAGTTTTTGCCTCAATCTTTAATAACATTGTTAGACCATGGGCTGCCTGGTGCCCTGTGTCAGAGGAGTGTGAGAACAGTAAATTTACATTTGTAGACACTGAAATTGTAAGGGACCGGTATAAGCTGAATATTCACAAATCCATGGGGACTGGCAGGATTCATCCCAGAGTACTGAAGGAGCTAGGGGATGTTAGAGCAGGACCCCTCTCGATTATCTACCAAAGGTCTTGGGAGTTTGGGAAGGTCCCTGCTGACTGGAAGTCAACCAATGTTATTCCAGTCTACAGAAAGGGTATGAGTGAAGACCCAGGGAACAACAGACCTGTTAGTCTAACATCAGTTCCTGGAAAAATTATGGAGAAGATTAGATTGGGTACTATTGAAAAGCATTTAAAGAATAATGCAGTCATCAAACACGGTCAACATGGGTTCCCAAAGGGAAAGTCCTGTTTAACTATTTTGATGATAACTCCTATGGTAAGGTCACCCACCTAGTGGATGAAGGGAAGATGTTGGATGCAGTTTTTTCTGGATTTTAGTAAGGCTTCTGGCACTGTCCCTCACAGAATCTATCTAGAGAAGTTGTCCAACTGTGGGATGAGTGGTTTCACAGTGCACTGGGTGAAGAACTAGCTGAAGGGCAGAGCTCAAAAGGTTGTAGTGAATGGAACTATATCTGGCTTGTGACCAGTCACTGGTGGTGTTCCTTGGGGTTCAATTCTAGGGCAAATCCTGTTTAATGTATTTATCAGCAATCTGGATGCAGGAGTTGGATGCACCATTAGCAAGTTTGCTGATGATACCAAACTGGGAAGTCCAGTTGACTTTCCTGAGGAACAAGAGGTCTTGCAGAGGGACCTAGATAGATTGGAACATTGGGCAACCATTAATGGGATGATATTGAACAAGTCCAAATTCCAGATTCTGCACCTAGGTCAGAGTAATGTTAGGCACTAGTATAAACCGGGAGAGGAGTGGCTGGAGAGCAGCCCTGCAGAAAGACATCTGGGGGCGCTGGTTGACAGCAGGCTCAATAGGAGTGAGCAGTGTGCCCTGGCAGCTAAGAAGGCAAACCACATCCTGGGGTGCATCAGACACAGTATCACTAGCCAGTCAAAAGAGGTGATTATCCCGTTGTATTCAGTTTTGGTGCAGCCTCATCTTGAATACTCTCTGCAGTTCTGGATCCTACAATTTAAGAAGGTTATGAAGGTCCTTGAATGAGTTCCAAAGGAGGGCAACAAAGCTGGTGAAAGGGCTGGAAAAAGTGTCCTGCGGGGATTGGCTAAGGACTTTGGGTTTGTCTAGTTTGGAGAAAAGGAGTCTGAGGGGTGGCCTCATTGCCCTCTACAGCTTTCTGAGGAGAGGAAGCGGAGAGGGAGGTGCTGATCTCTTCTCCCTGGGATCCAGTGGCAGGACGTGTGGAAATGGTTCAAAGCTGCACCAGGGGAGGTTTATACTGGACATTATGAAATGTTTCTTTACCGAGAGGGTGGTCAGACACTGGAACAGCTTCCTAGAGAGATGGTCAATACTACGAAACCTGACAGTGTTTAAGAGGCTTTTGGACAATGCCCTTAAAAACATGCTTTGATTTTTGGTCACTTCTGAATTGATCAGGCAGTTGGACTAGATGATTTTTGTAGGTCCCCTTTTAATTGAAACAGTCTTGTCTTGTCTTGTCTTGTCTTGTCTTGTCTTGTCTTGTCTTCTCTTCTCTTCTCTTCTCTTCTCTTCTCTTCTCTTCTCTTCTCTTCTCTCTTGTTCAGATTTAGAAAAGACCTATTTGAAGCAAATTTTTAATCAAGAACATTTGTATGGACAATTTGACTAGGGCTGAAATTTGTATTTCTCACACATTGTATAAATATCAGATTAAGACCTTTTCTCAATTCATACCAATGGCTTTTATTCTATGGTCGACATCCTATACTGAAGTTTATCTCAAAATGCCTGTTTTCAAAGTTAAGCATTATAAACTAGAGTACCAATATATAAATATAAAATAAACATACCAGCATTGGTTCCTTATGGAAGGTTCCTTATTATTGAAAAAAAGGTATTCTCAAGTGTAACAGACTCCCCAATCTGATATAATAAACCTAATTCAGTATTAGTATATATCCCTTAATTTTGGTTGGAGGAGAGTGTGCTTTAAGCATATTTATGGACACAAGACACCAGAAGAAGCTAAGAATAATTGCTTCTTATGAAAATATTCTAGGCATGATTCTTGGTAGAATTCAGCATGATTTGAATTTTTGTTTTAATAATCCGCAATGCACACAGTGTATTTTAATGAACTGAGGCTACAGCAGTATTTTGCACAGAAGTATAACCTGATACTTATCTATAGCAGTTTCTTTCTGACTTTAAGACTCTAATAGTAACAAATATTTTCTATAGGAAGGATGTTCTTTTTTCTTTATCTTTTATTTTATGATGCTCATCCTAAATACATCTGACATTCATGTGCAATCAGATGATAAAACATCAATATGATTGCATATCTTAACCTGGTTAAGTCAGTTTTCACATTTTTCCTGCGAGGGACACAAGGAGGTCAATTACTTGTCAATTTAGACTGCTACTAACAGACAGTTTTATGAGAAGGAGCAGCATCAATGGCCTGCTTTGTCTCTAGTTAAATTAAATTGATAAATTTATTTTCAGAATAGAAACATGTTCAGCAGCTCTAAACAAGGGAATGGCCTGATTATAATACCAATAAACACATTGAGTGTTGTCATACTCTCATTAAAGAATAAGGACAATGCTGAGGAGTAATAGTGATAAGTTTAGAAATAAAAGCCACCTGAACTGTTTTTTGTTTGTTTGTTGTTTTTTTTCTTCTTTTTTCTTCAGTCTGCTTGTTTTTCAGTCATATGTTAAGTATCTGTATAGAAAAAAAAAAAAGAAGTTGGAAGTTGCCTCTATTTTGGATCATATTTTTCCTCAACAAATACCTCATCTCTAACCTCCTTTTAAAGCAATATTCTGTGAGGGGAGCCAGGAATTAGAATGAAAAGATGTGAATAAAAAGACAAGTAACTGTGCAACTACAAAAGTTTCTAGATAAAACCCAAAATTTAGTTGTGGTCAAGCTAAAATATGAGATTACATGGATTACATAGAGAAAGATCACTGTACTTGTGGCTGTCATTGAAAAATAGTGTAGTGATTAAAGATCAGTTCGCATAGTGAGATCTTGGATTCCCGATTCTGCTCCCTGGATTACTCTAGTTTTTGTTTCAACTTAAAATTGCAAAGCAGTAAGATCTTGTTTGCCAGATGGAGGAAAGTGTTTGATCATTTTGCAGGTGTCCTTTCGTATTTGTAGCTACAAAAATCTTACACTTAAAAGGTTGCATCTAACTGCAGGAACAATACAATCTATAATGTCTCCTACGGTCCAGTTTCTCCATCCAAGAGAAGATCAATCCGATCTTCTACATCAATGCAGCAGCTGGAGCAAATCACACCTACTTTCTTGCCCTTTCACTTGGTTTATGTTCCAGTAGGAACCAGTGTCAGGAAGCAGGATGGAAAAGAAAATGTGCTGAGATGAACAAATTTCCTTTGAAAAATATTAAGGATTCTTTTCTTGTGATCACATGTTTCCTGGAGACTGAAAGTGCTCCTGGATCACGTAATTTAGACGTAGATCCACACGCAGTAGTCAGTTATATAACATGTACGCATGTATATAACTGCACACTCTAAGGATGTTAGGTTACATGCTATGAAAAAATAGTGTAAATGGGAGACTAAAAAGATTATAAACGGGATTTCTGTGAAAGATTTTGGAATCTTTATGTGTGACTGCACCTGGGTACACCAGAATCTTTAAATGGTATTTCACAGTGGACAGAACTGAAGAAACAAAATTGATTTGTCTGAAGTAACAGGCTACTGGAAACATTATACCATCATTACAAGTTAGAAAGAAATGGAGATTTTAAAGAAAAGTTTAGACAGATATCTGACAAAAATATTTTAACATATTTTGTCAACAGTATGATAAGATATGATTTTTAGAGGTGAGATTCATCTTGTTTAATGTTAGATATCTAAAATACATCAGATAGTTACCCTGAGGAGACACAGGTTTAATGAGATGGAGATACATATTATGTACCTGAATATTTTTTTTGTAGACTGTAATGCATCGTGACTGTGTATTTTTGCTGCTAATTACAGAGAGAGTTAGCATATATAATTCAGATTATGAACTTTTAGACATCAAACTTAAGGCAGCATAAGGCTCCTTCTCTACATGACTTCTCAAATTCCCTTCTGGCTCTGTTTTGTATTTTTATGCTATTTTACATCAATTTTCAGGATTAATCCAACTTGTATTTTGTCCTTCAATGCAAGTCTGTCTACTTTTCATGACTGCTCAGTATATGTAAACTCAGTAACATGTATCATTGCACTTTCAGTTGGCTAAAACTGCTGAACCAGATATTCACTCAGTATAAACAAAAGCAGCACCCTCAGTTTAGACCCACTAAGAAACTGCCTGCTTTAAAGGCTTATAGATTTTCTCAAACACATATTTTTCACTGTTTAAACCATAGTGTGGTTTCACTGTTAGCTGCAGTTTGCAGAATGTGAGCTCTTTATTTAGATAACACAGTTACAAATTAGGGAAAATGAAGCCTGCTGTTGCCTGTCTTGGCTGAAAGAATTTGTTTTAAGCTTAGTGATTTGCCTTCCCAGATAAAGTTTTTAATTATACCTTGCACTTCTTTGAAGCCCATTAGACATCTAGAAATGTAGCATACTGTAAACATAATTATACTTATGAGAAGTAATTAATCTAATGGATTTTCAGTCTACCTCACCTAGTGAACTGCAACCTGTTCCAATTTATTATGCTGTTTCACAGCAGTAGTACAAGGGGGTAAATATTGTCTTTCATAATAATTTGGAGTGTTTATTAAGGAGATTCCCTGCATATCTCCTACAATTAATTGCATAAATTTACTTAGTTTAGAAGACTTCATGACTGCTGATAATAATAAAACAATACTTTATTATTTTTACTAATTAATTCAGTGATACCAAAAAATCAATATAATCGTTACATATTTAGGCATCAAAATTCTGATCTAGCCAACAGGGACCCATCTGTCTGGAACAGACTGTAGTATCATTCCTGGAATACATAGAATCATAGAATCATTTTGGTTGGAAAAGACCCTTGGGATCATCGAGTCCAACCATAAACCATTTCCACAACCATGGAAAGCTCTTTGTTTTTTTTTCTGGAAAAACAAAATTTCGTTATCATACCAAACTATTTTCTTTTTTTTATTCCTGTCGTAAAGTCCATCATCAGTTGTATTCACTTTTCCACTTAAAAGCAAAACATATTTCTGAATCCCAAATTAATATAGAGCTTATTGTGAGGGGTGGGAGGGGTGAGGAAGAGAGCTGGGAGAGAGCCCAATCTAAACATTAGAAAAATTTGAAAGAGATTTCAATACAGTAGCTATACATAGGATGTTTTACACATAATCATTTGATTATTTCTAATGTTGCCCATAAGCTTAAACACAATCCACTCTGTCAAATGCCTTCTTCATACTTGTAGTTAGTGGGGACAAAAATTGCTAAAGAGTTTTTTAAGTCTCTTGTTTGAAAACATTCTTTTCCAAATCCTGTCTACACTGATTAAAAATATGAGGAAGTTATGGAACTAAGTATTCTCAATTCATTTGTTATTTACGCAGAAATATGAGAAGGTTGAAAAGTTAAGTGTTTTACTTTCCTTCTTTAGTCAGAACTAAACTTCCAAGTACGCATCAGAGCAAAGATTTGGTTACTCTATTGTCTAATTAGGTTGGCATAAAATCCTTTTCCTGCTGCTAACTGTACTGTGCAACACTGGTAGCTCTGCATCATCTATGAGCTTCAGTTTCAACTTTTTATTTTCTTTTCATTTCATGCTGTTGCACAAAAATGTCAAGATCTCATGAGTACCCTGTTACCTATGCGCAGAGACCGAGAGCACAAATGCAGATTCTGTCTTTGTTTATAAAGATGTGTTGTAACCTGATGAGTTGGATTTTAAGTGAGCTACTGACGGAAAAACCCAGAATAAAGTTTCATGCAGAAGTCTAGCTCTGCACCATCCTTGTTTCCCTCAGACTGATTTGGCTCAAAAAAGATTTGGGTTATGACTCTATGCAAGGACCCTGTTGTGTGTCCTTATTAGTCCAAAGAGATCAAGACATGTTGTTTTTATTGTCTAAGATACACACAATACCATTTATATAATTAGCTTTGGGGTAAGGTATGAGTAAATAAACTACTAGAGAAGTTTAAGTTGCTAATTTCTGTCAAGCTAAAATAACTTTTTTTATTTTCTTATCAAAACACAGCAGATCAGCCCCAAAATTGTTGTCATCTTTACCTTTATGTTAAAATGCATATGCGTGGAGCTAAAAAGCACTTAGGAATGTATTTCTTATTATTTTAAAAAAATCTTATGTAAATATCGTACATTATGAATAACAAAAAAAATGTAATTTTGTAGTAATGGTTCACACAGGAATTTCTGTAGGATAACTTGGGAGGATTTGTGTGTTGTTCTAGAAGAAAAGAAAAAAAAACTCAGCAGAAGAAAAGCATAGCTTTTTGAAAAGGCTCATTATGGATCTAAGTCTATATCAGTTTATCCATGGCACTGCTATTAATTGATTTTTCTGGAGCTACTCTAAAACAGGCCATCTTCCAGATTTCATGCCAATCATTCGTGGAAATTAAATGCTATCAATGACATGATATAACTAGGAATTCTGAAGGAAATAGGACTCAGATGTAAGTTCAGACTCTTTCTTTGCAACAAAGTCACACTTTGTTGTGACTTTTTTTTTCCATTAAAGGCAAGGAAAGCACCGCAAAAATAAAAGCCAATTACATAAGAGAACCAATTTAAATATAGTGAAATTACTTGATGATGTTTTTTTGACTCTCAAGTCAGCAGCACTTCAGAACTTCCATGAAGGTTATAATATGTCATAGATTAATAAGCAAGAGAGATATCTCCAGTTATTATCCCTCTCCTACTGTGGTGGAAGAGCACTCAGAAAAATCTATCTCACAGCCTTGGATGTAGGTCTGAATGGAAACCTAGTCTCCAGGTTGTTCAGTCTTTTGCAGCCTACTCAGTCTTCCTAAAGAGAAGCAAGTAGGCTTTCTTCTGGCACTTCATAATCTTTGAAATCATGGTTGTCATGCACTGGACTATGTAGGCTTATATAATTCTGAATTGTTAGGATAGAGTAAAGACTGGAGGTGCATCCACATTGGTTATTTCATTTTGCCTGTAAACGCTTTTTAAATTATTATTTGGATAGACCTGTCGTAGCAACTTTTTACATCTTTATGTAATTTTGAGGTGATTTAACTATATTCTTTTTCCTATTGTGGAAGATCAGCTATTCAACCAAAGTTCTTCTCTCTAGTAATAACTCCATTCTACAACTAAACTTCATGAAGGGTTTTTGCTCTGCATTCTGTATTGATTAATTTTTCGTTACTAACTGGTATGCAATCCTTACAAGAAAAAATTATTCCAGCATGATTGTGCACAAAAGCTTATCCAGTAATTCAGAATTCAGACTTTGTTGAAAGCATGTATTTAAAAAAAAAACAAAGGATAAAATACCCTTAATGAAACCAGTATGCTTACATAAAGGCTTTAGTTGAAAAGACTGTAATGTTAATAAAAATAAAGTCCTGTAAAAAAGACTGGTTGGGGGAACAAAAAAAGAGTTTTATATTTACTCTCAAAAAGTTTCCAAAACCTTAATCAGATACACTTTTTTCAGGGGTAATGAACTCTAAATTAATAGCGGTGGCCCTTTTATGCGCAAAAAGGTATCTATTACACTGCATACTGTCTGCGTTCTGTCTGTGGACACTCTGAAATATACTAGTGAGTGGTGGGATCTGAGGGAGAAAGGTAGCTCATTCTCATTGAAAATTACACCACCTACTATTCAATATAATGACTTTCATTCCCCCATTCTTTCATCACATCCATTAAGGAATTCTGATTATTTCTCTGGAAGCTCTGTCTTGCACAGAGGTTAGTGAAGAAAATAACCAAATAGTCAGGGATTAAACTTCAGAAAGGCCAAAAAGTATATTTATTGGTGAATACCCTAAGCCTTTGGATACCTAATGTTCTTTAAATTCTTCATCAACTTTAAATGCAAAACTTAACTTCATGAAAGTTTATGGGATTTCATTGTGGGTATTGTTTGTTTTGTTTTTAATCTCTGCTGTTTTAAATTGTGTTGGAACTCTTTGTTTTCACTGTTTTTGAACTTAACCCAGTTTATTTCTCAGTAACTGTTTTTTCTAAACAAAATGGGCCATATCAAATCTCGTAATCCAATTTCTTTTATGTAAACAGTAGCTAATTTTCCTTGGTTTACTGGGAGTTTGATAAGCAGAGATCTTTCCAATGTTTTTCTACCTTGGGGCTATTATCTCTTACAATGTATTAATATGTTTTAAAGTGAAGGTACAACAGGGAAAGATCAAACACAAAAGGTAATAGCTCTTTAGTAACAGATCAGTTTAATCAGGTACAGTTTTGATGCTTTAAAATAATAGCAAAAAAGTTCAAGTAATTTAGAAGGTTTCAGGCTATTTTTTGAGAGGAGAATCAAATTGCAGGGTGATACAAAGTGATGCCAGCTCTTGAACTGACGCAGACGGGCTTTGGTAGTTGCAATCAGAGGACTTCTGAATCAAGAAAATGAGTATTTGTATTACCAAGACATAATGTGGTTCCACAGTTAGAACTAATAGCTGACTACCTAGAGGGATGATTATGCAAATGAGAGCAATTTTACTTTCCAAATTTAAGGCCTTCTTTATTATTTTACTTTATTTTAAATAAAATAATGTCAATTTGACAGACATCCTGTTGCTAACTGGACATAGATTAGTCACAAAGACGGCTAGTGTGAAAGGAAATTTAAAAATCTAATTAATCAGGCATCTCTTTGACTGATTTTTAACACTCTAGAATATGTAAAGTTCATGTATTTCTGTTGTTCAAATATTTTTAATGGTTTCTCTTAAAACTATCAATAGTGTAATTCTGACACTGTTCCAATACTTTGGAGAACAAGAGATAATTGAGCTGGAGGTATATGGGTGACTGAAGTATTGCTCCTTTTTTTTAGCCACTAGCAATCAATGTGAACATGAAAAACGACAGCTTTAGTTCAACTTGGTTGTTTGAAATATGAATTAAAAAGCCAGACTAAGAAAGGTGTCTTAAGGTAGGTGCAATACATTCTGAATTAATGTTGTACAACAACCAATATGTCTTTCCTACGTTCCTTATAGAGAGGCTCATTGGCTTCACTGGGTTTAGGGTTTGGTAAAGTGTGTAAAACGGAGTGTCCTGTATTAAAGGATGAAAATTGTTCCTTTTCCCATTCTTTTACACTCTGAATACTGTTTCTGGACCACAGTTTGAACTCATTTACATTGATTAGAAACTGTGTATGCTATAACTGCTCTCCAGCTCTGAACCTTTTCAGTGCTTTGGATCTGTTTGCTATATTGAGCTAATACACCACCTACAGCTATTGCAATATTAACATGTTTATGTTTAAAGATGTTTCCCATTAAGTTTTAAAGCTCAGTAACAATTTTCAAACAGTCCAAGCCGTAGACTTTATTTCAGCATGAGTGATTTGTTCCCATTTAGATCAAAGGCAGATTATTTCAAGTAGAAATAAAGTACAGCTATTCTAGAATAAGAAATGTTTTCACATGTGTTTGTTCAGGAACAGTTATTCTGGAATAGCTGTTCATGAATAGCTAATTTAGATTGCCTCCATTTGCTGATTGGTGATAGGGAATACAAAAGAGCAGAATTCAAAGGAACTTTTCATTCATCATTCTCTTGGGGGAAGAGGAGCAAAGTGACTTTATGGACTTTGTAAAAGCATTGATTCTCAGGCAAGTTTTTATCAAAAAGTCTGATTTATAGCTTTAGCTGTCTATGTGAGGTTATTACACAATTTTTTCAAGTGCACTGGAAACTTTTAAATCCGTGTCATTCGGTTAACCATTTAAATCTTATTATCAGAGAAATCCATAAATACAACAAATGATTAAAATTACAATAGCTAACAGAGTTAGTATTTTGTGTAGGAAGTTTAAAAGTTTATGTTACTGTATTTGGGAATGTGTATTTAAAGTATGAAAGGCTTTTGTTGAAAATTACTAACACTTGTTCTTTCTAAGGCAGAATTAAAAAAAATCATCATCCTCTGAGTTCTCTTTAAATCTGTCTTCCTTCTGCTCTCCAACTCCTGATTCTCCCATGGTTCCATTCAGTCCAGACAGCCTTTTGGGGTAGCTGAGAAAAGCTAGTTCTCAAAATATAACCTATTAACTGAATGGATTAAAAAACAAAACAAACCAAAAAAAAAAAAAACAACAAGAAGAAACCTAGAGCTGATGGGGCTGTATACGCTGTGGAACTATACATCCAGGAGCCTTGAAGTGGGCAGTGAGGTCTCCACGATAAAGTGCACCATTTGAAGCACTCTGAGCTTCTCAATTTGCTCTCACAAGCACAGTTTTCTGTGAGGCAGGCCCTGGTAGGTATTTAAGTGGGACAGTATCTGAGCTGGTTAACATGAAGATGATTAAAAGGCCTGCACTAAGCCTCCCAGCAGTTCCAAGAATGACAATGGCATATGCAGAGTCAGGTGTGAGTCATCAGTGTCTGCACCTCTGTTTTGCATCACTGTGTACTATAAAGACAGGGTAAAAAACCTAATGTGTGTCCAGGCACATGAGTCAACAGAACTGTACTGAATTTACCTAATGGAAACTCTTGCCCACTATTTCCATACGAAGATTTCTAGGGTAAGAGTGTGTGGCTGTCTATTAGAAAAAACATATTTTCACTCATGTATTTGAACTTGTAGCTCGCATATCAGCCTTCCTTTGCTCTTTTTGTCTGAAGTTCTCATGTGTACTGGCAGGTATAAATAACTGAAGAAAAAACAAGCCCAAAAAAATAAGGACAAAAGTTTGTAGAACCCATCAAGAGCAGAAAATCACTAATAATTAGCAATTTTTTAGTCATTTCCATCTTTGAAACACTCAGACATGAGCTAATTAATGTTAAGAAGATTAAAGCAATAAGCATCAAAATAATACTGATATCAGTTTCCTTAAAATGCATATTTTGTCAGGAAAAATGTTTTAAAATATGTATTTTACACAAACTACTAATGGTGACAGTAAATAAGAGATTATAGATCAAAATATTAAATAGGTCTTTTTGTGTGGAAAGTTGTTAATCCAGGATAATAAAACAAATTTTCAAATTTACTACATTGATCTAATGCAAAGCATTCTGCATTACTTAAATTTGTGTATTTCTGCCTGCTTTCTTTCCTTCCTTCCTTCCTTCCTTCCTTCCTTCCTTCCTTCCTTCCTTCCTTCCTTCCTTCCTTCCTTCCTTC
>JAOXNO010000001.1:175613577-175637022 GCA_028565335.1 Limnodromus scolopaceus
TTGGAACTGGATGATCTTTAAGGTCCCTTCCAACTCAAATGGTTCTATGATTCTGTGATTTCTCCATCATTCCCTGCAGGCAGGCGGTGCATTCGGCTGCGCGCATCCCATACCAGAGCTTACTCCAGAACCTAAACATCTGCACTCGCTCCTCCGGCTCGATTAGGAGTATTCATGCCATGAGGGGATGACGAGGGTGGAAACATCTGGGAGAGGACAGGGTGAGTCCACAGAGCCTGGAAAAGGAGGAAGGTGATGCGGAACAGATGGCGAAAAAAGGCTGGGGATCCAGCGGATGGGTCTGGAAGGGCCAGGCGAGGGGTGCGTGCCTGAGCACACGTGTCTGCAATCCCTTTGTGGCTTCTCCCTGAGAGAACCAGATTTGCTCCCTACCTGCCACCCAGGAGGAAGCTGCCCTCCTGCAGACAGCCCCGCCAGGTGGGGGATTCGGGAGCAGGGGGCTGTTTGGCCAAAAAGGCATGTTTCTGGGAGCAACTCGTGCCACCGCTGGAAAAGAAAGACGGCTTTGTGGGTGAGCAGACGCCGCACGTGCCGGGCTGAGCCGGCCCCTGGAAAGCTCCAGGAAGGCAGCTGGGTGCTCTCCTCTGGCAAACTGCGGAGATGAGCTCCATCCTGGCTGCGGTTAGCTCTGGCTGAGGGACAGGCTCAGCAGCTGGACGGAGTGCCCTGCTTCTGGGCAGCAATCATCTGGTCCCTGACTGGACCGGACTGGCGTCAGCAAGGGGAGCTGCGTGTTCCCGAGCAGCCAGCTGGTTTGTTTGCAGGGCTCCCAGACAGGGTTGCAAAACGCGGCGAGGTCTGGCTTGGGCTCTGGCGGAGAAGAGACGAGGACAAAGGAGAGGACTCTGCACCTCCTGCCGGGAGCGGGATGCTTACAGAGGGGAACACGCACTTTATTTGTCGGTCCCACTTGTGGATTCTGTGCCCCTGCTACTCTGTCCCTTCCACAGCTCCCGGAGCCTGGTCTATGCTAGTTTTAGCTCTACTTATTCTGCAGACCTAAGACTGCATTTCTCATTCGAACAAAAATCATAGAATCATAGAATCATAGAATGGTTAGAGTTGGAAGGGACCTTAAAGATCATCTAGTTCCAACCCCCCTGCCATGGGCAGGGACACCTCCCATTAGAGTAGGTTGCTGTGTTTATATTATATAACATCAGATGCTGTGTTTAAAGTGTAAGAAGTGGAAAGCTATTAATGTTAGTCCGACTATCTGGAAAAAAAATCAGCCAACATACCCATTAAATTATGACCTTAAATTTATACATTTTCATTTATACAGAAACATATACCATATGTATTTACAGTTCATATACATAAAAAACCCTATAATTTATGTAAAAAATAAGTATATAAATGCCTACAAAAGGTAACAGATGCAGCTACACTGTTGAAAAATAGAACTGTATATTCATTAATTCCTCACCTGGTCAGGAATGAGCTCTACTGCTTATTTTAAAGGGAAGGATGCAGAATTGAGGGATTATAACTACTGAAGTACGTTGCTTTAGCCTCCTTGATAAGCCTCAGTGCTTCAAAGGTTTCCTTTTTAAAATGGACTGAGTGCTTTCAGAGGCAGAAAAGGAAATTTGTAATGAGTGCAGACAAATTAGATGATCCAAGCAGTATCTCTTCCATCTTTAAATCCTCACATTGCAAGTCAGGAACAGAGGGCTAGATAAGAAGTGTTAAAGCTGTCAGACTCTTTGCAGGCAGCAGTGTATATTCGCAACTGACTCTTGTATTGTAAACAGTAACTGAATGTGATTATTTGATATCTAAATATGCCACTGCGGATTCTCCACTTACAACTACACAGAGGTCAAAGACATACAGAAGATACTTTCAAGTAGCTTCTTTCAGATTCTGTTGTTTCATCTGTTCCTACCATCACAGTGAACATGAATGTTTGCTATTAGCTATTAGCCTGTAGCCCAGTCAGGCCCCCTTGACTTCTAATCCCAATCAATCCAGTACACCAAACAGTGCCTGCATGTTTGCTCAGTGAAAATAGTTTCTGAAATGACTTGTCCATTCAGCCTCTGTTTGAGAGTCTATTAATCATTTCTTATCCATATTTAACTCTTGACTCTTCCATTGTATGTCTAATCTTTTGAGCTTAAATATCCACCACTGACTCCAGGCACTGGAAGAACACATTTCAAGAATATGAACTTTCAGGGAGGAAGAGGAGGAGGGGTGAAGGAAAGTTTTTACTTACCTCTTGTTAAAAATAGGGTAGCAAAAAATAAGATTAGATGTGATCTTGACTGGTTATTTTTTCCATCCCCAAGCCTAAAGCAGGATCATGTCTGCCAAACTGTTCTGGATAGGTGAGAAATCCCCAATTGATCTGCCCCTCTCCATCACAGTCTATTTCACTTCATATTTATCTTCACTACCGAAAATAATTTTCTTTATTTCTATCTTGAATATTGCCACTACTTCTTGTTTTGACTATCTCCATAACAGATATTTAACTCTTTCTTTCTTAAAACCCTCCATGTTTTACAAACTTGCTCTGAAAGAGCATGGAATATGTGACTCTTGATTTAGGATAAAATGCTGTGCTTCATATCTTAAAAAACAAAAACATCTGAGATAAAAAATTCTTATATAACAATTTACACTTAGAGAAGGAAGTTATAGTTGTCATGTTTGCTTTATTTCTTTCATATGATATTGTCAGTTTGTCACTTCATTACTAATGCTTCTGATGTATAGAAAATGATCCCATTTTTTACTATTGAAAAATAAAGATGTACATTAAAAGCATTGGAAATTGCAATTAAAGCTAGTGAAAAATAATTTAAGATTAAGAAGTATTTTCTTCTAAAGAAAATATTATGTGTTCCCTCACATAACATCCTTTATTAAATCTTTACCAATTGCATAAATCTTTTTGAAGAATATTTTTCAGTGTTTTATTCATTTCTCAGAAACTGAAGCAATCATCATATTTCATATGTATCTTACAGATTTAGCTTGACTGTCTAATTTTAGGCTGGTGTTGAAAAATTTGATTTCTCCCACTTGTGGATCATTGTATATGGCTGATTCAGTTCACTTATTTTCTGCTGACTTTTGAAGGAGTTCAGATAACTATCTTAGTCCAGTTGTCCAACTTTCAAATGGCTCAAGTAGATGAGATGAGTGCCACCTTTGAAGTCATAGTTCATGCTGGCTTCTCTGTGTGATTGAACTCTTGTTTATCTGTTTTATGTTGTCTGCTGTCCCTGACCAGAACATTACTCATCTTCAGTGAAAGCACACAGAAAGCAGCAGACTTTGGAGAACTTGTCTAGCACAGCTGGATAGTCAGGCTATCTTCCTCAGAGTCCTTGCATTGACTGGCTATAATATTTTTATAAGGCAGCAACTATACATCTGTTTCACTTCGTCCTTGCAATAACCATCTCCCTTTCTATCCACTCATCCTGGGTTACAACACTTGTACCAGGCCCCAAAATAAAAAAGAAAAAAGAAAAAAAGGAAAAAAGAAAACAAAACCAAAAAAAAAAGAAAACAAGATAAACTCTTTTCTTGTTATTACTCACAAAAACATTAAGGTGATGATACCTTTTCTAAAGCTTGATTCTAAGAACTATACTGAGGCTGGGACATCTCAGTATAAGGCAGATTTCCAGCTGTTTTCTGAGGGATTAAAAAAGGTGAAGAAGGAAAGTAGGAAAGCTCATTCTTCTTGTGGATGTGGTACTGAAGAGGGAAACCTGGCTCGGGATCAGGTAGTTATCCTAGGAAAAGGATGAGACCATATTAATGAAGAGGAGGAGGAAGATGATAATGAAGATGCAGATGTAGGTCTGTCTCAAAAGCCTGCTACTTTCCAGAGTATCTTGCATTCTGGAACAGTGATGGGGTTTTGACCATCCTGAAAATATGTAGATATTTCTCATTTTTAAAAAAGTTATTGTTTCTGTTTATAGAGGGTATGGGGGAGTGCAGAAAATACTCCCATTGCGGATGTAATTCTGAAAATATCAGATCTCAGAAATCAGATACTCCCATTGGTTCAGAATAATTTCCAGGTAGGAAGGCTGGGGAAATACTACATCCATTTCTGGACATGCAGGTGGAGAGTTTGTCTTGTGCCTCCAAAAACTAGGGACATCCATCTTGTGAAACAGATGGATGTAGGGAAAAACAGAATTTTGGAAGGAAGAAAAAGAAAAATGTTGAGCTTATTTACAGTCTTGGGAATGGTTTTGAGGTCTGTTATGTGAAAAAGAAGATGATGCTCATTACCTAGTAAGGTGGCTACAACAGCTTCTTTAAGTCTCTGTGCCATGTAAGAAGTTAATTAAATATGTTTTCATGTTAACAAAAACCAGTCCCTTGACCCTCTAGTTTTGGAAGCAAGGGGAAAGATTTAGAAATATGCGAATAGCCTATATTCACAGAAAGAAACATAAAGTTACGGGAAAACAAATAGGCAGCTCTTACAGAAAACAGAATGGTAGCCTGAATGTAAAAGTTTTGTATGAGCCTTAGGCAATATCTGACAATACAAGAAAGATGCAAATTCAGCTATTTCTTTGCTATTTGGGAACCTGGGAGTACAACATTACTGTCCTTACTAGTGTATAATACTACTTCCCAATTGCACATAGTATGCCGATGAGGGTGTTATATTACTAGAATTCACCACAGAACAATACCTTTGCTTTGGTTTATATTTGCCACCCCATATAAGCATGCCCTGTTCAGTAATCTCTGAATATAGTCCTAAAAACATTTTGCAGTAAATAATTACTCTTAGTCAAAAAATTTTAATTTGAAGAAATTGTTTCTCACAACAGAAAATATAACTGTAAACACTGAGCCACAGGTTAGCTTGCAGAGATGTTAAAGATATTCCAAAAACCTTCAAATTCCCCTGGAGAATTTCCTTATACTCTTGCTTAACTATTCCTACAGTGGCTTCTGTGCTCAAACTGGTAGCAAAGCAAAAAACAGTATGTTTTGAAAACCCTATGTGGAATTGTTCCATTAACATAAAACCAAATGTGGTGCCATTTCAGTTTCTGCTTCATGTTATCAGTGAGGAAGAAAAGTTATGTCTCTACCTTGCGCAATTACTCTGAAGTTATCTCCTCAAAATCCCAAGCAAACAAAGCATAGAATAAATGAAAGACAAAAGCAATATTCGTTTTGGGAAAATAAACACCAAGTAAACTGAACATAGTGCATAACACCTTCTGCTCCATAATTTTTTAAATTAAACAGCTTAAGGGGTGAGGATTATTTGTATTAGTTACTATTTCCTTCACCCCATGTGATATAATGCACTAACTAAATTTTATATTTTTCTTAGAGAAAACAAAACAGTGCATTTTTCCAAACTGATCTTTCTGGAATCCTCACTTCTCTACATAATTTTCTGCTAAACACAAACCAAAAGTTTTTTAAAGTTTCAGAAAATCTGGAGGTTTTTCTGATCTCCGATAGCTTCTGAACAAATATCACACCTGACCAAGAGGTTGGGCAGTTGCATTCTGTATTTGCACGCCATTCCCTTTGATCAAGACAATAAGAAGTCAGACTTCACTGTTCTCTGACCTGATGCTTGCCATCTGCATGCTCAGAGGAATGCATCTTAATGATCATTCCTGTTTGTTATATTTTGGCTATGTTCAGTTGCAGCCACTTTATTGACTTTCAGAAACTTACTTTCTACTTCAGAAAGGGAACAAAATCACCATTTTATCAGTACAGCATGGTACCTTGACTTTTCCCCATTCTGTAATTCACAAACACATGAACTCATTTCTAATTTGAGATAAAGAGTGGAAAACTATTGTGAAATTGAAATAAAATCTATTAATTTATTCATTAATCAAGCCCTCTGAAAACAGTATGGAGCAGCAGCTTTGCAGGCTATGAAAACCTAAGAAATTCTGTGACAATTTGCAGTCAGTTCTTTTGGCACTCCAGAGCTTCAGGATGGAAGAACCCATCTATTTTGACCTCTACAGAGAAATTCTTCTCAAAGCATTTTACTGTGATTTTATGCAAGAAGGGAGAATCGCTCCATTTGAAAGAATTTATCCTCCTACTTCTAGTACAGACAAAAGACCCTGCACAAACCTCAGCTTGTGCTTCTCTGTCTGCAAAAATCAAATTCATAACACATGTTTCCTTATTCACTGAGTAAATAAATTCACTCAGATCTGTAATTTATCAGAAAAGTGGAAAAAATTTTTATTTCCTTAAAGAGCAGCCTGGGATAATGGAAAGAATAAGTAGATGTTTAACAAAATCTTGAAGGAGCTGACATCATTTAGATATTTCAGATAGCAGAGAATGAGCAGGAAGGGAAGGGAGGTAAGTTAGCACTAATATAGCCAAATATTATTAACATTCAGACACACAAACACAAAAGAACAAGCTAAGGTTTTTACAGGGTCTTTTAGATTCATGCTGGGTGTTTCTCAGTATGATTAAGGAAATCTGAGAGCTGAAAAAGGCTGAAATGGCATGGTCAGGATTTAGCCTATAAAATAGAACAGTGATATGTTTTCTCTTTGTACTCTTTGCTGCCTAACCGATTATTGCCATATATTGTTTGGTGAATCTCAGAGTCTGGGCAGTTTTTCAAAAATATTTTGCTGAAAACTCCCGTGAAAACTTAACTTTTCCTGAAAAGGAACAGATTTCCTCACCCCCCAAGAACTGCAAAGAAATGGTTGAAAATGTGAATCATTTCGATTGAAAAGGTTTGACATCTAAAGACAAAGACTATTTTATTTTCAGTTTGCAATCTTTTTTGCTTTCTTACCTTATTTCATGATTTTCTGGTGCAAGTGTTGACCAGCAGTGACACTCACCCTTTAAGTATTTATAAGCATCGATCAGATCCCCCCCAAGTCTTCTCTTCTACAGACTAAAATGACCCAAGTCTCTCAGCCTTTCCTCATAAGAGAGACGTCCTAGGCCCCTAATCATCTTTGTAGCCCTCTGCTGTACCCTCCCCAGCAGCTCCCTGTCCTTCTTGAACTGGGGAGCCCAGAACTGGACACAGTACTCCAGATGGGGCCTCACCAGGGCAGAGTAGAGGGGCCAGATAACCTCTCTCAACCTGCTGGTCACACTCTTCTTGTTGCACCCCAGGATGCCATTGGCCTTTTTGGCCACAAGGGCACATTGCTGCCTCCTGGTCATCCTGTTGTCCACCAGGACTCCCAGGTCTTTTTCCACGGAGTTGCTCTTGATGCTGTCAGGAGGGCAAGCCGACTATCTCAATCATCTTCTGCATTTCTAAGGGAGTATAGACTCACAAACAAATAAAAAGACAGATTCTGCATCTCATCGTGTCTCTTACTGCACAACAGCAGCCTTAAGCTGCAGTGTCTCCCCATTTGAAATGCTGATTTATATAAACAGGATTCCCTTTCTCAAAAATGGAAAAGGCTGTCGAGGAAAGTGTTTACTCATGAGAGAAAATCCATCTCCCCATTGTGGTAAAACGAGACTTAGAATATATTTAATCACCTGGGCAAGTGACATATTTCATCCTTGATGTATTCAGACAGAATGCAAACAGTAATTAAATAGCTTTATTGTTATCAAACTATGATTATTGCTCCCTTGAGTGACTGTGATTAATATGAAGTTTTCTTGGTGGCTATTTTACGTTTATAGCCTTTGCTGGTATATTTTTAGTTTATGAAAAATTCCAGATAAAAATATTTTATTTAGTGAAAAAATACAAATAAATATATAAACCATGTAGGTGAATTATACAAATATACACTAATTATTGTATGACAGATTTATAAATTGTAAGATACTTTCTTACATTTTAGAGGTGGCTGAAATGTTTAAAATGAACATGAAAGTATTTTCTCAATCTTTTCTTTTTCTTTTTATTTTGTTTCAAATCAGTGTAATTCTGCAGTGTTATGTTAGGTTCACAAGATATTTCTGAATCTATTCTGACATTCAAAAGCATTTAAATACTATCACCAAAGTTTCCTGACTGTCATTTAAAGCAGATTTCCAGATAGCAATTGATCCATTTATGCACCAGTACAAAGGTATTGATACCTACTTCTGTTATCTCCCAAACAGAGATTTGTAAACGGGTCTTCCAGCTTACTGCAGAAAACCTCAAATGAATTCAAAATACAGACTCTTAAATGGATTAATTAACCTCTCCACCCCATACTTTATAGGCACTACTGTGAATACCAGTAAAGCATCCTATTGATTTCAAGATTTTTGCTTTGCATTATAAATCCCTTCACTGGCTTTTTCCACAATATCTGGAAGAATTACGAACACCATATTTCCCTTCCTGCTGTTTGAATACTGGCCCAGTAATGGCTCCTTTGATCTTTCTAAACCTTCTTTGAGCTGTATATTATTCCCTCTCACTCAAGACTTTATTCCCTACTATACATCAATGTCTCCTGCTAGCCTTAAAATCAAGTCTAAAAACTGATATGTTACATGTAGACTGCTGGCATTATTCAGCCCCACTAGCCAATGACTGAAACAGTATGATAATAACACAACATTTTTATTCTGTGGCAGCAAGAGGCTTGACATATTTATTATTTATTTTGCATGACTTGTTTTATGTATGTATTTATTTTTTTATTTTGCAGGATTTTGAGGCACTAGTCAGGAGTATTTTATGAAAGGTGTACCAGTTCTCAGAGACAATGGCATGATGGACAGGAAAAGACAATATTTTTGAAGTAAGATTGAAATTTTAGACTTTTTCGTGACAACTATTCCCTTAAACAAGGACATGTAATTAAAAAGGACACATTACAAAAAATTAGGAAGCATAAGGAATCAAAAAGTTCAAATTTCTCATTTTTTGGTGAGGAAAGAACGGGAAAAAACAAACAAAACCAAAAATAATTGTTCACATTATTCAATCAGTGATCAGTAAATAAATCTTAATTCAAAAGGCAGTAATTTTTTACCTTTAAAATCTAAATTAAATTATCATACAGTCACCCCTATACAAGGGAAAGTGTCACAGTTTATGTCAGTAGATCAATATTCCTGACATCCTCAGAAAACCACCTTTGTTTATATTCAAACAATATCTTCTACAACTTTCAATTACACAAAAAGAAGCAGGTGGAACAACTTTAGTTACTGTTAGGGACATTTTTTTTTTCATTTTGCTTTTCTCTTTTCCAAAGATTTGTCTTTCCACATTCTGGTTTTTCTAGTACCAAATTCTATTTTTCTAGTACCAAATTCTAATTTTTCTAGAAAAGAACAGTGATTTGGAGTTTGGTTATTGGTTTCGGTTGGTTGGTTGGGTAGTTTTTGTTGTTTGTTTGATTTTTTGTCTTTGGCTTCAGCTGCTGTTGGTTGTGGGTTTTTTTAAATTTGTTTTATTTTGTTTTGTTTTTTAATTAATTTTCTACTCTTAATTTCAGATTAAGGTTTTGAAGAAGCTTTAGCAATACTTAGCGGCTGGACAATGAATCCTTTTTCTAATTAATGTTCAATGTCTTCTCATGTAGTCTAGCTTGAAGGTACACCTCCATCATAGGACTAGACATGGGAATGGAATACTCCTGCATGTAATTGCAGAAGTACATTACCTCTTTTCTCCATTCCTATTTATCTGGTTTAGTTATGTTTTTAGTAAAAACAGGTTTGATAAAATATAGATAGAAAAACAAACACAGGAAAATTAAGAACAGGATATTTACAGTTTAAATTAACAATGATTATAACTCTACAGATGGAGAAGTTGATGCACTGATGCAAATAAAATAGGCAAGATTATGTCTTCCCCTTATTAATTAAAAATACATACCAGTCACAGAAGTAATTTCTGAATTACAACAGTATTGCCATGGTATGCTGTGAGAAACTGGACATGAGAATTGACAGAAGTTCTACTTCTTACCTGCAAGCAAAATGAAAAAAAAAAATGGAACCGTTCAGTGTATACAAAATGGATCAGTTCTAGGAAAATGTGAAAATTTACTAGTAGTAATTTATTTTTTTTTTTACCCAACAGTATGTCACAAAAGTGAGATAAAAAGGTAATATAAGGTAATAGGTAAAATAAGGATAATTTAAAAAAAAAAAAAAAAAAGGACTAATGTCAAAGCTAAGTCATAGCAGTATATACCCAGATAATGTCTTTAGTTATCAGTCATGCTTACTATATATAAAAAATAAATTACATCAGTCTATTATATTTTATATATATATATTAAAAAAAGATGGAAAAATCTCTACACACACACAAAAATTAAGAATCCTAGTGTCCATCTAGATACAATGCATCTTTGGATTTAAGTAGTAGAATCCAAATTTAGAGCCAGCAGAACAGAATACATGACTTTATTCCCTAAGTTGTAATTAATCAAGAACAAATGCATTTTTACAAAGGACCAGAAACTTACCATGAGAGCTTCACAGGGAAAATGATCTCAATGAATTAAAGAAACTCATTTTTTCCCTTGGAGACAGGGCAGTAGACAGTAATATGTTTCATTGCTCTTTGGAAGATCTTTTCAAAGAGGATGAAGAATCTAAAGGTCATGTCATTGAAATAATGCAGTCCAGGGTAACTAGTGTCATCTGAACAATACAGTATCTAGTTGTTAAATAAGGTAAGAATGGGTTTTTTCAGTTTTTAAAGCTGACCTGCACATCAGAATGAACCAACCATCCACCTGTCATTTTTTTCAATGCTAATTATAACTGATGAAATAAAAAAACTTGCATGGAACTCACCAGGCCAGCTTTAAAAGAATACACAGATACACCTACATTAACTAGCTAACAGTACAGAAATGATGCCTGTTTTAAAGGGTTAGAAGCTCCTACATTTGCAATAAAGAAAATGGAGAGAAGTACCCCTATGAGCAGAAAACTATGCACAGTATATATTCATATACTTGGTATATATTAATCTCTCCTCACCAGCTTCCACACAAAACCAGTTTTCCTGTATTTTTTGGAGGACAGACATGTACTGAAATAGAAAATAGCACAAGCACTGTCCTGATTAGTGTTTGTGCAATACAGACATGATTTGAACACTTGTCTATTCGTATAATATGTGAGTTCCAGCTCTCTCACATCCTAAAGCGGTCTGAACTTATGTGCTTTAGGGTATCTTCAAAGCTGGACACTTCTGTAAAAGCAGGAATGCAACAGTAGCTGTAATGAGAACAAGGAGAAAGAAACTTAAACTCCATGGCAAGAGTTCTTGGTAGAAGACAAGTGCCTGTACATGTATTGATTACTGAAGTTACATGTGCAGGAGAGCTTCAGACAGTTGGAGAATACTTCCAGGACTTTATCTGGGTTCCTATACTGTGGCACATCATGTAATTTGAAGCAACATAGGCTATCAGGCCATCCACACTGGGCAGAAAGACATGTCAGGGAACTCATGAGGATCTCATACCCTCCTGGAACAATTTCTCTTTTAGCTCTAGATTTACACTGATTACAACAGAAATGTGGACACCTCATTTGCATAAAGACACTGACATGCAGTAAACACTGACCAACAGTAGACCTCTACATTTAGACACCCAATGCACTGAGCTCTATTGGCATTTGGGATATGTAAAATGTCCATGAAGATCCTAAAGAACACTCCTGAAAGATACAGATCTATACATTTTTTTGTCAGGTCTGTCAGCCCAGTTAGGGTATTTAGGTACTGCAGGCAGCTGAATGTCATTTCTTATTGTCGATCTAAATACCATCCTCAAAAAGTTTAATTACTTTGAGGGTGAAACAGTGTTAGAAAGTGAGCAGCTTGAGTTGCTCTTGGAAACTCAGGAGGAGGTTTAGGCATGTAAGGCACTACCCCCTGGTATTTTGCTAGAAGAAGATGGAACAAGAGGATCAATGCTGATGGCCTCTGTCTTGTTAGTGTCCAGTTTCATTCTGACTTTCAGTAAGCTATTTGGGTCAGTCTTCTACAGCAGTGAATTTCCCAAGTTAACTATATTTTGCTCAAAATAGTGTTTTCTTTCCTGCAGAAGTAAGATAGTGTTGTAGCTGGAATACAAGACTTGAAGTGGAAAGAGGGCTCTATTTCAGGAACCTCCTCAGACAGGTAATTTTTTCAATTTCTGTATGAGTCTCTCTAGCTGTAATACAGGCATAGCAATGCTTACTTATTTCACAGAGTCACTTAATAAACTTTCTGTAAAAAGACTTATTAATAGACTTATCTTAAATCCCAACTGGGAAATTCATGTGCTTAAAGTTAACAAAGTTATTCAAATAATCACAGAAAGACCCTCAATTCACCCTTTTAAAAATGTTATTTCACATTTCACAAGGATTTTAGGAGTAGATTTTGCATTGCATATCATTATTGTATTATAAATTCAAATAGCATTCAAGAGAAAAATAGTACTGTTTCCTTTTCACTTTATTTTGAAAACTTAGTTTCACAGTACAGTGTTTGTTATATAGAAACTGTGCTATCTTCCTTCTATACAGTGCTCCCTAAAGTATACCGTTATCCCCTACACTGAAGGTCACGAAGGTTTGCAAATTCTCCAGCATAAACCACGAAGTGTTAAGTTAACATAAGGGTAAAAAAAAAAAAAACCAAAAAAACCCATCTCATTGTTCATGGCCTCATAAAGTGGCATGAAATGAGATAGCAAGAAATGGGGGACATGTTTTAAAAATGTTTGAAAAATATTTCTTATTCTTTCCTAGAATAGAAAATCATGTTGAAATAATTCACCATGAAGCCTCCAAAAATATTCTGTTTACATTATTACACTTTCCTTAGGCTGGATATGGTCATGTCCTTTAAAAATCTATCCAGTGCCATATAACATTGTGTGTATGTAATAGTTTCTAAATAGCAAATAAACTTTTATTTATGGAATAGCAAATTTATACTTTCAACAATTTGTGCAAAAGCAAAAGCACAGCCACAAATATATAAAGCTAAGCTAACAAGAGTTATAAAAAATGCAAATATACTTGTGAAGTAGCTTAAATAATCAAAACCAGAATTTAGTTATAATAGTTTGAAAAAAATTTCAGAATTGTATAAATTTATTTTGGCTGTCATGTATAGAGCTTTTAGACCATATTAATAGGAATATTAAATGTTCAGATGCTGTGCAAACATCTAATGGAGGCCTGGATTATTATCTGGTTGTTTGTGGGGCATCTATAGGGTTTTGAAAAGCTTTTATAAAGTTAAGAGACAGGTTTGTCTTTTTTAGTGTGCTGGATAGAATTACTACACTCAGGCAATTTCAGAGAAGTTACGTACACTAATATCTTCATATGACCTAAAGAACATGAATGTCCCTTGTCTATGCTTCTACATATTTTGGTATTCAAGACTCTGGCAGGGAAATAAAGGAATGGCTTAGAAATTAGAATACTACAAGTAGCAAAAAAGACAAGAAATCATACAATGCTGAAATATTACATTACTGTCAGTGACATTTCCATCTATTGGTAAGAAATAGTGAAGATGTTGGATACTTTTTAATGGTCTCAAAGGATGCAAAATAAACTAAGTAAAAATATAGGACCTTAGATAATGAATGTTTTCCAAATGGAATAAATTCTGTCTCTAACCAGACTTCCAAGGAAATGTCTAAGATGTGTGTTAAATTGTCTAATGATTTTGAAAAAAATGTGTAGAAAAGCTGGGTATTACTACTAAGTGAATTATTTGTGATATTATAGAGATTGATGTGCTTAGAATTCCATGAGTGCCAAATAAATGCTAAAAAATTTCAGTGGCAGAGAGATTTTAATGTTGTTAAAACCAAAAGAGAACAGAAAGAGAAGCAAAACAGAATCACAGATCTGGTAGGTTCAGCATCAATCATTTCCAAAACTTATCCAGAATAAATATTCTCCTCAATAGTGGTATGTAAAAGGATTAAAAATATTCCCCAAAACATGAATCCTGTGCTTCTATAAGAAAAGGTTGGTAAAAAATGAATTAATTACTCGGTTGCATTGATTTATGGAATAGATTAACATTCTACTTCCAAAAGCTGTAAGAAAAACAAAGCAAAGAATGGAGTGTTTTTCCAACTAGCTCATTACATGTTGTTGTTATGTGTAAAAGAAGTTGTTTGTGTTATTTAGCCAACTGTCAATGCTATATTGCTATCATTTAAAAGTTAACAAATACTCTATAATGTAAACTGGGCACAATGTTCTCATCAGCCCACAAGCCAGCTGCATTTTCTATCCTTAGGTTTTTAGTAGCTGTGGAGCACTGAGAAATTGTGACAATATTTATTCTCCTTTCTATTAACAAACTCTATCAATTTCCAGTGGGGCCAAACCTAGACTTACTATCTTTTTTAATGTTATGTTTTCAATGTTGAAAGATACAAGCATATATTTGTACATACATTTTAAATACAGTCATCCCTGATCAAGGTAGGAAATCATTCCAATCATATTGAGAACTGTCACTAGCAGCAGAAGTGACCTGAAATTCCAGCTGAAGGCCAACTTAATTTTTTGTTTGTCGCCTCAGTATGAATAACTGGACAGCACTAATATAAGAGGGAGCAGAACACGAAGACAACTGGTGTGTTGCTAACCTATAAATGTGAGGAGTCTTGGTGATTTACAACTGAAAAAAATCGGCTTGTCTTGAAGTCTTTGAATGCTTTGGTAAGGCTCATGTCATTTATAGTGTATGAATGTTTTCATTACTTACTATGTGCAAAAAATAAAATGATAAGAATAAATATGTTATTTTATCTTTTTTTTCTTTACTTGGGTTATAGATAGAGCAGTATCTGCAAGGTTAAAGCATATTATTTTTATTTATCTTGACAGACTTAGAACCCAATATAATAAATGGGACACTTTGAAGTATGAGTTAGCACATCTACATGTGCACTTGGTGGTATCTTACTCTCATAAATTATACAATAATTTTGGGGGAATGAAATATTCATTTATGATAATGGTCACGAAATACATTACTATAGTCCAAAATGACTCCCCCTCAAGAGATAAATTATGAACTTTTAAGGGAACTCTGATGCTGATATGTTAAAGAATTGATACTTGCCAGAATTTTAATATACTTAGCAAATAAACTTCCAGAGCCCTAAGGCTGTATATGAGCATGGTCATTTAGCCTCCATGAACCCTGATGACTTCTCTGGAGCTCTACCTAGGCAGCAGACATCATAGCACTAAATTATCTTGCTTTTTTCTTCAAAAACAATTGTCAGTGTTATATTACAAGTACATGTTATACTATAAAAAATATGGATTAATTTTTAGATTTAAAGACAAAAAAATAGAATAAAGCTAAGACTTTATGGATGGAACAAAAGGTACTTGAAATCATTATAGAAATTTGGCAGTAATGCATTTGAATGATATTATGGTATAAATGAAAATAGTAAGTAAATAATATTTATGCATTTCTATCTATGCGTTTTCATTTTGAGTAGATATTCCTCAAAAACTGCACTGGATTTTTGCTTATCTAAGTCTAACTGTTAAAATGTGCAATTATGAAAAGAAAGGGACACACCTTTTATAAATATATACTACTGATTTAAATTAAACCTGACTAAAAGTAGGGGGGGACAAACAATAGGAAAATCAATCCATTTCCCTATTTCTTCCTGACTAAACAGAAAAATTACTAGTGCTGCAGCAAACGTATGCAACAACTAATATCAAAATGATAGTCAGCATAACAATATCCTATTGATGGCTGAAACAGATAAAGGTTAGTAGAGAAATACTTTTATTTTCACATTCTAGATTATACACAGTACTTTTATGTAGTAAAACTAGGAAGAAACCAAAAAATAAATAATTTTCAGGCTAAACACCAAATTCTGTTATTAATAGAAAGTCATTAAGTAATATTTGTAGTTTAGAAACTAGAACCTTAAAAATATTGAATTGAGCGTTTATCTACATAGACCCCAGTTTTCTATAAATATAAGTAAGTTTTTAGTAGTGTAATATCTCATACAAGGTCCACAAAGTTCATTATTTGCTATAACCTGCTAAATAAAGTGCTGTAAAACTTATTTAAACCCACATTCACATGATAGACTGCTGTAATGATCCATGGCAACATATATGCATCCCTCACAGTGATCTTTTGAACAACCCTAATTTATCATGGGGAACAGAATGTGCAACTTCCTGCTTCAGAAAATATAGACCATTAATATTCTAGTGTCCATGGTCTTAGAAGGCTGAGCACTAACACATCATCATAGAAAACACTTAAAAATTTTTTTCTCTGTCAATAACACATTAAAACCTCTGAAATAAAGCCTTTTGAACTGCTATTATTTATTGGCTATAAAAACTCTGTACTAGCAAATGTGTAAATCTATGTGATGGATAAGAAGGATAAAAAGTGAACTATTAAAACATGTTCGGATGCACATTCTAACCTTCTGTATTTATCTTGATCTGAGATGTCCATTAGGAGTTGAAGCACTCCTAGAAGTTCCATTTTGTTATTGACTCTGTATGTGAGTTACTTTATCCAGTTAGTATTCCCAGTCTCATATATTCAAATAAAGTTACAATCACTAAAATTGTAGGGCTTTGGAAGAAAGGTAATATTAGAAAATGTATTTTTAATGCTATAAAGTTTCATTCTAACTCACACAAATATTCCTGCAATAACAATATTTCTTTTTAGCGTCAAGGTTGCTAACTACAACTTATACCTAGCAAATACTTATGCATGATACTAACTTTATCCTATTGATTTTCATGAAGAATAAACGGGAGTGAAGTTATCCAGAATGATGATGACTATCCCTTTCTGTCTTATATTATCAGTTCCCTTAATTTTCATTAAAATATATTTCTTTAGAGCACTAAAATAAAAGTTGCTAAATACAATCACAAAAATGGCTTAAAATCATTATTGGTCTTCGTGCAAGATAAAAAACATCTACTACCTGAAGATAAAGGTAATATGTAAACTATGACAGCCTAACTAAGACCATTTCAAGACAGAACGCATCCTTGATGACAGCATCAAGACAAAATAACACAATAGCTTTACCTTGAATAATTAAACACTCCGTTTTCCTTTGAAAATCTCTGGAAGCACCTTTTTTTCTTCTTTTTTTTTTTTCCTCTGCTACTTGTTTTAGGCAACTCTGTCATAAACAGTGGTGTTTCTGTGGGGGAGTAGAACAAGAAATAGTTTCAGTTAAAACACTGATCTATATCATCACTCTTATTTTCACGTTTGTAGCTGATCTCCACATAAATCATTTCCCCATTTTCTTATAGAGGTCTCGACAGTTCCATAACACCATTACCATTTATGGTCTAGACTGGCAGAGCCAGAACTGTGGGTGTCTGTGTGTCTATGCAGTTTCTTTTCCCCCTTGCTGAATATGAAGTTCATTAAGGAATATGTTCAGGTGAGACTGAATTAGAAGACTCTTGCTCAATATCCATCTGCCCAGCCTGTTTAATCTCAGATACGAGAAGCCAAGGGAATAAATCAAGTTTATCTGTAGAGTTCTTCTTTCAAGTGGTATTTATGAAATCCAAAATAAAAGATGTTGGAGCAACACCTGTCTTCTCAGGAGGCAGAAGGCTTGTCTGTATGCAACTCTACTACTTAGTGTGACTTCTCTGGTACACCAAGAAAATTTTACTGCTTCTTTATCAAGTTCTACTACCCCATCTCACCTCCTAGCCCCAGCCACTCGTTTCTGATGCAACTCCAGAGATGGTATTTTTTTCTACAGAACAATATGAAAAGAATGTGAAGCGGAATTCAGTCTGAGATGAGAAGCAGTGTGAGTACATGGGAAATGTTCCTTTGTTTTATATTTTTAAATCCGTCATTAGACTAAAGGATCAGTTTGCAAAACCCATTTATTCTCTTATTTCTATCCTTTGCTCAACAGTTTACTGTACATTCTTCAGTACCCAGCTATTTCTATTCCTATTGTTCATTTAAATGTTAAAAAGACAGATTCATTTCAACTGCAGAAGCTGTTCAAACACTATAAATTACCTGACTTAATGCAAAGAAATTCAGAGCTTAGAATGAAGCTCATCATGCTATGCATGCATGACCCCACTTCAAGTATTAAACTGGTATCAAAACAATGACCGTTCTTTGTTGCAGTGTTGAGGTTTAACTAGATGAGATGTGGAGCCCAGTTCTGATCCCATTAAATTCAGTGGGATTTCATTCTTAGGAGGATTTGAATGTAATTATCATTGCTTTCATTTTCCATAAAACTTGCCTATTTTTTTCTTCAGTCCCTTCTTATGGCGATATCTGTTTCAAACCTATTTCAAAGGTTATGTCAGAGCAACGAATTTTAAGAATCAAAGAAAAAATAGAGAAAGGTCCTGTTCTTGCTCGTTTCAGTATTCTTCAAAGTGACATGGCTAAATATCTCAGAAGGGATTTCTGGGATATGCTTGGACATGAATTAGCATTGTACATTGCTAATAGAACCTGAAATATAGAAGACTCTTGAGAACCAGGGGACTTAGACCTAGACCTGCCAAAATTAGGTCTCTCATTTAAAAATTCTGCTTGTGTGTGCTGCAGTTACAGGAAAGACTTCATTATATGGTAGAAACAGAGAAAAGTACCAAGTTTGACAAGCTTATTAAAACTCTTAAATATCTTGTTTAAATAATCATTCACTAAAGAAACTTGCCACCTTATAAAATAATTTATTTCTTGAAAGTCAGAATATAAATCCTATGAAAACTACTACAACTGTGGGTTTAGCTTATAGGCTAATTGGTGTTTTTTGACAGTGATCAAGACATATATCTCTTGGCTAATTCCTTTTTCCTACATAATTTTAAGGAGTAAAATTTCTAAATCCTTCCCCCTGATTTCACTGGTACATGCATATCCTTCAGAAATATGGCAATAATATCTACCACTGTCTTTGGTGAGGTCCTGATCTTGCAAAAAATTTACTGTAAGCAGGATGCTGAATGCTCTCACAGTCCCAGTGAAATCATTCCTGTTCTGCATGAATACAAACTGGGGTTAGTTGAAAGACTGGGGCACAAGAAAATGGCACATTGGTAAATGTAGTGGTACCGGTGCTTGCAAGGCTTTTGTGCATTGGCAAAAGGTCATACTGCTTCTGGTGTGCATGTGATACCTCATGTGATATTTGTTAGGAATTGATTGTGTTCATATTATAATATAATAGTACTTTGATATAGAATAAAACTGCAGGTATAGTATTTTTTTCATTCATTTAATGATTTAGTCATCCCATTCAGTGTCCACCCTTCATGCTTGATGTTGATCTTTAACTTGAAGTAGTCTGTATCCCATTGTACATTCTTTACATTGAGTATTTTTACACTGAAAACTAACTTTTGCATTTTAATTTAAAACCGCAATTAAGTCTCATAAAGTCTCTCTCCCAAAGTGAAGCCAAAGTCAGTGTGTTGTGAATAAGCTTTTATTTACAGTACTGAAAGAGCTATTTTGGGTATATGGAAACAAACACCAAACAATCATAAAACCTCCAAATCCCACAATTGTAAACTGACAGAAAGATCACATCCTGTGAACTGTTAACCGGTGACAATTTTCTCCTAAGGCACTCTTACAGAAATGCATCCATTTGTGATTCAGAGATTTTAAGGCATGCTAAAGTTATCACATCTTTTTGAAAGATGAGCCAGTGGTTAACTGCCTTCAAAATTAAAATATTTTATTGTGCTGATGAATTGATTTTAACTGTAGCAGTACTGCACCTGGCTACACAGGTCAGGACATAGGAAAGATTTTGCTTATACACTAGTTCATTACCTGTTCATCTTGGAGCAGTTACAAAAATCTGGGCTTTGGCTTTATTACTCACGCTTTAGAAGACACTAGTTTGTGCACCAGATTTCTTAGCATATCCAAATGAATGACAAATCCTTCCAGTTATTTGTTATTCATGAATTGTAATAAATAATGTTAATCACATTGCACTTATTAATTTAGCCCTCTTTTCAAATCAGAGGCATATGAAGGAAGGCTGAATGGAAGAGGCTGTTGAAGATTTCTCTTTTCTGTGGTCATTCCTGTAGCTCTGATCTATTTTCAGTAAAACCAAAAATTGAATAGAAAACATTTAACTAAATGGGGTTGTATCCTGCAGCAACACTCAATATATAAATATTTTTCTTCAAATAATATCATTTTACTGATCTGAAGAAAAAAAATAGTAGCAAAAGCTGAAAAAGAACTCAAACACTAATGGACTGATAGGACAAGGGGTAATGGCTTCAAATTGCACCAAGGGAGGTTCAGGTTAGATATTAGGAAATATTTCTTTACTGAAAGGGTTGTCAGGCATTGGAATGGGCTGCCCAGGGAGGTGGTTGAGGCACCATCCCTGGAAGTATTCAAGAGACGAATTGACATTGTGCTCAGGGATATAGATTAGTGTTGGTTGGTGTTGTGGTGTAGTGTGTGTGGTTGGGTTTTTTTGGTGGTTTTTTTGTTTGTTTGTTTGTTTGTTTTCCATTGGTTGGACTAGATGATCTTAAAAGGTCCCTTCCAACCTAGGTGATTCTGTGATCTGTGATTCTGTGAACTGTATAACTGTGAGCAGTTGGAACATATTCTTAAAGAACTCTGATATTAATCTGACTCCTTGAGTATTACATATGGCTGGAGCAAGGCTCTTCTAATATTAGTCAAGGTTTATTGTTAGAAGATTGTTAATGATCTTTCTCTACTCCATTTGGTGTTTTGGAATTCAAAATTTAAAACCGTTCAGTTCAAGAGCTACCTCTTTCGAAAATACAAAGGTCTAGGTCCACATTGGGTTCTTGAAACAGGCACTACAGCTCAAAAAGCTGAGGATGTGCAAGAAAAACCTTTGGTATAAATGATATAAATGATATAAAATTCAAATATATAAGTCAGTCCTACACTGAAACAGATTGGAATCTCCATTCTTGGAGATATTCACTGGAGAAGGCATGAGTAATCTGATCTAAATTGCTCTTCCTTTAAGCAGGGGTCTGGAGCAGATGACATCCAGAGGTCCCCTCCAATCTGTATCATACCAGTACGATAGAGGGACTGAATGACCCTTTCTAACCACAGTGCATTCGGTGTGCTCCTGGAATGCACTTTCATGTTTAGTTTTGTCTGAAAGCAATCCTGTTCATGCATGTTAGACTGCTCCATTGTGTGAACCAATTGAGAAAAAAACAGAAATAATTGGAATGTTCATTTCAGTGACATACACCTGATTTTGATTAAAACATCGATGTTGCTGCATCTTGCATGAACCTTGACAAGGAAGTTCGACAGATCCAAAAGTATCACGTAACCAGATCAGAGGCTGTGGCACTTACACATTTTAAATATGTTAATCAGGGTATAATTAATATTAGTTTATCTTGGACCTATATGTGAGTGTACTAGAATAGTGTAATTAATAACAGAGTACATGTACTTTTCAATGCATGTGATGGAAGAGTCAGATACAACATATAAACATTTGACAGAAGAATGTGAGTTATTTGACTGCTAAATGGGCAAAGAAAGGTGTATGTGGTCAAATGAAAGAGACTGCCAAGTGTTAAAATGTTCCCTCCCAAGTGTTAAAACATTATCAAAGGATGAGTACAAAGGACTGAGAATGAGCAGAACATCCTTCTGAATACATTAGGGTATTGACTGACAAAACCACAAACAGGGTAAGCAGCATCAGGAGTAAATGAGCTCACCTTTTATTTTTTGGCAGGGTTGGGAGGGGGAATAGTATAAAACCAACAGGCATAAGGAAGGAAAAGCACAGAAGAAAGAAGAGAAGGTCAGTTCAGTTTTTGCTTCTCTTATCAATCAGTTCTCAAGTCTGATCACCCTGACCTTGGTGACCAAGGACCACCAAGGACTACTGTCATCAACACCGACTATCCAGCATCACCTCTGTGACATTTGGTGCTCACAGGTAATCTGAGATGTAAAAGACTAATAATTTCATCTGCATAGTAATAATTATTAATGGCATAAGAATTAATTATTAGCACGAAGTGTGCTGTTAGTGGATGAGTTTAATAAAGTTTTATTTTAAAGTTTAAAACTGACCTGACTTGTCAGTCTTCTGAAGATTCTCGTTATGATGATCTCTAGTTCCTTAATTTGCGTAACACAGAGACATGTATTCAGTTACAACAATCAGTAGAATAGAATGTTACCTTTTATTTAGTTTTCCTGGCGTTTTGCATTTCTCAGGAAGCATACAAGTACAATGGGCTGCATCAGCAACCTCTACTACCTGCTATTTGAAATAAGAAGTCAGAGAAAAGATTTATGATCTTTTAGCCTTCCTACCTAGTTAGTATTGCTTTTGCCCAAGCCCATAATATACCCCTAGTTTGCATATGTGTACCATGGAACACACGAATACCACTACATTTAATAAAAGCTGATTTGCTACTGGAATTTTATCCCACTGTGTGCGCGTCTGTTATGGCTCAGAAATTCCTAACCTTTTATAAAAAGCTATTAGATTTTCATTAAATACCACTGATTTTAGCCTAATAAGCTGTGTGTGTTAGTCCCTACAATGGTTTTATCCATTTCATACATTTTTACATACATACATTTCATACATATAAATGATTTCATACATTTTTAGTCTAGTCCGTACATCAGAACAGAAAGTATTTCAGAAGCTGCACATAAAACATGGGCATGCTTTGCAGTCTTTACACAACTGTAAAGTTCAGTTCGGACAAAAGGAAAAAAAAGAAGATACATAACTTGAAGACAGCTAAATGACCTAAACATTTATTAATTGATTTCAGACATAAAACTAGGTGTTCCCTTCAGTGAAAATAAGAAGTTTGATCTTTAAATCAGTGTTATCAGTGTACTGACTCTGACTTAATCATTTACTGTTTGGTTCATTTTTTTGGTTTTCCATGGAGACAAGTATGCTGCAGGGAAAAAAAAAGAAGAAGAAGAAAAAAAGCCAGATAAAAAGAACAAAACTAAGCAGTAAAAATTAGCTAAAAATAAATTCCTTCTGGGATCATGGATTATATCCGATGAACTTCAAAACCTGCAATAATTTAAACTTTAAAAATTTTCAGTAATGCTTTGAGCGTGATCTGTACCTTTAGATTTAATCACAGTAAATCGTTGAACATGCACTTATAAACTTCTGCAACTAAACGTGTTTTGTTGTGCCTCAGCATCCCGTGTAGTCAGACCTTCCATCAGATTAACCGAGGGCAGTCACCACGTACAGAAAGGAAGCAAGATGACAGGAGGGAGAGTCCTACTCTCTGGTTGGGAGAGTCCCTTGGGAGATAATCTTGCGGGGCAAAGGGGTCCAGAAAGGCAGGACGCTCTTCAAGAAGGAAATCCTAAAGGCCCAGGAGCAGGCTGTCCCCATGAGACACAAAATTAAAGGCTGGGGA
>JAOXNO010000001.1:175657531-175671888 GCA_028565335.1 Limnodromus scolopaceus
CAACCACCTCCCTGGGCAGCCCATTCCAATGTCTGATAACCCTTTCAGTGAAAAAATTTTTCCTAATATCCAGCCTTATGTAAGTCATAAATACTTGAATAAAAGTAGTAGATATTAATAAGTAGTTCTGAAAGTACTACTTCTATAATTCTGAACCAGTTCACTTATTTAATCACGTTTTAATGTCAAAACTTATGGATTGTTAGCATAGGCAATAGTGAAAATTGTCAGCTACCGATAACATGTATGACATAGGGAAAATGGATGGGGTCCTTAAAAATCCAGTGTTAAAGATCTGTCTTGAGCAAAGGGTTATCCAGTGGAATTATATCTAAATCAAAATCTAACTGCAGACTTAGTGAGATTTCATGATGGACATTTGAGCAGATTCAGTATACGTGATGTTTTTAACTTTGAGCCTGTCACAGGGACTAATCTTTAATGTACTTGCAGACATTCAGTCTTCTCTGCATCAGCCCAGATAAGGCTTCTTTTTTGCAGTAGCAACACATCATCAAAATTTACAAATATTTTAACACCTGCATATTTCCAATCATAATAAAAGTGCTCTAAACACTATAAAAATATTTATTTTTATACAGAATGTTTTGATTTTTCATGTTATGAACTTTTGTCTTATTACGTTACTGATAGTCAAATAATTGTTCTCACATGTTGATAACTGCAATGAAATACTTTTATTCTATAATTCTCATAGTTTACCATGGCCGTGGAGCTCATTTTATTCCAGTCATGGTCTGCCCCCCATGATTTTTTTTTGAATACTCAGCAAACACTTTGTGTTCCAAAGGCTCTGGTAATTATATTTGTTTAACAAAACAATAAAGATTGTAGACAAGATAAAAATATTAACCTCTGATGCTGAATTATGTCTTTAGAATCCTTAAATAATACACTTGGATAGTGCAGTGTGTCAAGTCTTGCTGTATAAACTTACTCATTATAGATATTACTAGTATTATCCAGTTTTATTTTTCTAGTATAGGTACTCATAGAGCGCTTGTGCATTGCTTAATGGAATAATGCAAAGGTGGAAAGAAAGGGTTTGATTAGAAGTCATTTGTTATGATTTTAGAACTGCGGGACTGCATTGCCTGTTTACTGACAGTGAATTTCAAACCAACTGCTACAAGTAATAGAACCCTATACATGAGCAGAAGCCTGAGGGATCTGTCAGCCACACAAAAGTTTCTTGCTCCCAAAAAAATAGTGATAAAGAAGCAATCTGAGAGTGTGAATACCCAATCAGTCTTTTACCACTGGACCTTTGCCAAGTCTTTGGCCTCTGTTGGCTTCCCTCTTTCTCCTTCTAAACCTGATGTCTAATAATGCTAAGGCAACCAATACCAGTGCATCTCTGTGTCTTGACATCAGGAACTGTAATATACTCCTACTGACGTAATCTGTAAGATTGATTTATTTGTGATACAATATTGTCTGTTCTTTCGGCCTCTTTTTTTAATTGAATCTTAGTAACTTTACCTGCTGCATCAGTTTTTCCATTTGCGTGGAGTGATAGAAGGTGACATAAAATAACTGAACTTTGACTTGGTAAGTTTGACCAACTCAACATAAATAACCTGAAATCCACTGTGTGCAACTTATACCTCATTTCATATGCCACATCCAGTGAAATGCTTCTTTGCAGTGATCATGTCTGACAAATCACCAAGCTGTCGTGAGCCTGATGAGTACATAGTGAGGCAGCTTTGAGAATTTTAGTCAGAGGAGCCATTCCTATCTTGTTCTAGGACTGATGAGGAATGTGCACTACAGTTCTCTTTCCACTTTCTGCTTGTAAATTCTCATAAATTTCACAGCTTGTCCTGAGTGTTGAATTATAGCATTGCTACCACATATGCTTCTTTTCTAGCATCAGTATATGTAGTACATGTGCATGTACAATCAGTGACACATATCTCACACAGTCTTGATTCATAACAGCTCTGCATTTCTAGGATAGATTGAGGTCATTTTGTTTGTCTCATGAAAGCCACATGGAATCTGTGGGAAACACTGTGGTACATTACTGTATTCATCTACCTCATCAAGGAAGGCAGTCAGAATCTTATCAGAGGTGCACAAAGACAGGGGGAAAGGCAATGGACTTAAGTTGGACAAAGGGAAATTCTAATTAGATATTAAGGGGAAAAAAACACCATGAATGAAGTCAAAAGAAACTCATTGCTCAGAGGCAGTGAAATCTCCTTTGGAGATATTCAAACTGAAAAACAAACTGGTCTAAATGAGCCCTGCCTTGAACATAGAGTTGTACTTGATAACTTCCAGATACTGGAGAAAACTTAGATGGACCAAAGAAATTCAAACTTGAAATCACAGTAACTGGTAGCATGAATCCAAACTCTTTCTTCCAAAATATTTTGGAGTTACAAAAAGTTGAAATGAGACAGCTTATAGTTTGAAATTAGACTATTTAGAATAATACAGTTTAGACATAGGGAAAAGTTGCAGTATTCTTCAGTTACGTTTTCTGATATACAATCTTATTAAGACAATCATGAGCAAAAGAAATAGCAGGTTTTGTCTCCAAATGCTTCATTTTTTTAATTTTTTTTTTTTCATGCTTATCTTGGAAATGTCATGCAACAGTTTTACATTTTCTATGGTTTTGTATTTCTACCACCTTATTTGCTTGGTACTATCCGATCTTCCTACAAAAATTCAGATGTGTGCATGAAAGCTACTATAGTGTTCTTTGGTTTAGCTCAGATATCAAATTAGATGGATTCTTCAGTTGTATTAGCATGTTTAAGAAGGGAACAGTTAGGAACCAGCTTTACTGGGATTTTAATTATCTAATATCTTTATTGGACATATTTTTCTTGATTTTTTTTTCTCTTTTTTATTTGGGAATTAGATTTTTGGCTGATGTTATATATTTTGTCTTGAGAAATTATTCTAAAAACTGTAAGTCTTGCTAAAATAAGTGCAGGGTGTCTGAATGTTCTTGCGCAAGCCGCAGTTTATTACTTTTTTCCCTCTCTATTGTGTTTTATTTAATTTTTAAAATATTTGAGAATCTATTGGCCAGCTTTCTTTTCCTCTTAAAACAAGAATCACTTTTTAAATGGTACATTAAGATTATTAAAAATTTTGCTCACTGAAAGTACTTCTGAACTATTTGTAAAAATTTTGTAGGGACTGACCAGGATTGCCCGAGAGAGCACTTAATGAATGTTCCTATTTTAACTCATAAAAGTGTCGCCACGTGTTCTTTCTTCTCTTGATTTTTTTAAAATTTCCATCCTTTTATAATTATCCCTTGGTGAGAAAAATGCCTTCATCCAAACAATTACCATAAGTAGTGAATCAGTCTGCTTTGCAAATAGCGTTAGCCTGTAGCCATACTGTATCTTTCTTTTTTGCAATACTCATCATGGTTTCATTTCATGTATATTTCTAATTTCTGAAGTCATAGTCATAATGAAGGCAAAAAAGTAAAAAATTAAAAAATTAAACATTCAGGGATTTTTATTTTCCTGATCATAAAATGTAATAAAGGATTTTCTGAAGGAGTATAATATAGGATTTTCTGATTGTCTGAAGAATTATCTAAATTTCTTCTCAATATTTCATATAGAGTCAGCCAGTAGCTTCTTTCTTTCTTTTTACTACTCGTTGCTCCACATTTAAGTCTGACCAAAGAAAGGTTATCTTCATTTAGTAAAATATTCAGACAACGTACATAGCTTTTTCTCTGCTTCAGTGCAAGAAGAAAGTAATGTATAATTACATTAAGTATAATGTATAATTTATATTATCATATTCATAACAATTACTACAGAGGTATGTTTTAGTCCATATAAGAGATGATGCAGAGCAGAAATGAGATGGTCCAGGTACATGAAGTTATCATACAGGCCACTGGAAGGCATTTGCTGATAATCTCTGTGAGTTGTGGGGCTCAAAATTAAGTCTTTCCTCTTTGAGTGCTATGTGGTGGTAAGTACATAATCCACATCCCTAAAACTTAGTCAAAGTTAATCATGGTATAACAGTCTTCTGAAATTCAAACCATTGTTTTTGTTTTTAATTATTTTTACTTGATTGAAAAGTAACTAGATCTCGGTGAAGAAGAGCTGAGCGAAATATTCATTGTTTCCTGTTTTTGACTTAGCAATTGAAGTGGAACATTAAAAAAATATTGAAAATGAAATGTCTTCTTAACATTTTAGCATAAATGTTTATGGCAGCGTGGCTGTTTGAGAAAAACGTGACTGTCCCACTAACTCACACTGTCACATGTCTTTAAAGAAATAGCTGCAGGATAAAGCTGTAGCTGTTTACCACGTTAAAAGATGAATTTACTCAAGGACTAAAACAATGACTACCTATTCCTTATGAAATATGTTAATATGTGTGTCTTTTTTCTCCAAAGCCTGGCTAAAGAGTGGATAATGAGTTCAAGAAAGGGAGAAAATATTCCCAGAGATTGGCAAAGATTGTCTCACTTCTTAAACTAAAAGAATTTTCTGTTTTAATTCAGTCAGGGGTTATGCTTCTTTGTGCTCTTTCAATGCCATGCTATGTCTGCGGCTAGAAGCAGAGGTGCCAAAATATTGTGAAAAGCTGTTCTTGTGGCATTTTCTTCTAAGAATGAGACTACTAGAAAATCTGACAAGAAAACCTCTTTTCAGATTTCTGCCGCAATTTTGCAGACTCAAGGGGCTCGTGTAGTCCTAATAAGCTTCAGCTAAGCCTGTGAACATTTAGATGCTCATCTCAATCAAACCCAAATTCCAAACCTTCTGAGTCCCACCCATCACCAATCTAAACCTTCAAGCTTTAGTTCTACCTCCGGCAATAGTTTTCAAATGAACGTCCATGTGTTTGAAGGAAATGTCAGAGTACACCAGGTATGTCAGGCTGTACTAGAGAAGCACATTTCCTTGATGCATTGTATATGGCACGTCATTCAGAAGTTGAAAGATCAATCATCTAGTCTCTAAGTTCTTTTTACTCTCCAAAGCTTGCTAGCAATGATAGCATGCATAGCTGTACACTGTGCAGGAGGTTGCTTGCTTTCCTATGAACTCAGTGACTACTTTATTTTTGTGCTTTTCAGACAGGAAGAAATGAAAATTAGTCTCAATATAATGGGCTAGGGAAATATTTTTAGCCTCTTAAACTCCAAGTATCCCGTCTGTATTTAAAAAACACAGAGAGGAAGGGATTAGCAAGTATAAATAAAGAAATCTAATGCTTTTCCATAGTGTAGATGTACCGAGGAAAAAGTTGAAGAGGTGGAGCAGGAAGTGTCAGAAAATAGATTTCAGTTCTTTATTACATATTCACAAAACCAGTAGAAATGGAGACACGGCAGAAAAGTAAATAAAGTAAAATGAAATAAATTATACAAGAGTGTAAGAGTGTTCTTTATAAGCAGTGGACTATTAGTACAAGCTGGGGAAATTGGTGTCTATAACAGATTTTTTTCTAGAAAGAAGTCACACTTGTTAAGGGTGAAATTTTTACTTAATAGTTATTTAGTACATAAGACTATATATTCCTTAGAAACTATAGCATTTATATGTTTTATCCATTTTTGTAAGTTTAAACAAATTCCTAAGGAAGTACATGTTACAATCAGTCTGGACCTGAAAATACAAGACAGAGTGTGAAATGTTAAGACAGACATTAGAACAGCTTTGATCATTGTTCACAATATTTATTGCCTAAAAAATGCAGAGCTGATTTGCTGCAATGACATCCTAACGCTAACAACTTACTGAATCTGAAAGACACGTGTTAATCACTGAATAATTGTCTGTGTATAAGTGCTGATTTTTTGTAAGATGTTTATGGTGTAAAAGATATCCAGAATTAGTCTTTTCAGTTCTATGGCTGGTGACACAGAATATCATATACTATTTCTGTTTTCTAATCAAATGCCTGTGTTTTGTTTTGTTTTCTCTTTCCTAAATTCAATTATTTTTCATAACTATGGTTTAGGTAAACGAAGTCTTAGTTACATAACTGAAATCTCCATAACTTCTCCTTAATGTACTATTATGATGTGACCAAAATCAATGAGATTAAATAAAAATACAATGCAGAAAGTATTAAAAAATATACTCATGAATAATTTCTCTGTTGCCCAGGCAGCTCCACTGCAGTCTCACATCAGCTTCAGGTGGTGCGAAATCAACTGTAGTTCAATTTGGTTTACAATGTGCTCTCCCAACTGAGGGACTTGTACTGCTTTTACTTCTTTAATGAGAACATAAGCTTATGCTGCCATGATTTGTTGCCTATAGAGAATTTTAGCAACTTTTATTGTTTGCAAGGAGAAAAACTAAATCAGTGCATCGAAACCAGTTTTCTATTGTCTATGACTACTTAGGAAAATAATAGGTTTTACTCCCTAACAAGCAGCATTCTGATTGCTGCTGTAAGTGACCTGCAGTAAAACTATACCGGGTTGTCTTCCCTCCTCATCTATTGCAACTTTCTTTTTTCATTTATACCAAAGTTATTATGCAATCATTAAAACATCAGTGAAATAAGTCAGGAAAGAAGATAATAGTTTGCACAAACTGCAAAACAGCAATGTAGCATGCAATGCTTCATAAGGAACCAGTACTAATATAGCTGCACAGAGTGAAATATGTATGCAAGTTAAATAATATCATTGTAACACATTAGTGGAATGCATACCTTTTAATTTCAAGTTTCAATTTATAGGACACAACCTATTTTTGTGTATCAAAGTTCATGAGACTTTCCCTTGAAGGCTACAGAATCACACCAGCATTAATGTAAGTGCTAGTCTGACAGAATAAAATTTGTATTATTTTTGATACATCGAAATATACCAGAAAATTGCATTCTAACAGTAAAATGGATAAACCAACAGTTAACCACAAGTTTGTGGTAAGATTACATCACAATACTTAGAGGTGTATGCTTGTTTAAGAGCATGATTGGTATATACAGAAACCAAGAAACATTCTAAAATGGAAGAAAATATCTACAGCTTCTTCAGCCACCATGTTAAGAATCACACTAACAAAAGCACAGATTTTATCTTTCAGTTACCCTCCCTTTCTTTGTCACTTCTTTTCAATCAGCTGTAACCAAACAGATGCCATAACCAGGATATATATAAAAAACACTTATTCACTAGCTAATGCACAGATGAGACAGGCAGGACTAACAACTGACTAGGTTAAATCGTTCTCTGACAAGACACTGCAATCCTTTTTAGTCAGGCAGTTAAAGAAGGGGTTCAAACCATCCATTTTGTGGGTGAGATGCTCTTGTCCTGACCCCCTTAGGATTTTAAGACTTTTCATTCCAGTATATTTTATTTTGAATCCTTGAGCTACTATAACTAGCATTGAAATATTTGCTATTGCTATCTAAACTGTCTCATCTTTATCTGCATTTTTACTTTTGGTATTTGGCATGGCTCTAGCTTGTGTACTTTCTCTCTGCTTTTTCTCATCTCTGTCTTCTCAGAAGTCTAACTCAAAGTTACACAGCTGTGCTGTGTCCAAACCACATTTTGGATTGAAACCCTGGGAGGAGGATTACAGGATCAACATTCTTGCTTCAGGTGGTGAAGATCTGTTGGCAGCAAACACAGCTCCACCTGTGGTAGTTCCAATAGTTTGATTACAATGACTCTGTTGGGAGAGAAATCCTTGTCTTCCTTGAGTACTTATTTTTCTAGAAATACTACCTGCTGGGTAAGCCGTTTCTTTGTGGCATTTATTTCACACTGTGAAGTAATAAAATAATAATGCAAGGATCCAGTTTGTGTTACAATGGCTCCACAGAACAAAAATACAGGACATCCGATGCCACTCTTACCACTCATCACAAAGGAAAAAGTATGAACAGACCTATAATGAATAGATATGATTAAATAGGGCATGAATAAATGCAAGAAATAATGAAGCACACTGTGCTAAAATGATACGTCTCAATACTCTTCAGTAGTCTAAGGAAGAAAAACATTCCTTATGAAGAAAATTATTTGTTTTAAATTATTATTTTTTATTTTTCCTTCTTTTCCATTAGTTCTTTAGCATATAAATGCTATTAATTTGAAACACTATTATGCCCTAAAAAAATATGCAGCTGAATCCGTTGTAATTATTACCATCCACAGGAAATCTTTGAATATCTCATTTTGTTTTTCTGTGTGCAGAATATGATGAAGTCTATACTTGTTCATCAAAAAATATTTTCCTTTAGCACAACTTGGCCTTTTAAAATGAAATGTTCTTTTCTGTTACTTCTCTGTCCCTTAAATGCACCCCCTCCCCACAAAATACTGTACTAAGTAGGCTGTAAAGTGCCTTTAGTAGTCAGTAGGGCAAAAGACTGGGAAGAGGGCATCCTGTACTGATAGTACTGTTGCAGATCTTGTGATCATAGGAGCAAAACTCATTTTTTTCTCTGGCTGTGCATCTCTTCCCTCTTCTTTGCTTAGACCTGAGACTCCCCATAGTAGTTACCACTTTTCATTTGCTGAATTCCCATTTCACTCAGCACCGGACAAACATTTTTCTACCTTTTAAGGACTTCAAGTGTCCAGGTAGACTAAAGCATTAAAAGGACCAAGTTTTCATCAACTAGTTAGCTTTTCCAAAGCTAAATTTTCTTAGTGAATTTTCTTGGTGGTTTTCTTAGTTACCTCTGCAGACCATATAAATATATTATAGGAACCTCCAAAAGCATTTCTGAATCATAGATTGAATAAAATAGTGCATGAGAATCCACAAAGCACTTTCCCTTGACTGGGGTCCACACCTAGCCTCCATAACATCCACTTTAAAACTTACACATGTATCTGTGCTGGTTTTCGCTTGGATAGTTATTTTTCTTCATAGTAGCTAGTATGGGGCTATGTGTTGGATTTGTGCTGAAAACGGTTGAAAACACAGGGATGTTTTACTTACTGCTGAACAGCGCTTACACAGGGGCAAGGCCTTTTCTGCTTCTCACACTACCCCACCAGTGAGCAGGCTGGGGATGCACAAGAAGCTGGAATGAGACAGGGATGAGACACAGCCAGGACACCTGATCCCAACTGTCCAAAGAAATATTCCATACCATAGGATGTCATTCTCAGCAATAAAATCTAAAGAAAGAAGAAGAAAGGCGGGGATGTTCAGCGGGATTCCATTTGTCTTCCCAAAGAACCATTACACGCAATGGAGCCCAGCTTTCCTGATGAGATGGCTGAACACCTGCCTGCCTGCCAATGGGACATAATGAAATAATTTCTTATTTTTGCTTTGCTTCCATGCACAGCTTTTGCTTTACCTATTAAATTGTCTTTATCTTAATGCACGAATTTTCTCACTTTCACCCTTACAGTTTTTGGGGAAACCATGTGAGCTGCTGTGTGGTGCTTAGTTGCTGGCTGGGGTTAAACCATAACGATATCTTAATGGGGCCTTTGGAATAAGTATTATGCACACATACACAATGACTGAAAATATTAATAAATTAATGAATTAACGATTGATCTCCACAACAATTATATGGGAATGAAAGATTAATTTAAAAGATCTTGTTCTGGGGTGAATAATCAAAAGAAGCAATTTCTCAAGTTCTCAAGTAGGATCAGTGTGGAATCAAGAACTGTCTTTAATCCAATAATCAGCTTTTACAGACATAGAATGGAGCATACTACATGATGGACAGATGCCATATGGGCAAGAAATAGTTCATAACATGTAATCACATCTTTATAGTAGCAAACAGAAAGAAAAAAAGAAAAAAAAAGTGGAGAAAAAAAAAGGAAAACTCATCATAGTTAAATTATGCTGTTTCTTTTCACATATATTTTCACACATTTTCCTTTAGATTTTTACTTGCTAAAGTCAACTTCTAGTATTTAAAATTGCATGCAATAATCCAAGGCATTATTATAAACCAGTACCAGACATTCAGAATGTGAAAAACAGATTCTTTCCTAATTGTATGATTCTATTAAAAGTCAGTTTTTAATGTCCTTTAATCTCATTAATTCCATACTTCAATGTCTGTTCAACAAATACTTGACAAATAAAACAGGAAATTAATGCTCCATTATAAATAGCACTACACACAAAGTAAGCAGTATTTTCACTCTCTGCAATTTACATCTGTGGCAAAAATTTTGATTATGGAACATGATCATTTGGTGTTGGATTTCTTTTTTTTTTTCTGGCTGTGACTGATAGTGGATTTTGTGCATTTAATCAGGCAAATACAGCCACAGAATAAAAGAAACAGTTATAAAAAAATCCAAAATTATTTTAACATTTTCAGTAGTATAAAAAAAATCAGTTTATGTCATAAAAACTGATATATTCACACCCATTAGACTGTTTGCTTTTTTTATTTCCCCTATATGTGCTTCACCATGAAGCTGAAATTGCTATTTAAGCCTTTTCATGTTAAACTAAACTGTTCTCAAATTCTTCATAGCTTTTTCATTTTTCACTCACTACTCGTTTTGATGTTTCTGTTCTAAATTCTTTCTAATATGTGGGTTTCCTCCTTGATGTGGTGAGAATGTGGTGTCATAACTCTTTGCACTCTCAAAAGTCTTACCACTCTGTATTGGTTATTCCTATATGTTATTTAAAGTTTATTGCTTTAATATTCTTACTTGCCTTTGTAGGTCATATAGAATTATTCTAAAAATCTCCAGAAGAATTTTTTGATTATAGACTGAAGACAGTGCAGGAGAATTTACAAAGCAATCTCCTTCCTATGATTTAGCTTCCCCATAGTCTGCTTTTTATCAGTCACACATATTGCAGTCAGAGTCATATACAGTTCTCTTGCAAATAGTCTCTATTGTGAAAATTCAGAGATAGTATAATTTGCCTCTATTTTAATGTCTCCGTTAATACATGTAAAAATTGGGAAGAAAAACCTTCTTGGACATTGGCTTCACTGAGAACTCACATTAATCTGGTTATCCGCTACACACAGTTTACGTCTGAGTAATTGCAAGTGTTACCCTAATTCTCCTAGGCAATTCATTTGTATTTGGCTATACTAAAGTGCATAATTTATTTGCATGAAATCTACAAAAACCTCAAAATTGTTCAATACCAGTGATCATCCTCTATTTAATTTACCCTAGTCTCTGTAACAACTGTTAGGAAAATTTTGCATTTTTCCTTCTGATAAATATGTAAAAAAAAATCAAGTGGTATGATGTATCTACTAAGACTGATGGTCCAAGAGTCTAATTGGACTCCTCTTTTATCATTATTAGGTGCAACTCACGTATGTATGATGTTTAAATTAACAGGTATTCTTTATTATCTTCCACGGTTACTGTTGGAAAGGAAAATATTTCATCATCCTCTGATATGAATGCAGTATTCATCACATAACATATAAAATACAAGTGACTACATAAGCTGATGATTTCTACAACTATTTCAGGACACGTTTTGCCTGATTTATTAGTTATTCAGATGGTATTGTAGGCTTTAAGAACTGCTTAGGTACAAGCTGGTAAGTTTGGAAATAGGGAAAAAGTAAACCTCTAACAAAAGCGTAATATTGACTGATTTTAATTTAGTCATAAGATAAATTATACTCAGAGGGTTTTGAAGACTATGAATTGGAAGGAATATAAAATTGAGAGTTAAATCCCTGATGTAGACCCTAAGAAGGTCTTAAGACCCCAATTAGGTAAAAGAAATTTCTGCTTTGCAACTGCAAGTTTATACACAATAAATGACAGAGTAGTGCACTGGAGAGAAGAAAATAAAGAAAAAGACCTAAAATTAACAAACAGCATTATATCACCAAATAAAGCATAAAATCTAGCTCTAGGCAATCCTGCTTCAGCAGGGGAGTTGGACTAGATGATCTCTATGGTCTCTTCCAACTCTAAAAATTCAGTGAAATTCAGTGAAATCAAACAGTAGCAGGCAGAAACAGCACAAGTAGCATATCCTCAGTCAGTTAGTGAAGGTAGCAGTCCTCAGGTAGCATGCAAAATAGCCTACATTGTTTGTTTTTTCAGTTTCATGTAATCTGACAACAAATCAAAATATCATATCTGAATAGAGTGGCCACGAGTTTTTCACATTAATACTGCCTTTCCATATGTAAGTGTTAGTTTAACAAAATGAACAGACAATATTATGCATAAAATGAACAGACAATATTATGCATAAAATATGACAAAGTGTGCTTAGTTCAGATGAATAGCGTAGTGGTCAAACTCAAAAGAAAATATCTATTCCTCCTTCTTGTAGAAGGACAGTTAAAATGAGGTGCAATTAATATGTATGTGTTCATTAACATAAGTTCTACCTCCACATATCTTCTGGCTCTAGTTCTTTGGTGTGTGGACCATGGCTGGCTGGTGCCCACCAAGCCACTGTCTCACTTCCCCTCCTCAACAGGACAAATGCCTTAATAATTAATATCTGTCCCTCCCCTGCACCCATCCTCCTTTCTCCTAGCTTTTATTGCTGAACATGATGTCATACAGTGTGGAATATCCCTTTGGTCAGTTTGGGTCTGCTGTCCTGGCTGTGTCTCCTCCCAATGTCTTTCCCACTCCCAGCCTACCAGCTCTAGGTTGGAGAGACAACATTGATGCTCTGTGAATTCTGCTCAGCAGGAACCAAAACATTGGTGTGTTCTCAGCACTATTCTAGACACAAGCGCAAAGCACAGCAGTATATGGGCTGCTGTGGGGAAAATTAACTTCATCCCAGCCCCAGTACAAGCTCCAACCAGAGAAATGTGCTTTTTCTTTGTCAGTGTAGGTAATGTCTTCACAAAAACAAAAACAAAATAAAAAAAAAAATAATCCAAACATACTCTGTTGTTTGGATTAAGGCAAGTTCCTGCTCAAATGAGTAACAGGGAAGGTACATTATTGATATATATTTCCAGGACTATTCGCAGAGAAAAAGACAGAATTTTGTTAATGAGACTATAGAGCACTGGAAAGGAAAATGTAACAATGAAATATTTATACAAATAAAGCATGTTAGGTAATAAAATATTATTTTGAACTTTCCAATCTGATAGCATACATAATTTGATTTTTTTAATAGAAGTGCTATTTAACTGTTTAATTAAAAAAAATAAATGATCAGGCACATTCATGAGTTTTTCTTAAAAGAATTATAATTAGACAAGGTATAGAAATCAGGACAGGAAGAGGAAGAAGTAATACAAGCTGATATTCAGCTAATATCATACTCACTAACAGCATCTGGCATTGTGTTAGGAAACTGTAGCAAAAATAAATTTCTCTCTAACGTCATGTGATACCCATTGGTAGTAAAACATAATCGGATGAATGCAATTCATTTCTTTTAGAACTGACTGTGGTTTTCTTTCACATTTTCAAGCTTCAGATAGATAAAGTAGGACAGTACAATCACTGTATCATAAAGAAACCTTTGCTATTCATCCATAAAAACAGAGCTTCTGTGTTTTTATTTTACAAGTAAGTTTGCTATACATTTTCTTTCTCAAAAAAAAAAAAACCACCCTGAAATGGTAGAAGTCTGTGAAGTTAAAATGAATTCCAGATGACATTTAAAAAAATAAAATTAAATTAATAAGTCAGAGTTGAATGAATTTGTTCTCATATTATTTTTATTTCGTTAACTGTTATTCACATATAATTCATATTCTGAAATAAAATGTTTTGCCATGATGCTATCCCATATTTCAATGAAACATGTTTTATGATATATTACAATGGAAACCACTGATCTCAATATCTCTTTCTCAAAAATTAAGAAGCAGAAGAATATTTGAGACTGCATAATTAGAAAAATGCATTTGACAGCAGAAATTAGAACTATATCAAAAGCTCTTCCACAAAATACATTCAGGAAAGTCTCTTGGTTCCAGGATTCTTGACAAATCTAGCCATAATATTGTAAACATTTCAACATTACAGACTATGCTGGTGGCATTGTAGGTGACAACACTGAAGTATCTGCAAGTCCACAAAAGGAGGACCATGACAAATGAGTAAGAACTTACAGTCCTCTTCCATGTTCTTTCTTTCTGTGCTTATTCCTATCTTTTGAAGGGAGAGTGGGAGAATCTGCAAAAGAATTGGTACACAATTATAAAGACATACACTTGCAATGTATTTTACTCAGCTTACATTCTACGAAAAAAACCCCACAACTGAAATACAAACTTTGCATCAGTCAGTATACTGTTATTCTTTGTGCAATATTCTAAGTATTCTTTTAAAACAATTAATTATTTAATTAGTTGCTAAAGAAAACAGCTGTCTACTGTCTTACCAATTAAAAAAAAAAAAAAAAGGCCGAGTATTAATTTTTGGTCACAATGCTACCAAG
>JAOXNO010000001.1:175679237-175699092 GCA_028565335.1 Limnodromus scolopaceus
TCGTTGCCCTTCTCTGGACCCGCTCCAGCACCTCAATGTCTTTCTTGTGGTAAGGGGCCCAAAACTGGACACAGTACCCGGGGTGAGGCCTCACCAGTGCCGAGTACAGGGGGACAATCACCTCTTGGGTCCTACTCAACACATTGTTCCTGATACAGGCCAGGATGCTGTTGACCTTTTTGGCCACCTGGGCACACTGCTGGCTCATGTTCAGCCAACAGTTGACCAACAACCCCAGGTCTTTTTCTGCCAGGCAGCTTTCTAGCCACTCTTCCCCAAGCCTGTAGCACTGCCTGGGGTTGTTGTGACCCAAGTGCAGGATCCAGCACTTGGCCTTATTGAAACTCATCCTGTGGGTCTCAGCCCACTGATCCAGCCTGTCCAGATCCCTCTGCAAAGCCTCTCTACCCTCCAGCAGGTCGACACTCCCGCCAAACTTGGTGTCGTCTGCAAATTTGCTGAGGGTGCACTCGATCCCCTCGTCCAGATCATTTATAAAGATGTTAAAGAGAACTGGCCCCAGTACCGAGCCCTGTGGGACACCACTCATGACTGGCTGCCAACTGGATTTAACTCCATTCACCACCACTCTCTGGGCCTGAGCCTCCAGCCAGTTTTTAACGCAGTGGAGAGTATTCCCATCTAAGCCATGGGCAGCCAGTTTCTCCAGTAGGATACTGTGGGACACTGTATCTAAGTGCTTGCTAAAGTCCAGGTAAACAACATCCACAGTTGTACACAGTTACAATTCCTTATTCGGGCCAGTTGTCACATGTTGGGTTTTAGGTCAGAAAAAAAAAATCCAATGAACAAATAAAAACCTCTTTAAAAGCAGAAAAGAGAAGAACATGCTTCTTATATGGAGATGCTGTGATATTATTAGTACGTGAAATAAAATTATTTCACAATTGACTGCATGATTTTCTGGAACTTTTTTTTTCTGACCGTTCTGTACCTAACAACTCTAATTTATTGATCTTATCTTTGAAATTGAGAAAAGATTGCCTTTTTTCAGTCAAATTATAAATTGTGGGTTCCTGCTAAAATGACTAAATGTGCAGATACTGTGCATCCACAATGCAGGGTTGCTGTTTTCTTGGGACTAAGGAATTTAATTTGGTTATTTTTCAGATTAAACCCAGTAATGACTCTAATGAAAAAGGTCATATTTCAGAATTGAAAAATATCTAGATAATGTAGCTCACCCAACCCAATCAAGTGGTAGTTCAAAGAACTGGATGGTCCCTTTCTTTCCTTCTGTATATGCATTGCATGTACCTATGCATTCTTTCCCATTTCCCACCATCTGTCCCTCATACAGACACTTCTTAATTTTTGAGCAGACAGGGTGAGGGATGTGAATGCTTTAGGCTGCATAGCTTGGGGACATAATTTCATCCATTAATTAGTTTCAGGAAATCTAATAGGGAAATTCACAGAGTATTGAATATTCTAGTGTACCTGCCTTCCTTACTGGTTTACAACTGAAAACAGAATTCTGTGATAGAAGAAGAGAAACTCAGTATGAGTAGTTAGTAGAAGAGGATAAATAAGGTTTTGCTACTAAAATACACTACTACTACTACACTACTACACTACACTACTAACGTGACTAAAATGAAACTTTGATTTGATTTTTCATAGATTACATGGGAAAGTGATATATGAATTCACACCTGACTAGTGGTGGACACACAGATGTTTCTCTTAAGCACTGGCATTTTCTTAGTCATTTATTTCCTGCTCAACAGACTGTTCAGAGATGCTGTCAGCTTACCAGCTCACTGGTGAACTCTGCAGTTTAAGCAAAATACAGAAGTGTCTGCCATTTATTTCAGGAAAAAAAGGTAGACTTGACACTGTTGCTTTGTTCATCCTCCAGTTAAAATCTACTTGTAATCCTATAGTCTTACAGTAAGTAGATTTTATGCATACATCTATGTTGAAAAAATAATCAAGTGTTTTCATAAGTCATAAATCTCCAAAAGATGCCTGGGATAATTTTATATCTGCAAAGCTAGAGCTTCTAGTGTGAGTTTGGAAACTGAACTGCCACTTTTGCTACTCCAGGTGCAGTTACAAACACAATAGTAAAACACAATGGTAAAGAGTCAGTGGCATGATGACTTACTGGAGAAAAATGTACAGAATTGGCAACAGCATGGAAAGTAGGAACCATATGAGTAAATAGATTATGTATAATTTGTGCAGTATGGCTGAGAATAACTGGATTATTTGGGTTACTTAATGTCTTATATGATAATGAACTGATGTTTACAGAACAGGTAATAGCTTGAAAGTAGGTAATGGAACAAGCTGACAGAATGCTAACACTTTTTTCGTACTGTGAAGTGGTTAAAATTATTGCTTGGTTCCTCTCATAATATAGCCAGAAACTATTTTAATATCTGAAATAACATTTTTACTATCCTCCTCCACCTGCTTTCTGAAAGAACACCAGCTGAATTGAGAGAACTGATCTGTTTGCTGGCATGCAAAAATAAAAGGTACCATTTAATCAAAGGTGGTGGTCTTTAGAATAATAGGCAACATTAAGAAAAAGATTTTCTGCTTTTTGGAAATATTACAGAAAAGCAAACTCAGGTTTTTGTGTGATGATCCTGCTATAATAATATCACTGTTTCTTCACTGGAGATCAGGAATGACTACGGCTGTGTCAGTCTATATTTATGACTTTTTACAGGCTGCTCCTTTCAGTATTTCAGTGAGAGAGAAACTCTTTCTCTTTGTAGGCTAACATCATGTTGTTTCAGTACATTTCCTTTTTTTCCTTAACTTTAAACCACTGACACAGTGGGTGGTTGAGCCAACTGAAACAGAACCTGTGTGTTCTCTCATGTACTTAGGCAGACGTTTACCATAGTCCTCAGATCTCACAGCTCGACTATGAGACTCATTTTTTTTTCCTCTGCTATGGAAAACCTTTTATTATAGGTAAAAAAAAATACAGGCAAGCAGTATTGCTCTACTTAACTTTAACTTTATAGGTAATATTTTGAGTTATGCAGTAAAAAAAAAAAGAGATTACAACATCGAGTAAATAGATGAAAGGGAATAAAAGTTTCATAAATTAGTGGTAATAAGAATATTTTTCACAGCACATTATTAGATGTTTGCTATTTATTTTCATCTTGATCATGCCACTGACAAATAAGGTTTTCTTCAAACCTGAAATGGACATCTTTGCATCTAAGAACCTAAAACATCCTGTAACAATATTCTTTGTGGTGACTGTGATGTTTGTCAATGTAAGAAAAAAGGCTTAAGGACAAACGCAAAACAAGAAATTAAGCCAATAGAATGATTTAGGGAGGCACATATTTCTTTTTTTTATGTCTTGATTCAAAGACCTCTAGAAATGACATTAAAAAAACCAACAAAAAGAGTAGAGGATTTTTGATTAAATACAATATCAATTTTGAATTTCATTGTTTTAATTTTTTTTAGATACTTTAAGATTTTCTTTTTCAGATTTTTTACCTGATCTAAAACAGCATCATTATTATAATATGATTTATATACATTTATATATATACATTTATATGACATTTATTTAATTGCTTAGGTAACCCAATTTGTCTTCCTGGTTGTTCTGAGTGGCCCAACTTGTCTCTCAGCTTGGCTTCTCCTCAAATAATAGTAGATGTAAATAAATGAGTAATGAAATATTCTCAAGATATAGCATACTTTTTTGACTTGGAGTGCATGTGGTAGAAATCCCAGAAGGAGAGAGAGTGATGGCATAACTATTGCAAGGTAGGAAAAGCGAGGAATGTTTCTCTCTGCCTTCTATCTCTAGGTGGACATCACTTTTGGTGAGATTTCTTTCTCTTAACCTAGGTATTACTAATGATCTTAGAAGCTATTATTAGGCCTAACCTACATAGAATAAAAGTTTAGTGAGTCAAGTAGCACGTCCCATCTATAAAATATGTATGAATCAAAGACATTTATTTTTCACCTGCATTATGTAGATACTAAATACTTCCTTACTCTCAACAGACAAAGGTTACATGGCAGCTGAAAGCTGCTCCCTTCAAACTTTTCTGGAAGAATTTTGCTTTCCCCTTTGCCAGGTACTGAAGAGAGCCATGTACAGAAGAGAGACCCTGGCTTCTGCTTTCAGGAACTCGTCCTCAGCAGTCCAAAGTCAACATGCTGAACCATTCAGCTGTTGCTGCAATATGCCCAGAAAAGATACAAAATGTAGGACATTTCCAATATCCTCATGCATTTCAGACCACATTCCTGGCTCGAACTTTAATAGCTAGAGTATGTGCTTATGTTTTAACTCAGGCCGCCTGTCAATGTATCAAACTTACCTTAAAAAATACCATCATGTTATCACAGCTAAATAATGCAATTTGTTGCCTCTGTTTGCTTTCCAGTGCTTTCATTTATCTATTCTGTTTGCTTGTTCTTTTTAAAGGCTCGATAATATGGTGGTGCACAAATTGTCTGTCAAAGGTGGTATCCTGGACAAGTAAAACCAAGTATATCACCGGCCCAAAACAAAACTCCATTCACCACAATCTGGGAAGGAGGTAAGGCCTAATTCCCATTTTAATTAACTATTAAATGAAATTCAGAAGTCTGGATAGAAATGCACAATGCAATGACAGCTGGTCTACTGCTGCTACAGTATATGAAGTATCATTTGTTCTACATAATACCTTGCTTTTTTAATAATAATGAAGAAAAACCATAGTGGAAGAAAGTACTCACCAGATGTTCCTTTCACAACATAAATAAAAATGAAAGGCAGAAATACATGATCAGTTTAAATTAATCCCAGTTGGCAGAGAAGATGTTTCATGACAGGTGAAACTCCAACTTGATCATTATTCTCCACCTCAGCAATGAGACAATTTGAAATGGTGTGTTTTTGAACACCTCTAAACCTTTAACTAATTTGTGAGGAAAACCCAGCTTTGAGAAACTTTTTACTGTGAATAAAGGAAAGGAGCAGGGCTGGCTGGGAGGAGGAGAAATTTGTCCTAGGAACACTGATCTGAAGAGTTGAAGTGCTTTGGACCTTGAAGAACAGGATATTCCAGTTGGAGAACCAGGAGCCAAGTTGCTTATTTTATGACTGACAGACTGAAATAAGTCAGTGAATTCAAAACATTCAGAGAAGTGTTAATGCAGATAAGTGTATACTTTCCCATAAACTTGAGATAAGATATATGATATCCCTGAAGGGGTTTTTAAAATGGGAGAAGGTCGTACAGACTTGTAAAAAAGTGCTTATAAGAAAATGTGTGTAATAAAAATTCATAAAATACAGTAAATGGTTTTTGAAAAGTGTAGTGAACCAATGGCTTAATGTGATGGCTCTTTTTAAATGCAAAAAAATCAAGGCCACACTGATTTATTATATGACAGGGCCATTTGTAAATATGATTAACTAACTCACTTGAAGTTTTTTTCTCTCATAATTTCTCTGGTTACCTGTCTTAATTGGTATTCTATGAAACTAATGGAACACCAGGTTGCACAGTCAGTTCTAGTGGACACATTGAATGTATTTGACACTGCTTGCCTTTGTGAAAGTGAATTGACATCCACAGGAATGAAGTATGATATTGTCTATATTTCTTTCTGAGTAGCTTGGTTACTGATGTGGCTCAACTTTTATTATTTTTTTTTTTTTTTATATTAGCAAAATGGAAGTTTAGCAAGTCAGTTCAACCAAACTGAATTGATTGGTTGTCTTTATGTTTCAAAATGACTAAAGACTTCATGTTTAGACGTTTCTACGAACACATTATATGGAAGTCTGATGTCAGAAAAGTAACAGAATAATTTCAGGCATAAAGTTCTTCCACCTTTGTTTTGCAGCAGTCAGAGTTTTTAGCATCTTACCAGTTCAAAAAATTTTTCAACATTCAAAAAAATTTCAAAGAATAAGCCAAACAGATAGAATTTTCCCCATTGCAAACTTCTGCAATATGAACTTTTGTTGTAACCACTGTGAACAGTAAGAGAAGGTTCTTGAAGAAATAATCTTGTTTTTTGTTCTAGGTATCTAGCAAGTAACTGTACAAAATTAAATTTTGTAGCCTGCATGAGAGGATTTTCCTTATGCCTAAGTTTATAGGTGCAGAGTAATGTTTTATGCAGACAGCTAGTCAGCTAGTTTACACACAGATATCTACGCTCTAGGTATCTAAGATTTGCTAAATGAGTCCTACCTAAAATGTACATTTTGGACAGGATTCACCTCATTCAACTCTAAGCTTCTGAAACATAGACATCTGTGACTGAGGTCATCACTCTAACTTTTTTCACTTTATAAGTAATGGAGGTAAAAAAAAAATATTGAGAGTTAGAGTTTTCTGATCCTAAGGTAAGCATTTAACATAGACCAAACCAAACACTTTCCAGAGGCCTGCAGTGAAGACAGATTTGTTTCTATTTTGAACATGGTCTTGTTTCCTTTCCAATTAGTAGTGATAAATTTAATCCTGTACAGTTCAGGAATACTCCTCTAATACCCTAGATAAACCAATTGTTTTGGTTGTTTCGAAGTAAATGTGTTTGTATTGCCACAATTTAGGGAATCAGACTTCGGCTTTAAATCAACTGGCAAATGATTTGGAACTTGGTATTTTCAATTAAAATAATGTTTAATCAATCTTTCAAAACATTTGTTTCCTGTTTATCCTCCACCACCACCACCTTATTTTTTACCTAGAACTGGTAAAAACATCAGAAAGTAATGATACAGTGACATATTAGTATCTTGGAAAAGACACTCTTCTATCCCTCAGATGATGAAATTGTCACCATGTTGGGATCTATTTGTATTTATTACAAATTAACTGTTCCACCTCCTCACGCCTCTTTTACTTCAGCATAATATTATCTGGCGAATATATGAGTTAATCTTACTGGTTAATCTACACAGCTTGTATTAGTAGACTTAAGAGTTAGTGTTGAGACTATAGTGTAATTGCAGAGGGGTTATTTGTTCAGTTCCGTAAACAGTTTGGGTAGAATTCAAGCCTTTACAACTCTGACAGAGTTTTGTCGTTTAGAATTTTTACAAGATCCAGGAGTTGTTCCAGATCTTATTGAGGATATACATATATTGAGGTTCTATATGTCGGTTTTAAGGAATCTATGAGCTGTTATGTAAGATGACATCTGAAACCTCTCTGCTTCAATATTTTGTTGCTGGCACTGACCTGCCCTCACTGGTTTAAAAGAAGATGAAATTTGCCTTGCTGTACAGAGCACCACTGAGCTTTAGCACTTAATAATTAGAAGCTGACAGCCTGCTTCCTAAGGTTTCACACACGATATACATTATATATCCTTTACAAACAAAAATAAATCATATTTAACTTTTGATAACAGTCACAGTTTTATAAAAATGACATTGTAAACTATGGGAAAACTTGTCTTTTTCAGTTTTAGTTCAGAAATCCTTAGATTTCCCTCTTTTCTGAGACAGGAGAATAATATCCCTGTCTTACAGGGTCATGATTAAAGGGAGGATTAAGGCTCCTGACTCTTATGGGTCAGGATTAAAGGGAGGGTAGGGGCAGGTGATTTTACAATGCAGGTATGCTACCCAACCAGGAAGACTGAGAGGATGAGGCCCTTTATAGACATATAAGAACAGCCTCATGTTCACAAGCTCTGGTCCTCATAGGCGACTTCTACCACACTGTTGCAGGGACAACACAGCAGGGCATAATCAACCCCGGGCATTCCTGCAATGCATTGATGGTAACTTTCTTCTCCACATAATAGAGGAGCCTACAAGGAGAGATGCCATGCTAGACCTTGTTCTCACCAACAACGAGGGGCTGGCGGGGAATGTGAAGCTGAAGGGCAGCCTTGGCTGCAGTGACCATGAGATGGTGGAGTTCAAGATCCCTAGAACAGCATGGTGGGAAAAAATCCTTACTGTGGAAAAAGTCCCTGGAGGAAAGAGGGGACCAAGAAACCAGGTTAATATTCAAGGATATTGCACCTACTGCAAGCTCAGGAGCAATGCATCCCAACACAGGGGAAGTCAAACAAAAGTGCCAGGAGGCCTGCCAGAAGCTCCTGGAGAAACTCAGGCTCAAAAAGGAAAGCCTACAGAGGGTGAAAGCAAGGACAGGTAGCCTGAAAGGAATACAAAGAAATTATCTGAGCAGCCAGGGATTAGGTTAGGAAAGTTAAAGCCCTGATAGAATTAAATCTGGCCAGGGACATCAAGGGCAACAAAAATATCTTCTATAGGTATGTCAAGGATAAAAGAAAGACTAAGGAAAATGTGGGCCTCCTCCGGAAAGAAATAGGAGATCTGGTCATCCAGGATATGGAGAAGGCTGAGGTGCTTAATGACAATTTTGCCTTGGTCTTCATCAGCAAATGCTCTAGCCACACCGCTAGGCAAAGGCAGAGACTGGGAGAATGAGGAACCACCCACTGTAGGAGAAGATCAGGTTCAAAACCATGTCAGAACCTGAAGGTACACAAATCCATGAAACCTGATAAGGTGCATTTGTGAGTCCTGAGGGAACTTGTGGATGAAGTTGTTAAGCACTATCCATCATATTTGAGAAGTCATGGCAGTCCGGTGAAGTTCCCGCTGACTGGAAAAAGGGGAAACATAACCCCCATTTTTGAAAAGGGAAAAAGGAAGACCCAGGGAACTACAAGCCGGTCAGTGTCACCTCTGTGCCCAGCAAGATCATGGAGCAGATCATCCTAGAAACTCTGCTGAAGCACATGGAAAATAAGGAAGTGATCGGTGACAGCCAACATGGCTTCACCAAGGGCAAGTTATGCCTGACAGCTGTGGTGGCCTTCTGCAAGCACGTTACAGAGTTGGTGGATAATGGAAGAGAAACTGACATGATCTACCTGTATTTGTGGAAGGCATTTGACACTGTCTCACATCACATCCTTGTCTCTAAATTGGAGAGATGTGGATTTGATGGATAGATTACTTGGTGGATAAGGAATTGGCTGGATAGCTGCACTTGAAGAATTGCAGACAACAGCTCGATGTCCAAGCGGCAAGCAGTGACGAGTGGCATTCCTCAGGGATTGGTACTAGGACCGATACTGTTTAACATCTTTGTTGGCTACATGGACAGTGGGATTGAGTGCACCATCAGCAAGTTTACCAACACCACCAAGCTGTGTGGTGTGCTTGACACAATGGAGGGAAGGGATGTCATCCAGAGGGACACGGCTAGAGAGGCGGGCCTGTGCGAATCTCATGAAGTTCAACAAGACCAAGTACAAAGTCCTGCATGTGGGTCATGACAATCCTAAGTACAAACACAGGCTGGTGGAGAATGGCTAGAGAGCAGCCCTGAGGAGGACTTGAGGGTGTTGGTGGATGAGAAGCTCAACACGAGCAGGTAACGTGTGCTCGCAACCCAGAAGGCCACCTGTATCTTGGGCTGCGTCAAAAGAGCGTGTAGCTAGCAGATCAAAGGAAGTGATTCTGCCCCTCTACTCTGCTCTTGTGAGACCCCACCTGGAGTACTGCATCCAGCTCTGGAGCCCTCAACGTAAGAAGTGTGTGGATCCGTTGGAGTGAGTCCAGAGGAGGGCCACAGAGATGATCAGAGGGCTAGAGCCCCTCTCCTATGAGAGAGTTGGGGTTGTTCAGCCTGGAGAAGATAAGGCTCCAGGGAAACCTTATGGCCATCATCCAGTATCTCCATCTCATACAGGAGAGATGGAGAGGGACTCTTTGTCAGGGATTGTAGTGATAGGATGAGGGGCAATGCTTTTAAACTGAAAGAAGGAAGATTTATATTGGATATTAGGAAGAAATTTTTCATGATTAGTGTGGTGATGTACTGGAATAGGTTGCCCAGAGAAGTTGTGGGTGCCCCATCCCTGGAAGTGTTCAAGGCCAGGTTAGATTGAGTAACTTGGTCTAGTAGGAGGTGTCCCTGCCCATGGCAGGGGGATTGGAACTAGATGATCCTTAAGGTGCCTTCCAGTTCTAACCATTCTATGATTCTATGATTGATTCTGTGTTAAGACTTACCTTTTGGACAACATTATTATCATTTTTCCTATTTGGTACTAATCAACTGTAGTTAATCAATTGTATCAATGTCAAGGTAGCTTTCTTGTACCTTTAAATGATTTAGTTAAAATTTTTTTACTCTTTAAATTTTATTTACTTATTTATTTATATTTAAGCATGAGAAAGTATATTTTCTCACAGAGTTCATAATTAAGGAAATCAAAACTGGAAAATTTGGTTTTGCAGGCTGTTATTCAAGAAATATCAATATTAATTTCTAGAATGGAATACAAAGAATGCAATTGTTTCTCTTACTTCAAAAGTCAATAACTGAACATTTCTAGGGACTCTTCCTCTTCCAGTCTCTACAGTGAGGCAGTCTATAACTCCACAAAAGAAGTTGATAGCACCATCTATAAGGGGGGAAAGTGTTAGTGGGGTCAGATTCTAGCTTATAAGATAAACAACTCTTCTCCTCATATATCCTGATTACAAAGGACATCATTATTTTGACAATGTTATGTACCGTGGCAGCTTCATCTCAAGTTCAGTCTGTAAAACATACAGTGTAATTTCTAAATGTGCTTCTGCTTTTACAGGAATACTTAGTTCTATATTTAGTGAATATGACTTTGTACTAGTTATGATAACTAATTTATTTAATAGCTTTTATAAAATGGTAGATTATCTGCACCATGATTATCAGCAGTTGAGGCTGGGAAAAAAGGCAATGAGTAAGTGGTTTCTCTTTGTTTTTAAAATATCTAATTACAACCTTAGCAATGAAATCTGCATTACCCTGAGATAAGTCATAGTACTTTTATTCATTAGTAGCCAACTTAGAAACCACCAAAATGTGGATCTGTGATTACTGTTGCCTTTACTGAGCAATTTGACATTCTTATTCAGTGAGGGCCTTCTGCCAGCTTTTAGGAGAGTTATTGCAAGATCAGAAAGACCACGTTAATTTATCTGTTTATTCCCTGAGCAGAAGGTGGACCTGAAATTCTGAAAAATGTTTCGTAAAAATAGCGTCCACATAGCTGTTGTAAGTTTGACATTTCTTTTTTTTTTTCCAAATTGTAACTATTCCTCTTATTTGCAGCAGAGTTAATTTTGCCTTTTTTATGACCATGGGTGCATGACTGTTTCAAAATATTGGGAAAGGGCAATGAGCCAAAATCATTATCTTCACTTGAAGTGTTTAATACCAAATGTAAATATTGGAGGGGCTTGAGTGCCCTAGCCATCCCTCCAGGCTTTATGCATCTGATTGTAAATGTCCCTGCTGCACTGTCAGCTAGTCCCCATCATGACTTCAGTCCAGTGTTATGAAGGAAATAATAACCTAGAGTCTTCTATTGCTTATATCAGTATGGGGAAAGTGCTTAAAGAACACGAGATGATTTCCCCTCAAATACTTATCTATAACTAAAATTATTAACAAGCAATTAAGAAAATTAGAAATAGAAATCAGGCTGCTTTAAATGCTAATTCCCCCTGTAGATTTCATGCAGCATTAAAACTTTTAGTGTCCAGTGAGATACTGTTCCTAAAAAGAGAAAGTAAGCTGATGCTGATTACTACTTTCTACATACACTTCCAGTGGTCAAAGCTTTTATTCTCTGTTCTAGAAGAACGAAAGAAACTAACGCATTTTTTCACTTCTTCATAGAGCAGTAGCACCTGAGGGAGACAGAATTTATTGCAACAATCCATTGCCAGGAATGCATTAAGCACATAGAGGAATAAAGGGCATATGAGAATGCTCTGCTTTCACAGAGAAATGTGGAATACAAAAAAAATACAACCAAATACCATCCTTTAAGATTTACATATTTTTTTCAAAATGAAATTCTTGGTGATCATTACTTGTTCTTGCTTTTCTAAGCAGTGAAATGTATTTCTCAAGTTATTTCCAGAGTTTCATGATGTAGATAATAAACTTTAAAAGAGCTATGGTGTTTGTTATATATAAACCTAACTTATTACTTTGTGCTATTCTCAGCCTAGAATCTTATAGAGATTGTAAAGAAGTATGTATTGTTCAATGTGGGACAAATATTTGTAATTGAACTTTTAATCTCCAGGGACTGCGGATTTATGATTTTTAGAGCAGATGTAAAAAGGTAAAAGCTATGCCAGATCAGTGTAGGCCATTAATTAATTTCACACTGCATAGTGCATATCAGAATGCAGCTTTTTATCAATATATCTCATAAAAAATCGTATTTCTTCTAGACCTGCATTACAGAATCAGAGAGAATATTCATGGTTGGAAGGGACCTTTGAGATCATCGAGTCCAACCCACATTACTTATGTATTAATATTGTCTTTCAGCATTTTTTATTTAAATAGGTATTGGATTAAATGCTGGGTTTCGTTGTGTGGTTTTTCATTTGTTTTTTTTTTTTTTTTCTTCAGTTTAGTGAATATATACTTAAATAAAATGTGGTATAACTTCCCAAATCATTGGTTCTGTGATTCTGTGATTCTGTTCCCTCTTGGTTTTCTTTAATTTGGATATCTGCAGAAGACTTTGGATATCTGCAACAGAATTACTCATTTTAAGAATTTTCTCACAGCTTTGGCAGTCATGGTATGTGACCTAGAAACACTTGTGATGTTCTGTACTGGCAACTAAAGCACAGGAGGCATAGGACTAAACAGGTGTGTATATGTGTTGCAGGTTCAAGTAGTCAATGGAGAGAACTTCTAGAAGACAATTTATCTAAGATAAACAAGTCTTATGAGGAGTGGCTGAGGAAACTAGGGATAGTCTGAAGAAAAGAAAATTCAGGGGAGACCTTATTGCTCTCAACAACTACCTGGAAGAAGGTTGTAGTGAGGTGGGCGTTGGTCTCCTCCCAAGTAACAAGCAATAGGACAAGAGGAAACAGCCTTAAGTTGCGCAAGGTGAGGTTTAGATTGGATATTAGGAAAAAATGTCTTCACTTAAAGGGTTATCAAGCATTGGAACAAGCTCCCCAGGGAAGTGGTTGAGTCACCAACCCTGGAGGTATTTAAAAGATGTGAAGCTGTGGTGCTTAGGAGGGACATGTTTTCATGGTGGACTTGGTTGTGTTAGATTAATAGTTGGACTCAGTTATCTTAAGGGGTTTTTCCAACCTAAAAGATTCTATGTGTCTATGTTTCTATGATTGTATGGCCTTAAGGCATGTCAGAGGAACTGCCCTTTATGGGTGCTATTTCTCTTCACGGAGTCAACAAGATGACTAAGACGTCTAGCTCAGCTTAGAACCAGCATTTCCAGATATTTAGGGTAAGCAGATGAGCTTGATCATCAATATTACCTCAGTCTACCTTATTTATAAATGCATAAACTCTTTTTTTTATGTTTTTATTTTCCTAATGTTTCATTTATCTAGCCAAGGAATAAAAACAATATCGTGAAAGAGTAATGAGACCAAGAAAAATGGCCCAGTATAATCATCAGACTTGATGATACAAGGAATCAAGTAATCATACTACACCAAGAGAATAAGAATTGTTTATAGAAATAATTCAAGACAATAAACACCAAGAAATGCAGATTTATTTTTGTAAGCAATACAGAAAGAAGGAAAATAATGCCAGCAAAGTTTGTTAAATAAAAGTTTCCATGCCTCTGATCTGTATCTTGTATATTCATTGTGACTAGAGTCAGTGTTTGAACTTCAGTAGTCACATCACATAAGGATGAAACCGTAGGTTCTATTTACTTACTTATTTATCTGAGGCATTTATCCATACAACGTTAAATTCACTGCTGTGGTAAGCAAGTGCAGTTGTACTCACACTAATGGAATTCTGCTTGCTTAGCCCTAAAATTATTTTGTCCCACTAGATAAGTGATCATGGGTAACATCATGTTCAGGTAAATATTATTCTTTTCATATTGCTCTGGAGGAAATGTTACAGAGGATTAAGTGTTCTGTCCAATACCTTAATGCGGTCTCTAAGGGTATCTGGTCTCAAAGCTCGCTTTAAAACACTGTTTCTTTGCTCACCGGCCTGAACTCAAATCACACCTCTGTCTAAAGGAAAAGGTTCTGCATTGCCTTGTAAACTTCTCTTTTTGTGACATTTTGGGACTGCTGACAGGAAGTTTTCAGGTTGTGCTTGACATTTTGATAAGTAACATCACATGAATGATCTTAACTTTGCTTTTGCTTGCTTTTGAACTGCTCTGGGATAGAGTCAATACTCAAAATATCTTTCTTTAGTCTTTTTCATACTACATGATACAGCACACATTTGCTGTAATTGAAATTAATATAGTACCATCATGACTTTTTCTTTATCCAAAATTATTATTTAATCAAAGTTCTAGATTTTGCTTTCAAACCTAGAATGAAAAGAAAGAGGACAGATAGCTTAAACATAGACTGACCTAGTTCTCAATTCAAGGTGAAATAGATTTATTTTGTTGACCTGCTTTGGTTTACTAAGATCTGAATGTGATTTGCATGTAAGAGCTGGAAGAGTTCAAGGTGTATAATAGGCAAATTTATCTTTAGAAATCAATTTAAGCCCTTTCTTTACAATGATTTTTCCTCATTACAATGAAAATTAAGTTACTATTAACTACCTGTCTGTATCATGTTTTTCTGTCTCATATTTACTCAAAATGTTCTTACCCCAAAATCAACTAAGTCATTAAAAATTCTTTTTTTTTAGGTAGTGTAATGGAGGGCAGCTGGATATTATAGTGATTTTCAGCAGCATAAAACCCGTGAGGATTTTAGTGGGTTGCAGGGAAGAGAGCAGCTGAATCAATGGTTTGCTACTGTTTTACTAGTTTTTATAGTACTGCAAAAGAGCATACCTCAGAAGACATTGTGTGTACTGTGACACAGAGAGAGGTAAGAGCTGAATTCGGAAGAAAAATAACTGGAATGATGGTGTGAACTTCATAAATTTTAAAATTAAAGGGTCTGTGGTTTTGACCTTTAATTACAAGGAAACAAAGAGGATCCACACACCTGTAATCATCAAAATAGATATGAAGTAGCTGTCTTTTTTCTACAGAAATGTGACAATGAGGAAACTGGAGATGCACTGCTCTGTGGGAGTTCAGCAGATGTTCTTGCACTGGTGGGAAGGAAGCCGTGGAAACAGTAAAACAATGTCTTTATATGGTATTATTTGTGTGGTGTGAAATCTAGCAAGGCAGAGAACAGATAGCAAGGTAGGAAAAGGCAGACAGCAATGAGTTGTTAGCCTAGGCGTGTGGACACTTATATGTAGCCAATTGTATTGCTCACAACAGCACGTGATCAAAAATAGAAAGTATATATGTTGCGAAAATAAAACATTAAAGGTCTTTGTCTTCATGTCACCACTTGGCGGAGTCCATGCCCTTTGTTGCCACACAGAAACAAAGTTGAAGAATCCTCATAAAAATTTTCAGTGCATTTAATGTATATATTTACTTGGAGTTTAATTGCATAGGGTGTCCTTCAGCTAGAGTGTGTTGGAACAAATAGGCAAGAATTGGAATAGTAAAATTTGATGAGAATATGTGTCCTTTATTATTGAGGATGTGCACTGTATGGATAAGACTGAAGGAAAATATGTGCAAGTTTCTGGAAATTAAGTGCAAGACAAGCAGGGAGGGTGTAGTAGTTACTGTGACCATCCAAATGGCTCAGTTTTAATGTATAATTTATAAGTGTAATTGAGCATATGAATAGCCTGAACCTTCTACCATTAGATCAAAGATGGGCTGTTCTTTTCAGTCAATCACATTACTTCTTTATCATTTGTCTGTGATAAAAGGTTTGGTAGTGTCAGGGAAAACCCTTTAATGTATCGGTAACTGAAGAGTACACTGTAATTAGCACTGAGGAAAAAAAAACCAAACTAACAAAAAAAAAACCACAAACAAAAAACCCAACTCTGCTTTAAATTTGAGTTAGTTACCAGCTGGCGTGTAGTCAGAGAGCAGGTTCGGTGCTGCAATGTGCCATTTGAGTGGTATTTTCTCTGTACATGATGTATATTTATTTGAGGTTATGAAGTGATGTATGAAATGGAAGAGTATCCCTTACCCTACACACTATAGGCTGTTTAGCATATGCTGTTCATAGAATGATTTACTTTCTCATAAACGCATCTGGAATACTTCCCAGAATAGAACTACCTCTAAAACATGTAACTTTGGCTGACAGTGTTGAACTTCAAGGAAATAGTGGGATACTGCCTCTCTGTGCAATGCAAATTTGGGATTCTCCATCCTCCTGAGAGATTTTTTGATTGCTTCTTGCTGTTCAGTCCTGAGAAAGGAAAAAGAAAAAAAAAAAGAGAAAAAAAAAAAAACCAGAAAAAAAAAAGAAAAAAAAAAGAAAAGAACGTTCTTATGTTATGGATTTTTATGACTGCAGTAGATACTGGTTCGGCTTTATGTCTACGTGTGTAAGGCTGCTGGATTTCTTGTGATGTTTGGTCAATTGTTCCAGCAGTGTATGAATATCTTTACAGAGTAGTTCCTGAGTTAAATGATACTGTAGAAATGAGTCACATAAAGAGAAAATGAATAGTTTTGGGGTTTTCTTAACTCTTCCATCTGCATTCTCCACTCACTCTTACCCTTTCTTTTAGCAAATTAATAATAGTTTAAACAAACCCACAGTATCTGTGTTAGATTTTTGCCCTTCAGATTAACGAATAAACAGCACTGCTGTAAGCCTTATCTCCTTCCTGAGTACACATTTCAATTTTGAGATTTTACATTTTCATTATATTATATTATATAACATGAAAAAATGAAAATATGAAAAGTCCTTGAAATTTCCTCTGCAGAGATTGTTATTTAGTTAGTTAAATACTAGGGAATGAAGGATTTTTCAGTGAGTGAATAGTCTGAATAATTAAATATCTAATTTCTTAAATTTCAAACTACTTGAGGCCCTCATCAAGCTCGCATAAAAGAGAATTTCAGAAATTAAATGGAGGAACTTCTATCATTCCCTCCTAAGACCTTTCCTGTTGAGACAGGAAGGATGGCATTTAGCTCCAAATTGTTGATATCTAAATGAAGCTGTGTAGATGCAGATGCCTATGTTACTTATGGACTCTACTCAGGTGTCTAAGTTTGTAGTGCAGTCTAGTCAACCAGTTTATGGAGTCTGGAGAGCTATTCACCTCTCCCTGATATAAGACACCTATGTTTTGTGAGCTGAATAGTTTTCTAGAATACATTAACTTTATCAGGCTCAGTTCAGTCATTTATATGTACTATGTCTATCTTAGATGCTTTAAGGTATCCTACTGGTGCTTTAAATGTTTTGACTATCTTGTAAGTTCACTGAGGAGTTTCGAACACATGTCCTGGATACCTATCCTTTGGCAATGTCCCTTTTGGACAATGAAGAAGATCATACTGTTGTTGCCTCTGCCATCTTAATTCTATGAGTTAAAAGACACTGTTATCAGGGCCACATTTTTGTTGTTGATTCATTAAAAAAGGAAGGAAGGAAGGAAGGAAGGAAGGAAGGAAGGAAGGAAGGAAGGAAGGAAGGAAGGAAGGAAGGAAGGAAGGGAAGGAAAGAAAGAAAAGGAAAGAAAGGAAAAGAAGGAAAGAAAACCAACTTATATAAATGTTACAAACAGCCACTTTGAAATAGAGGAAGTGTTTGCTATCTATATCTATGCAACTATTATAATAGAAAATAGTCAATTGTCACAGAATTATGTAATTTTTCAATTATACCACTTTCTCAACTAGAACTGCTATTTATTCATTCTATCTGGGGAAAAAAAAAAAGAGATTTTCCACATTAGTCCAATAGCCTGATGTCTGTGCAATCATTTTGGCATCAATGAAAAAGTACCAGATGACCTAACAGACTTGGAAAAAGTCTCCTCCAATCTTTTAGGTAGCAGGTTGTAATTTTTTTATTTTTTTAAAGTATTAAAAAAAAAATATACTTTTTTTAAGAGAATGCTTTAAAAATACCTTGTGAGGCCGAAAGCTCTTTTCCAGAAACAAACCAAACCTAGCACTAAAACCACTTTTCACAGTATTCTATTTCCATGTGTGTATATATGTATCTCATCACTAATACTCTGTTGTTAAAACATAAAAGTTAACATTGTAAATGGCAGTTACTATCAACGAATTACGTTAAGCTCAAGCCAAAATCAGTCTGGTGGCATAGTGGCGGACAGGTGTATATATTAGCCAAAGTTTTAAACGTTAAGTTTGGAAAAGTGTCTTCACCTAGATGCTATTTAGATACATGAGGGTGGAAATTGGGTTAGTTTGCACCACTAAGTAAAGCAAGAGAACTGTGTTGGCTTCAGGCAAGTGCAGAGAACAGGAGGTTTGCCCTGAGGATATGCACTAATTTAAGCTTGCCTTCTGTGGTCAGCGGTTCACTCCCTTTCATAAGAGTACACCCCAGAGTATGAAGAGCTTCCCAAGAAATAAACTTTTTCAGATTAAGGTCATTCTTCTCCCGTGCAGTTGTGAAAAAGGAAAATACTAATAACAGAAGGGGGAATGAATAGTTACCACACTGATAGATTAAGAACCAGAGGATGCAAAAGAAAGACTATCCAGGAAAAATTATATTTTGAAAGTCAGTCTCCACAGTGATCCATTTAGTACTTACAGTACCAGATTTGTGTGGAAAAGAGGTCTTAAATGTGAGGACTACTTAAAACTATTATTTTAAACATTTATCACACTCAGACAATTCCTAAGGACATTTAAGAATACAAACAGCCCCTCATAGCCTAGGTCATGGTCACACACAGCACGTCATACACCTGCATATGATGGATGTTAAGTTCAGGCCCTGAATTTCTGAGGACTAATAAAATAGAAGATTATTGTGAAAATAGATGTGTCAATTGACTCTGTTCAAATTCATTTAGTTTACAGTCTACATTTTCCTTAAGGCATATAGTATATTCCAATTTTTTTCTTGGGTGTGCTTCATTGCACGTAATTTAAACCATCTGAATGTTAGACATCTCATCTGAGACTCCAAGAACACCACTGAGCTGCCCTCATGTGCATGCCAGGTGTCATTTGCGATATCCTCAGAGGCCTTGGTGTCTTACAAGAAGATTCTACGCCAGCTCCCTGGAGACGTCTTGAATACTTTACAGTATCTCAAATGGTCCTAGATACCTGTGAACGAACAGATGAATTCAGGTCTGAGTTTCCTATACAGTTACTGAACACAAAGTTAACAGATCAAAAGAGATAGCCACATGCAGAATCCCCATCTCTTATCACAGTACAGGATGAATTATCTTCTGAAGGTACCTTTTTACCTCTACTGAAAACAAAAGCATCTGGATTAACAATTTCGGCTATATGAGCAGCTTTTAGAAAGCCAAAATTAGGTGAGAGGATTGCCACAACAATTGTGAAATATTGCTGTGTATACAGAGGGTCCACATTTCTGAAATGAAACTCATGGAAACTTGAAGTTCAGGCTGTACTCTTGCTGACCGATAATAACACTTTTTCATTGAAGTCTTATGGCATTTTGTTCACAATGTTATCCATTCCCAGTGAACCTTCTCACAGTTATTTGCCACATCTCAGGCAGGCATTATTCCAAACTGACTTGTGTTTAAAAGTAGCAAAGAGCTTCTTTCCTCCCTCCTTGAAGTGATGAAGAAACTACATGAGAGCCTAAAGGCTTTCTAAAAAAAATAACATATGCTTAAATAAAAAGAATGCACAAAAAAAATCTGACATGATTATTCAATAGTTTATAAAGATCTTATTTATTATTATAAAGGAACAGCGTGGCAAGTAGGACCCGAGAAGTGATCGTCCCCCTGTACTCGGCACTGGTGAGACCCCACCTCGAGTA
>JAOXNO010000001.1:175699192-175720358 GCA_028565335.1 Limnodromus scolopaceus
GTTTTGTTGGTTGGACTCGATGATCTCTGAGGTCCCTTCCAACCACTATGATTCTGTGATTCTGTGATTCTGTGATTATTGATGTTTAAAATGTGTTTCTCTGATTATCTTTGTTCTGAAGTAGTATTCTAACTAGACTACTAATAATAAATGATTAACATACTAAAAATAGTTTTGAAAGGTCAAATGTGTTTCTTACAACTGTGGCCTACACTTTAGTGCATTTCCTCTGTTTAACATTAGCCTCAGAACACTTCCCAAATGTCTTAATTAATTTCACTTGTTTTTCTTTATTTTATTTCTTTACATTTTTCCATTAAAAAATTATAATTTGGTCTATATTTTTTAATTTACACTTTGAAACTGAATTAAGATTGCACAGTATGTTACTGTTGAGAAATCGTAAAATAAGAATAAAAAGTATAACGCATGGTAAAACATATCTAACAGTACAACTGTCTTTGTGGGTTTTTGATGACAAAGTTTACATATGTTTTCATTGTCCTTCTGTTTGATTGTCGTCTTGCTTATTTCTGTTAAATCAGCCACATTAAAAAGGTCCATTACTTTTAGTACAATTTCTAATTTAAAAAGTAGTATTGGAGTGAAAAATTTCTTTTTGAAAACAAAAATGATTTTATTATATAAAGGTAATAATGCAAAGGATCAAAGGATTATGACAGGCAGCCCTGTTACAATTGCAAATCTGTATGTCCCCCACAGTTCAAATACTTTGTTTATTTCTTGATCCTTTCTCAGCTAATGTAGATGTTTCCAGGAGCTGTAATAGATGAAGACTGTAGTTATTCTTTCTGTTGAAACAAGGAGGTGAGATTTGACCTTTGTTAGTAAAATAACAATTTAAAAGTTAAGTGAGCAAAGGGTATAACAAAGATTTATTCCTCATCAATCCATACGGACAGCAACATCAAAACAGGCAATCCGGTACCTTTTATACTTTAGTTCCACTACATTTAAACTGGGATTCTTATTATTTATTTATGAGGATACATTGTAACATGTAACCATCTGGTATTTGAAATCCAGCTTTGCCTGATAATTTTCTGGTGTCTATGTCTCTGGATGGTATACTGAATTATAGGAGATCTGAAGTATGGAGATTTAACAACTCTCTAATTAAAGCTGCAGCGTTTGTGCAACAGATGAAGACTATTTCAGAATAAATTAATATCAATAAAAACCAAGAAACTAGCCTGGGTGTTTTGTGGGAAGCTGCCAAAACAGTCATGAGGGGTAGAATAATTTGCTTAGCTGCAGCAGCAGTACAAAAAGTATATCTTGAGTACCAGTGTAAATTAGAAAAGGAAGTTAATGAGATGAAAAAAGCAACATAAAAAGCAGGTACCTTAGGACCCTCCAACTTTTGATTAAATAGAGGGAAACTAAATGCTTTGTGGTGAATAACACAGACAATGTGTTAAAGCTTAATGAACAAATGTACTATGAAAAGGGGAATAAATCTGACAAATTATTTGCGTATGATTGGAATGGGAAGAGAAAGGAAAACTTTTTTTCAGTTTGAGAAATGAGGAATTGTAACAGATCATAATCCAAGAACTGTAATGAGATTTCTTGCATGTTCTTTGTAAAACAGATTTATCCTAGCTAAATATGGGTCACAAGGAGATAGTCTCCTTCTTATCTGAAATTCAATTGCCACGGATTAAGGAAAGAAGCAGAATGGAGTTGCTTCTTCTGGGATCAGAAGTTAACAACAAGCCATTGAAGATTCCTCTCTTACGAAAAACAACAGACCAGATGGAATCACTATTATTAAAAAAAGTTCTTTGTTTCTGTTTGTGTGATTGGGAGATGTTTTATCTATTTGACTATCTATTTGACTTCATTCTCTCTTACATAAATGGAAGCATTAAAATCTGCAGTGGAAAAAAAAATGCTGTGTGATAGATCATATATTGTTTAACATTGGCCTTAGTACAGGAAAATTTTAATGTATGAAGATGATAGCCATTTTCCCTGTTACATAGTGTACCATTCAACAAAAGATAAGTAACACAGATATTGGGGCTTCTTGTTGTTACATTTAATGTTACAGCAGCATAATTAAAAAGGGATGTGAACATTAGTAGACTGTACTGTAATGTGGTGTTTTGTAGCATCCTTTATTCAATACTGTAGTTGAACTAGATTGTAATTTGTGACAGAATGAGAAAATAGAGAAAAAAGTATGAAGGAACATTTAGGAAAAGAGAGACAAAGATGGTATATTTCATGCATATATATGTTATGAGTACAAGGAAAACCAAATTGAAAGGTTAGATCAAAGTACATTCTAAGGAAAAAAAGATCTGTAGTGTGTTTTTCACAGAGTAAAATTTTTCACAGAAGTCAAAGGCTTTGAGGGACTTCCAACATTTCAAGGTCTGCCGTTCCTAAGGGATTAGTTCCAAAGTTGAGTATGAAGCTACACTTCTAGAACTTGACATTGTAGAAGTAAATCCTTTCCTTGTTAATTGTTTAAAAACCTACACTCTGTTTACAGTTCTTGTAGGAAGTGTTTTGTGAGCACAGAAGTGTCACTGAAACAATTTATTTGAAGATGTATTTGACTTTCATGTGTCCATTAGAGAGTACATCTGAGAATCTAGACTTAAGGCAAAGCAGATTTAAGGCTGCACAGGGTTTACCTGCCTCCATAGACAACGTGTATTATCCAGATGATGTGTAGGAGCTGCTCAAGCAAAGTGTGAGACTGCTGAATTAAACCTGGCAGTTGGATTCAGTTTAGTTGTCAGTGATCCAGCTCCTGCAGATTCAATTAGAGGTTTGGGTTCAATTAACCAGAACTTTCATGTGAATCTCCCATGTTCTCAGAGCAGAACCTTATTGCCTTCCTAAGTAATTCTTCACAGGCATGTAAAAGTCACGTCTGGCAGCAAAACTAAATGATTTGACAGGGAAAACAAGACCTTAGTTATTTCATGGGGGAAATCAGAAGTGTAGTTGAGAGAGTTCAGGGCCCACACACAACGTGTATAGGCTTATCTGTGCTCAATGTTGGCATACAAGATATCTGGCATCTAAGGTCAGATGCAAATAGCACAGCAACATCACTTACTTAATTGTTTTTGGGTCATACTGAGCCAAGTACCCATCTGGAGAGAAGGAGGCAAACAAAGGGCTTGTTTAATCATGCAGCTAAGTGTTACTAACACAGGCAAAAACAGTAGTAAAATATTGATAGTAGTAACCTTATTAGCCACTGAAATTGCTCTGAATAGAGTAAACCGCATTGATTATTAACGTTCACAGAAGTCAATGCCCTTTGTTCCATAGAAGAGACCTCAGGGAAAGGAGTATTAAATGATAATTATTGGTCTGACACATCCAGAAAACAGTATCTTGTCTTGCCTAACTCAAACACATCATAGCAACAGTGACTGAAACATAAATCATTAGGACCAGTTCTCACCCTCTACTTCCCTCCCAACCTATTTCTCTCAGAAACTGCACCACTGAGAGACCTCAGGTGGATGTATGAGTTAGAGTACATCATACTTGCTACAAGGGGCATGTTGTTGTGGTCATCTAACCTGGAACTGAACGCAGGGGAAAATACAATCTTCAAGCTATTCCAGCTTTTAACTATGGTCAGCATTCATAACCCCCAAAGGATATGAATGTAACAAAAAATTATTTTCTTTTAAAAATTTAATAGAAAACCCATTTTTTAGAAGTTGCTTGTTCTGTTGTCAAGGCTGACGTAATTTTTCTGCCTAAAGATGGGAGTCAGATATTTTGCTGTGTATGTAGATTACACTGTAATTTTCCTTTTTGCAGCTGGGTATCAAAATGTGACTTCTGACTTTCTATTTAACTGGACCACAATTTTTGAAAAATGTTAGGCATGAAAACTGAATATTATGGGTATTTTAAAGAATAGCTCTATCCTATCAATATAAGTATCCCTTGGATTTGGGAAAAGTGAAAAAAACGACGCTAACAGGCCTAAATGCCAGTCAAAGCACACAACCGTGTATTGTATTGCTAGAGATTGTCATATGCATTCTAGTGCAGGGTACGCTTCCGTTTCCCAGTACATATTTTCATCAGATCTGGTAAATATTGTAGCATTATTGTCCTGGAAATTAAGAGAACACTTAATAACCATTAGGGGAGTTGAAGGATTATGAAAAACTCACCTGTTAACAAGTTGGGAGATGCCAGAAACATTCAGGTGGCATTCCTATGTTCAAGTTATTTCATATCACCATCCTTTCATAGAGTTCCTAAGGTCCAGGTGCCTTTAACATTCAAGATGTGTTGCTATGCATCCTAACTTGTAGATAACTCTACGAACACTACTGATTTTTCTCTTTCTTTATTTTCCACATAAGTAAAGAAGAACTGTATAAATAAGTGATATGCTCACAGAAATGAATAGAATTTACTAAATCACATGAATTAAGTCTCATTTGAATTTTCAGTTTCCACTGGTTTCAATGATATCAAAACCAAGCTTTTAAAACCTCAGACTGCATTTAACTGCTCTTTTACTCATCAGAGGCACATGCTTGGCCATTTGTGTAAAACTCCTGTGCTAACTTCAATCACAGCCATGTCATATATTTGCCTTTCTCAGTTCCTTATTCCATCACACTTCAATAACAGTGCTTACCTTAGCTTTTACAAAGAAAGTTAATTCTGAAGGAAATTAGTCTTCTTCACGTTTATAAATTACTTTTGTGCATCAATGCATAAGTCTTGCTCCTCTTCATATGCTTCTGGTTATTTCTGAGAACAGTATGCTTAGACTTGTTCTTGTGGGGCATATATATATATACAATAAAAATAAGATCAGTGGTTTTGTCTTTAGTTTCATTAAAAAGACTATTTTCTGTGAGTATTCTGTTGGTTAATATATGGTCCAGTTATTATGAAACAGTTAATAGACAAAAACGTCTCTAACTGAAACATCAATCTGAAAACAGTAAATGTGAAACAATAGATGACATAATTCATACACTTTCGATAAATAACTTACAACTTTTGCAAAAATAGAAAATTAGAAAATTGTAAATAAAGGGAGAAAGTAAATAACATACTAAATCTAACATAGTGGACACACTTATTAGCAGACTGTTTTCATATACCTGAAAAGTTTTTAGAGAAACAATCATATTCTCTCAGTGTGTTACAGAACCTTACAAAACCAAGCCAGACTGACTAACAAACTAAAAACAGGATTTATTTTTACAAAATGGTAACAAAATCAAACTAAGTTTTACTCTAACTGAAACTGTTTTGAGATGCCAACAAATATTAACAATACACATGTTCAGAATATTTTTCAAGAGTTAATACCACAAAACTGAGTGAAGAATTCTTAAAGTTTACGGCTGATGACCCAAAACATGCAATCACTCTCCTAATAATGTGGGGCTCTAAACTTTGAGGAGTTTTCTTCGGTGGCATCCCAAACCAAGAGGAGAGTCCTCAGCTGCAGACTGCTCCGAGGAGGACCATCTCAAAATGGCTTTCTGGTGGGACTCCGTTTATACCCTAACTGAATCTGATCTGTAGTCTAATAAGATCATATAGCCCCAACATTGGCAGAGGATCCCAACATCGTTACCATTTGAACAAAATTCCTATGTGCTGACCACCAACATGACAAGAGTTGTGTTGGGAAGTTTTCACGAACTTTTGTCAGATCTTTCTTTGTCAGGGCAGTTATATCTGCCACACAGTGTAAATTAGGAGATCATGAAAAAGTTTATACCAAATCAGATTTGATATAAGCATTTCCTTCTCCCTCAACATCATTGAACTTCCATAAACATGAACTAATTAGTTTTCAATCATGTGAGGTTACGTACATAAAAATTTTTGCATGTTAAATAATTTTTAATTACTTTTATCTTGTAAAAATAAAATGAAAACGTTTACTTGAGTCACCATATCCTGTCAAGGCCTTTGCACATAGCATCGATATAAAACTTCCTATTAAACTGGTAGAACAATTCCCAGAGAAAGCTCACTCATCTCTTTATAAACAGCTGAGTTAAAGCAATTATTTAAAAATGCCAAGTGAGTTATCTAATCAAACTTTTGCACTTCTGCATGAAGAAAAACATTCTCCTTGTACACCATCATCCTAACAGCTGAAACCAAGAAGAGAAGGAAAACAGTGAAACAAAAACGTTCTTCATTATTGTATATTACTTTTCCAATAAACTTTGGCCTATCCATTCAATAAAACTAAGCATAGCAGAGGTGAAATAAGTACTTTAGTAAACAGCTGAAGATTCAGAGTGTTCTAATACTGACATTTCTACTCTCTTGTTATTACTCTGGCTTTCTGAAGGGAGAGAATGGAAAATCAGATGGGAAGGAAACAGGATAGGCTACAAACAAATAGACTACATACACATACGGACTATAAACAAATAGTTTTGTGCCTGTGATTGCTAATGTGGTTATATATAAGAGGAAAGGAAAAGATTATTTGGGCTGAAGTAAGATGGCAGAGACCCTGAAAGAAAAGTAGTTGTCCTCAGACAAGTATGTTATGAGTTATGAAAGGAAAAGGCAAAATGTAATTTTTCTAAAGTCAAGGGGAATTTTACTGTTTACTTCACTGAAAACAAGGGTTTGATCCAAATGGAAATATTCACTAAAACAGAACAAGTTTATCTGCCAGTAGAAATGGTCCAGTGCTGTCAGTATGCATAACTAGTTGATATTTTTGACTGAACAAGGGATTTATTCAGTGTGGAATTTTCTGACCTGTCACATTCATTGTTGTGATGAGAATCATGCTGCTTACCATCAGTTGCCTTGCAAACTTCACCTGACAAAGCCTGGCAGGATGCTTCAAAACAATGAGAAGCCAGGCTGGGAAATTTACAGTAATCCGTTCCCTGAAGAGGAAGAAATGCTTTTAATAGGACTTTTGGGTTTTTTTTGGGGGGGGAGGAGAAGAGGGGGTGGTGGGGAAGATAGTCTGTTTGTTTGTTTCTAGATTTTGCTTTAAAGGAAAGGGTATCAGCTGGTTGAGCCCTAAAAAGCATACTGTGTAGTTCATTACCCCAGCAGGAGCTCCATGAGGTACCGTGCCTCCTTGGAGTAAAACACATAAATAAGTCTCCCAATGTTCTCTGAGATGAAGGAAGAACCTACGTGCAGCACTTCTGCCTGGAAGGCTTCAGCATAGCCTGCTGTTTACAGAGCGGAGCTACACTAAACCAGGGCAAAAAGGTGGAATTAAGTGCTGGAGCACTGTGATACTGACGTGTACCTGTAAGAGGCAGGCCATGGGGCTGACTGCTAAGGAAAAAAACCAACAACAAATCAGGTAAAAAAAGAGAGATTATGAATATGCATTGAAAAAAAAAAGATCGTAAAATATAAAAATACAATGCAAAAGGAAGATTTTTACTTTATGTATGTATTAAAATTATTGTGAGGTGATTTTTTTGCTTAATTCACAGGTGTACTGTTACATTCTTAAGCTGGTATAACAGTCAAATTCCACGTATTCAGCTGTTCATAAATTTAGGAGTCACAGGCCTCCTGTACCAGTTTTGTTTCTAACATTGAAAGGTCTGATTCATCACTCCATTATCCTAAATTTAAATGTAGTGCACTTTCACTGAAGTGAAAGTAGAACAGTCTGGCTTAAATCAGGTTCCTCTATATTTTCAGTATGATGAAAATGCTGGAAAATAGGTTTTGTCCGATTCAACTCTAATGCACTCTCTTTCTCTGTGCAGACCTGAGCACTCTCAATTTGTCAGCTATAGCTTGCTCTGGACTTTTAAGGATCAGGTTCTATGTGAATGAAGAGTCAAAAATCAGTTCTGTTTAGTAATTGAAAAGTGAAAAAAAAAGAAGACAGTGAAGAAGAAAGAAAAACCTATGCAGAGTAACAGTGATGTGCTATGGAAACCACTCAGCTGTAAAGGAGTTAATTTGAAAGTTCAAGACAGCTGTGATTCTCTCTGTCTGCCATAGCTCTTTATTCTTGTCAGTCCACTCTTGCATGGTAGAAATTTCTTTCCACAGCCAACGCAGTGTGGCACATTTTCCTTGCTGCTTAGCAAGTGCTTTTAATCTGTATTGTAAGATATGCGTGGTGCTACGAAAAATCATGTACTTCTTTTACACTGAAATTCCCTCTACATTAGAGATTAAGTCGACACCAAGATATAACAGTTTAAAATGTAATTAGGAGTAAAATTCATGAACATACATAGTTTTATCATCTATTTCCTCTAAGCTATCAATTTAATCTATTTTTAATTCTTCCCTTAATATGTTAAAGACGCAAGTAATGCCTCTACTGCCCTGAGTTACACTAACGTGTGTTACTCCCATAAGAAATCCAACTTCAGTAAAAAGTACCTCTGCAAGTAAGGTTGAAGGTCTGCTCTGAAAAACAAATAATAACATTAGTTTCTTATAAGTCTGATAGTGCTATAACATAAAACTTGTAGAATTTGTAGAAAACAACTATTTCTGAAGATATGAAAGAAAAAAAAAAAGAAAAAAGCACTGTAAATTCAGAAAAATTTAATCATCCTCAACAGAACTAGTGACTGTGGTTATAATTTATACTAATCTTATTTGATAGCTAACTTACCTAATTGTGATCTCTTTCATGTAGCCTTTTCTTAAAATATGTAATATCAGAATTCCAGCTCTTGTTTTAGAGATACTGAGATCCTAAGTCAGATTTTAAAGTGTAGGCAGATGCCCAAAACATTACAGAGTCCCCAGTAGTATTTTCAAAAGCCCTCAATCTCCATTGAAACTAATTGGCATTGAAAATGAGTCTGGAAGCGAGACTAGACTCGTGTGCCATGAGATTATAGAATTAAGTTTATTTTCGCTCTTTCTAAACCAATGAATTTTTAATTATTCCATGAAAAGTAGAGCAGTTGCAAAAGGAAACATTTAAGAAGATCTGTACCCTGTTTTATTTCTCAGCTGCCTACAGCATAAGGTAAAATAATCACATTTGGAAAATATTGTAGAAGAAAGCAATAAAATCACAGGGCAGGAAGGACAACATATTAGAAGGAACCTGACTGTTCAGACTTGAAAAAAGATCTGTCTTTCCAGTAAGGGAAAAGGACACCAGTGGTCCTATTCCTGAACTGTTTATGATTTTTACCCTTAACAGTCATTGGATAAAAAAGAGACTCAAGTTACTGTGGAAAAGAGAAGAGCCATTTTTAAACAAAAATTGGGCAATTTTTCGAAAAGTGGAAGTTGTTTTTATCTTTGCTTTTCTGTTTCATAGACGCACCTACCTGTAAACCTGAGGTGTATGCACCCAGGAGAGGAACAGTTTATCGGCTGTTTCCTATAGGCAGTCTGCTTTGGCTATTATCCATGCTACTTTTGCATCCCATGTCTCTTATGTAGTATCTTTGGGTGAAAATTCATGTGTTTAAACCAGTGTTGTCAACTTGACTACCAAAATAAAGCCCCCACTTTTTTGATGATGAGCCATTTTATTAGCCATTCTACATTTCCATCCCATCTCTCTTACGCAATATCTTCAGGTGAAAATTCATGTGTTCAACTCAATGTTGTGAACTTGACTACCAAAGTAAAGCCCACAATTTTTTGATTATGAGCCATTTAGTGTCATCAAAACCAAGCATTCTTGGAACAGAGATAAAACTATGAATTCACAATTAAATCTGAACCTATATCACTATTAGGAATCTTATTTGACATTAACTTACCCAAATTTTAGTCAGACCACTTAATAATAACAATAACAGCAACAAAATATATAAACTGTGACCAATACAAGACTGCCAATAAGAAGTGCAAGCCTGTAAGCAGTTGATTCAATGCATGCCATCACAAATCTTCTGTGCAGACACTAAGTTGAAAATGTTTTATACTTGTGAGATATACTGTGACTGCACAATATGACTCTGTATCACATGTATAGTGAATATGTTGCTTTGAGGACAAATAAAACTGACTGAACATGTGCTTCTTACTGAAGAGTTGCTCAGTATGTCATTATGCCATTTTGCAGGATTTCTGGACATCCAAGAAACAGCACAATAGATCATTGATCAGTGTAGCTGGGCAATGGATTATCAAGAAAAGCAGCACCTACAAAAAGATGTGGGATTGGCAGGTGAGTCACAGAATCATAGAATCATTAGAGTTGGAAGGGACCTTAAAGATCATCGAGTTCCAACTCCCCTGCCATGGGCAGGGACACCTCCCATTATTCTAAAATTCTCTACAACATATCTGTACACAGATTCTGAAAAATTATAGTCTTTCAAAAATAATCCATTTTAATACCTTATTGCATGTCTTTATTACAGTAAGCATTCTCACTGGTCAGAACAGTACTAAGTAAATAAGCAAAAGGACACTCCTTTGAAACACAAAACTCATCAGTTTATAGCAGTACAGAAACCTCTATCTATTTATATGCAGGGATTTCTGGATTAAAAATCTGTTTATAATAAAGTAATCATTAACATAATGCCTACATAATACCTGCATACATATTAACAAAACCTACATAGGCTTTGATGGAGAATTCACTTTAACTTCTGCCCATCTAAGAAATAATTCAATTCTTGGTTATATACTCAAAGCAATCAAACTTTTCAAGTCACGCATATGGAGATCACAGGAAGAAAATCTCAACAAAATAATACACAGTAACATTAACAGGCAAAACAAACAGAAAAAAAATAAATTGCGAACACAATAAGAAAAGTGGATTTTGGGCAAACAAATGAGAAAGACAAGCCTTGGTAAGATTAAAAGAGGAAAACGAGAAAAAACATGTGATGGACAAAAGAGAAGGAAAATGTCAAATAATAAAACCAGATACCACCTCTGAGATGTTTTCCTTTAGGAAAAAAGAGAACGATGGTCATGCAAGAAACCACGGGGAGAGAACGGTTACAAGAAACTCACTGTGATCTCTGATAACAAATTAATGTTGCACTAGAATGAATAGATTGAGTGTTAGAATGGCTGGTACTTTGAGAGATATGGGCCCAGTTACAAGTTTCTATACAGCTTAAATACAGACAATAGTCACACCTGGTTATATCTAAAGAATGTGAGATTAAGGTTTAACATGAACAAAACTTTTCAAAGTTCTCAGTGAATTCTATAGAAAAAAGGTGGACTGAGGGAGGAAGAGAAGAAAGGAGAAAGTGTCAGACACAGGATATTTAGAAATTAGGTAAAAATTTGAAAGAACTAAGATAATCAAAACAGTTTAATATGGCTAAACAACTATAATTTTGTCCTTTCAACATTATTAGTTTCAATTCTGTCTTTGATTATGTCTCTAATGGCTTCTGAAAGCCTTCATTTTAAGCAATTAAGGATTTATAGATGAGGCCTCTGCACTGCAAGAAGTATTGCCTTGGGATTTTTTTATTTTGGTTTTTTTGCATGTATGGGTCTGTGAGGGTGTGTATAGGTATGCATGTAATGTCTGTATATATTCATTTGTATGTATATGTTTAGCTAAAGATCAGGACTTAGTGGCTATTAAGTTCTGGAAAGTCACTGCACTGGTGTTCCACTCCTATCTTTTTCCATGAGAGCTATAAATACCGTGGATTATGAAAGCATAAAAAATTCAGGGTTAGAATCAAAACTGTACTTTTACAACTTCACATCAAAGTAATTTAGAAAGTTGCTTTGCTATGAAACTGCCATAACTTTCTCATCTAAATGCTATAATTTCACGATGTAGGTCTTTAATGTACCTAAACTTAAGTATACCAGCTCCGTGTGCACAGATATTCATATAAATGGTGATGCAGCTATTTATATTGATACTTAGAGTGAAAATCATCTCACCTAACTTTAGTTGTCTATAATGTGGAAGTCTACATCTGAGACACTCTCCCTAAAAACTCTTTATAGTTCCTCCAAGTGGATCAAAGAGGCATTTTTAGGAAGCAATTTGTTCTTTCTATTTTAAGCTGAGATTAATTGTTCCCTACAGTTGGTTCTTTCTCTCTCTATAGGAGCATAAAGAAATATATTAAGAATGCTTAGGGAAATTAGTTTTGGCATAGATATTCAGAAGGAAATGTCGACATTTAGACAGAGGAAGCCTGCCTTCAGATTCTGCATAGACAAACATAACAGAAAAGGCTGTGATAGTTAATAAATGTTCTTCCAGTTCTGTCTTTGCTTTGTAAGTAGGAATGCCATATTTTAATGAAGGTTTTATCTAGTAAAGCACTGCAAACATGTTAATGAAGAGTGCTGCCTACAGGACACGTATATATGTTTTAAAAATCAAGAACAGACTAGTGACTCTGGTTTCTAAAGAAGCACTAATTGCTTTAAAATGATCTCTAGTATAAAATTATTTTATCAAGTGGTTTTGCTTCTTGCCTTCTCACTTATGTTTTCCTATTCCTGAAACACTTTAAAGTTGCAAAGTAGCTGGAGATTATATAATTTAAGTCTTATTGGATGAGTGCAAGACACTTATACATTCATATTTATGTGTTAGTTAGGTTTCTGAACTTCCACTATGGCCAGTGTAAATGTTGAGAGTGTGAAATACCTGCATCTAAATTTAGGGATATTAAATCTTGAAGAGCATCTCATGACTATGTTGTCAGAGATTAATTAAAATGGTAAATTACGGCAGATGACACTTCACTAGATTCGCTATTCTCTGTTTCAGAGAGCCACCTGGGCCAGAGTAGTTGCATGTCTGGTGTTCATCTCAGAACTGTTAAATGTTTAGGGTTGTGTCAGTAAATTCAGTTAGTATGTGACATTCTTTGCAACTGTCTCTGTTTCTAGAAATTAAAATTTCATAAGGAGTACTTTTTAATCCTTAACACAATTACTGGTGTCATCAGTTTAATAAACATTCCATCTAGAAAATTTTCTACTGTTTTTATGTGTGTTCATGAACAGCTACATTTTAGGAAGCAAACCCAGCAAACTAAATAAATCATCATTTGGGCACATAACTACCTGTTTTAATTATGTAACTGTGATTTATGTTTCTGAACATAGGTGTCCACAATTTTTCTGGTTTTGCTTAAGGAACACTTAACATTTTTCCCCAAGTTAACAAAAGATCTAGCAGAATCACTTTAGATCAGAAACTATGCCTACAAACAGATGTTTGTTCAAAAAATTGAAGTTAGAATAATCAACAGAACATACATTTAATGCTGCTCAGATTTCCAGTTTTGCTCATATAGTCACACAAATCCTTTAACTGTGACAATTCAATAGCAAATGCGTGTCATATAAAGGTAGATTTTATTGTTAGCTTAGTATACAGAATTCAGAGCACGGCAGGAGATGTGCTACTTGCAGATGCTCGAATGGAACACTGGTGATAGCTATCAACGGGTGCCTGCTACAGAGTGAAGCAAATCTGACTTTAACACAAACCAAATGCAAAGCAAATGCTATGGCAGATCATTAGTAAGTACTGGCCACGGTGTCTTGGGCATAGTTTACCTCCCCAGTTTTTCAAGTGAAATTTAAAGCTTTTGAATCTCCAGTTGGCAGTATTCTTTTCTGCTCTGTGGTTTCATGATTGTTCTAGTTAAAGTCATCATATAAGAACCAAAACAAAACATGGGTGCTCTTTCAGGGAGAAGATTTTTAATTTCATTGTATCTATACTGTCTACTGTGGGCAGCTCTGAGGTATTCAGAATACTGCATAACCAAGCTGCATAATTCATGAGTGTTGTAGCCCAGCTGGCATCTGCTTGCATAAGGTATATGTTCTGTGTATCTAGTGGCTTAATATACTGCTAGATATGTCTAAATATTTAAGGCAGCCGTGTAGACTAGAGGTAGGTGGGAAGCAAAGCAATACGTAGTTACATCTGGTTTTGAGGCTGTCCTATACTCAGAAATTATGGCAAACTTTTATCTGTTTTAATATTCTGAAGAGTGTTTTATAGGTTTCATCTTAGCATTCTGTTTCAGAAGTTATGAAGGGTTAGCAAATAAACTAGTGTGATTGCTTAAGTACAACATGCTTTTGACACCACAACAACTCATTCAGATTCTTTAATCATTGAATAAATGTCTTATTGCTGCCCTGGGCTGTATCTAAAGAGTATTGTCCTCTGTCCCACTATCCTTTTCCATAGCGGATAACAAGAATATGTTTACAGGAGTCAGCAACCTGATAAAACTATTCAGACATGAGAATGAAGTGACTGAAGAAACAGATTTACTTCAGTTATGTGAAAATAACCTCACATTCAAATAAGTTCATCGATTCAGCACGAATGGTATGCTCTTTTTCTGAGATAGTGAAGTTTCTATACTGGAGATAAGCTAGCTTCCTTCAGGCTTGTCAACTGAACAAGACACGGAAAAAGTATAACCGTATTCATGAATCTTAATTTGAAAGTACCTCAGCTGAAAATCCTTTAGCAGTTGAACTTCCTTGTCTACCAAGGGATCTGACTAGCATAGTTACTGTTAACAGTGTTACAGACTCTTTTACAAATGCCAAAAAGATGTTACCCAAAATAATGTTCCATTAACCAGATAAATGGCTGTGCAGGTGCAGATACATGTGTTTACCTGAATTTTAAGTGTCATGTGAAGGAAGGGAAAATATCACAATGACTGGTATCATTGGGAGAGGACGCTAATGCACTTCAATCTCACTGGCATGTATTTTCACTACTCAGACTACTGAGCAGCGTATCAGAAGCCAGTCACCCCAGTTTGTGTTCTGTACTCATAGCTGGAAAATCCCTCTCTCACAATTTAGACAGTTTATTTAAGTCCATCAGTTGTCCATTATTTTTTCAAATGCCCTATATTTCAAATGATGTTTGAAACATTCAGATGATGTACACAAAGTGTAGCTAAATTAATAGAAAAAGCTACAAACTAAATTATAATTTAAAAGATTAAGAGGAGAACGCTTAACTTCACCAAGTGAAGAGCAGATCACATAAAACATTGTCACAGGAGGGGGTCAAAACTCTCTTCCTCCACAGTGACTCCATCCTAGTTCTGAAATAGATAGTTTCTAAGCAGTGCACCCCACTGGCTGCTCCACACAGCAGGCTAATAGTAAAAGAATAAGAACAGAAAAAAGGTTGAGACTGTGCTCTGATACCACTTCCTTCCTTTTTGCCCTCAATGCAATGCCAAAGAAATGGCAAATGGTCTGTGTCTCTTTAACACTGAAGCCCCACGCTTTGCAAATCTGAGCTGCTTTACTACTTCTCACCTGACAATGTAAGTTATTAAATACGTGCCAATATAATCCTTGAAGCAGAATTTTAAGCATCACAATGGTCACGGTCCTCCCTGTCACACAGGTTAATGTCTTCCGTCCCCTCTTTCATCATTTACTTTGTTTAATCAGATCCTCTCAGTATCTATATTCACTACAACCTTTCTGATTTCAGTTCTACAGATTGTATTTGTAATTTAAGACACCCTCTTCAAAGGTCTCACTGTTGACCTCAGTAGGTGGTTATGGTTGGAAATCTATTAAACCTGACTCAAATGAATCTTAGCCTCTAATAAATGAAAACCAGAATGAACCAACAACCTAGGTAACCACCAATTCAGTGCCATCATGCTACCCACAGACTACCAGTTTGTATTTTATTTTGATGCATTTTTTTTTACACCTGAAATTCTCAGTGCCCTTACAGGAGTTTTATCTCCAATTATTCTTGCATGACAGCCATGCATATCTAGCCAAACATAATAGTGCTTCCCGTACAGATGAAGTGCATCTATTTAATTTCTTCCTTCAGAACAGATATGAAGAGTCATTTTATCTCCAGGAAACTAACCTGCTTCAAAAGATACAGTACATTTGTTAAAGTTCCATGCAGGGTACAATTAGGAAAGAGAGAAATAAGAGATATGCTCAGAATCAAACTCGATGCATCCCGTTAGCTAGCCTGTGGAAACTTCAAATGGACAAATCTGAAATAAATATTTTTTACCTATGGATGAACAGAACATTGTCTTACAGATTGCCTTCTAGAAATAAGAGATTGGTCTCACCATTGCTAAAATTTCCGAGACAGATATTGCATCTATACCATTATTGACATATCTGCCTAGAGCTGTGCAAGCTTACAGATTGTATTTGAGTTGGGGTGCATGTGGAATAAAACATGGGAAAAGAACAGAATACTTAAAAATATCTGCTGCTTTATTCACTTTTAATCCAATAATTAGAATCAATCAAACAACGTGGAATCAGCCTTCAGGGCGTTCAGAAGTCTCAAGTCTTGTGCAGGATCAGGTACTACATTCTTGTTTCAAGCAGGTTAAAAAGATAATTACCTAGTACATACTACCCAGGCCATTTAAACAGGCACTGTTCAAAGTTTTGGTGTCAGCCAGACAAGCGGTACCTTAGCAGGTGCAGACTGATCTTCCGAAGGCTGGCTGCATGTGTCAGTACTGAATGCCCTGTTCCCGAGCTGGAGCTTTGAATAGTTTACAAATTCTGTAAGGCCATTCCTGTGACCTAATCCTTTCAATATTGAGGTATCAGAGCTGGGCAAATGGAAAAAATCCAACTGCACTCTCTTGTCACATCAGACATTTGGTCTTGCACTTAATCTCCCTAATGAATTCTGCTCTTGGAAAGCTTAAGGGATCAGATGAAGGATGTGCAAATCCACAGAGACCCTCATTCCTCACCCACCCCCTCATCATGTTTAATATACCAAGCCCTCAAGCTGCCATCACAATTCATCTGTCAGCATGCCACCTGGGCTTTGTAAACTTCAGTGTGTATACTGGATCCCTGCCATAATTCAGCAGGACCACTTAGGCCTCCTGATGACTATGAGGAAGTAAAAACACACACACAAAAATTAAAAAAAAAAAAAAAAAGGAAAAAAGTAGGAAAAAAAATGAAAAAAACCCCATCCACTCATGAACAAGCAATTTTACATTTGGAAAAAAATTCTAAATAACCTCTTTTTTCTATGAATTCCTGAATGAAAATGAGTATCACTTCTGGAAAAGGGATCAAAGACAAGGAGCAGCAATTCAGGATGGCTGAAGACTGGAGAAAAACCCCAAAATCTTTCTTCAGGGTGAGGTACCAAATTTCACACTTCTGTTCGGTGTCATTGTAACCTTCAAATACATATGCAGAAGCCTGGGACAAAGGAAACAGAGGAAAAGAATCTCCTTTGTCCAGGAGAAATTCACACTTCAATGGGATGAGCAGTAGTAAAGGCTGATGTGGTGTGAAGAAGCAGACTGATGAATGCCACAGAATGCCAGCTACTGAGATGGAGCATGAAGCAGATATTTCTGATTTAGTATTTGTAAGGGAATTTTCAGCCATATGGCACAATGTAGCTTGTTTCAGAAAATCAATATGGCTATCATAGCATGGCCCCATGCCTCAGCTTGTAAACTTTGCCTGTCACAATTCTAATTAGGATTAGTTTTGGTACTGTACTGACTTGAATTGAATAAATTGTTCTCCATGAGCTAGTTCCAGAGTTAGCTTAATCAGTAATCAATTAAGACTGTGTGCACAGTTCTCCATTCTGAAAAAAATATATTAACTAAACAGTAAACCAATAAGTTTCTTCCTGGGCCATCCAAACTGTACTAAGAAGCTGGAAGTCAGTAACACTCCAACAAGTTTTGCACCAATATCGGTTTAATGAGTTGAGAGAAAGAAAGGAAAAATTGATAAAAGGAAAAGGAAAGAAGGCAAGTGAACATAAGAAAGAAAGTGAATGTAAGAAAAGCGACAAAGTAGAGAAGTCTTCCATAGTATACAATCTGGAATTTAACCAAGTCATGCATCTGGTAATCCTGTAGCTGGATGGCAAGACTGTCTGCCTTAGAGAAGCCGAATGCCACATCTAGCTCATTAGAAGCGAGAATGTACTTATTTTTACACCTTTTTATAGTATTTTCTGTCAGCCTGACCACTTCCACTTCAGGTGGAAGATAGAAGGAGAAATGAATTGTATAAACAGAAAAGCATCAGAGTCCTCTTTAAAGTGGAGTGCTGAATATTACTTGAGATAAGAAAGGCATCTTTGTATATGTTAATAATACCACTAGTACCCAAGATGCAAACTGAGAACATGCAGAGTAGTAGAAAACTGCTGTTTGCCAGGAACATACTGTGATGCTGAATTACTCCTTCAACATATTCACAAGACAGCATTTCTGCAGTTTTCTGAAATTAAATAATGAGTGAAGTCTCAAAGCTGCTCAACTAATCCTTATAACTAATGCTATGCAAAAAAGATGTGGGCAGGATGGAGAGGGTCCAGAGAAGGGCCACAGAGATGATCAAATTATCAAAGGACTGGGAAGTCTGCCATATGAGGAAAGGCTGACTGAATTGGGTTTGCTCAGCCTTGAGACAGGACAGCTTAGGAGAGACATTATCATCATGTTCCAGTATTTAAAGGGTGGCTATAAAGAAGATGGAGATTCCCTTCTTACAAGGAGTCACATGGAGAAGATGAGGGGTAACAGGTATGAATTACTCCTGGGGAGATTCCAATTCGACACAAGGCATTTTTCACAATGAGAACAATCAGCCATTGGAATAATGTCCCCAGGGAAGTGGTGGATTCCTCAGCATTGGACACTTTTAAGATTCAGCTGGGCAGAGTGGCAGAGAACTGGGCCATCTTGTCTAGACGGTGTTTTTACCAAAAACGGTTGGATCAGATGATCCTTGAGATCTCTTCCAATGTGGTATTCTATGATATGATGAAAAAGTAAACGGCTTTTTCTTTTTTTTTTTTTTTTTCCTGGTCAGCATGAATTTTCTCGAAGTAACTTCTATGTAAAATTATTACAGTTGGAATGGTTTTCATATTAAAGATGACATTGCTTTAGATCTTTAAGTCTAAACTTCATTATTCTACCTTTACTTTTGTTAACAAACAACATCAAATCATGTTTGTGTGGAAAGCAATGCATTTGGACCTCAGTACATGACATATGATCTCTGCTAGTGAAGTTATAATCACTGAAGGAAGCAAGTGATAATAACTTGCTTTCTACTCAAGGAAGCATAGAAAAATTGCCAACATATTTTCCAAATATTACAAAGGTAAAAAGAAAGGTAAACAGAAAGGAAAAAGGAAAGGGAAAAGGAAAGATAAAGGAAAGGGAAAAGGAAAGATAAAGGAAAGGGAAAGTGGCCATGTTCTAGGTCTCTGCAATTAGCTAGAGTAAGTCTTTACAAACTGAAATAATTAGATACAGTATTGTAGTCAATAGAATTCTTATTCTCTTCTAGTCATTATTAAACAAAAGTTATTGCATTTTCATGTAAGTATAATATGAAGCCTCATTATACATGGTGTAAATACATAATAAAAGAGTTTATTATCTAAATATAAAGACATATACTAGGCACACTGTCTATTGTTTTATTTTTTCAGAATTAGTAATAATTTGAGGTCATCTCATCTCTTTTTATCAATATTATTCATCATCATAATTGAAAATAAGAGATCAGAACATAGGGAATTCACCTTCGTCTTGGGGAGTGACAAGTAAATTTTTCATAGATTTCTGTAGCATCTCTGAACACGTAGTCAGCAAGGAACAGTTCTATTTTTTGTGATTTGTGTTTGAACAACATTTTGTGTTGAACAACATACTATGAGAACATTTAGATCAATATTGAAGGAAAACCTTTTTCTTTTCCCATGATTGAGTTAAAAAAATTAAAATATTGAGAAACTTCTGAAATAAATCAAAATCAAAACAATTTTAATATAAAAGTATGAAGTAAATAAAAACACTAATATTTGCTAATATTAATTTGTTATATTTCAATTGGATTGGATTAAAAACCTCGTCTGAGCTTCATCACTGCATTTAATGAGCTATAATGCTAGTTTTGAACTGTGTTACACTATAAATATTGCAGGACACATAAAACAAAACCCTTCAAATAATTTTTAATTTTACACCAGAAACATGCTTTTCCATGAAAATTAAAGCAAAACACTGTATTTCTGTAGAATTTTTGATTAATTGATATTTTTGACAGAACATTGTTCCTTCATAAAACATTTTCCCTGTTCTAATAACTCTGATGATTATTATTACAGCATGCCATCAGGAACACTTTCCTTACACCATACCAACTCTCAGTGAAAACATTGCAGATCACAAGTGAGTTTAAAGCTAGATTAAACCTAAAGAGCTGAGGAAATTTTATTGCTGTTTTCACTGACTATAAAGCTCTAAATGGTCATCTCAAACCTAGTATTTTTAGAAATAAAGTTAAGAAGTTAAGATGATGGCTGATAAAGTAATAACAAGAGATAATCATGGACAAGAACAAAAATGAGATTTCCTAAAGAGAATTCATTCTTCGAAGGGATTTTTGGTGATATCTCCAAAAAGGCTTAGAATATAGCCTACTGTATGTATGTGTATATATATATGTGTATTTGTACACGCATGCATACATTCATATATATGTTGTACACTTAACAGGCAAATGCAGGAAAATTTACATAAGAAACAAGATACTTACTACAAAAAGAATTTCTGATTATTTGTTCTTCTTTCCCTCTTCTGTGTCCTTCCATTCACATGTATACATAGTACGTCTGACTGTGTTTGGCAAAATTCTCTCTCAGTTTCTTGAAGCTTTCATCCACTTGTAGTCCTTCATATTGGCAAGCTGACAGTTTTCTCTGACGTTTTTGGGATATTCCAATTCCATCTTTTTTTTTAAGCACTTCACATTACATCACAATGCAATTCTCGATAGCTTTGACTGAAAACAACTGCAGAAAAAACAGTGAAAATTCTGTCTGTTTTGACTAATAGAAATAAATATGAAGTAGACACCTTCCAGAAAATGTCTAATTGCCCCTCTACTCTGCACTCATGAGACCCCACCTGGAGTACTGTGTCCAGCTGTGGAGTCCTCAACACAAGAAGGACATGGACCTGTTGGAACGGGTCCAGCGGAGGGTCATGAAGATGATCAGAGGGATGGAGCACCTCTCCTATGAGGACAGGCTGAAAGAGCTGGGGTTGTTCAGCCTGGAGAAGAAAAGGCTCCAGGGAGACCTTATAGTGGCCTTTCAATATCTGAAGGGAGCCTATAGGAGAGCCAGAGAGGGACTCTTTGTCAGGAAGTGTAGTGAAAGGACAAG
>JAOXNO010000001.1:175720458-175737275 GCA_028565335.1 Limnodromus scolopaceus
GGTTGCCCAGAGAAGCTGTGGATGCCCCATCCCTGGAAGTGTTCAAGGCCAGGTTGGATGGGGCTTTGAGCAACCTGTTCTAGTGGGAGGTGTCCCTGCCCATGGCAGGGGGCTTGAAACTAGATGATCTTTAAGGTCTCTTCCAAACCAAACCATTCTATGATTCTATGATTCTAATTCATTCCTAGATTTCGTAGGTATCCTAACTTCAGTGCTTGATGGCCTTCTTTAATATGTATAATTACCCTGTTTATTTTGATTAATGGATAAATTAATTATTTTATGTGCTTTTCTACCTCTTTAAATGAAGTATTAATGAGTCTGGACTTTCCAACGCACATAGCTAAAGCACATAAATCTGAATCAGTATAAAAAAAATTTGCACTTTTTGTATTATCTTGCTTAAAAACAAATTTGAAATTTTACAATAAATCCTTTCTACTAAGCAATTTGAAACTGCACAGGGGTTCATTATTTTTCTTATTAGCTAAACTTCCACAGCAGTGTCATGCTGATATATATCATCAGTGATGCCATAAATTTTACTTAAATTAATACAAACAATGATGCTTTATTAGTATGTACCATGGAGCACATCTTAAATAACCATTAGATTCAAAAGACTCTGTTTTATTCCCAGAAGGCCAACTGTATCCTGGGCTGTATGAAAACAAGCGGGTTCAGCAGGTCAAAGCAGGAGATTCTCCCCCTCTACTTAACTCTCTACTTCATTCTCTTGAGACCCCACCTGCAGTACTGCATCCAGCTCTGGAGCTCCCAACATAAGAAGGACATGGACCTGTTGGAGGGATTCAACAAGAGCACCACAAGGATGATCAGAGGGCTGGAGCCCCTCTCCTATGAAGACATGCTGAGAGAGACAGGGTTGTTCAACCTGGAGAAGATAAGGCTCCGGGGAGACCTTATTGTGGCCCTTCAGTATTTAAGAGTCACTTAAGAAAGAAGGAGACAAACTTTTTAGCAGGGGCTATTTTGATATGACAAGGGATAATAGTTTTAAACTAAAAAAGAGCAGGTTTAGTGTAAATACAAGAAATTCTGTCCAATGCGAGTGATGAAATACTGGAATAGATTGCCTAAAGAGCTGGTAGATGCCCCATCCCTGGAAACATTCAAAGTTGGGTTGGATGGGGATCTGAGCAGCCTGATCTAGTTGAAGATGTCCCTGCAGGTCCCTTCCAACCCAAACTTTTCTATGATTCTATAATTGTTCACTCTTCTAATTTGCTGTATGCATGTCCAGATATTTACCAAGTACCTTTTCAAATAAACATCACACTGGAAGCCTTCTCTGCCCTTTGTTCTGCCCTTCTACTGTTCAGAAAGCACAAAGGCACAATAGCACTTAGCAAAAGAGTCAGATATTTGATTCCAGAACACTTAAATGGGGAACATGGCAGTGAGAAAGCCATCTGCAAAGAATGTCTCAGAGTAGCCAAGGGAAAAGAATATTTTTTTTTTTTCAGAAACAGGTGAAATATGTAATACAAAGAATGCTTTTATCACTCAGAATAAAAAGGTAAAAAGATTGTCTAGTGGGCTTTAGGGCAGTTCTGAGAAATTCTTACTCATTCTCACAAAGAATGTACTCACATTCTTTGATGCCCTGATCAGACCTTGGAAACAAACAGCACTGAAGGTAACTCCTGCCCTGCCTGCCTTCTGGTGACACTGATTGACTGTCAAGAGCTTAGCCTTCTAACTTATGCATCCAAATGTCTTTTCACCTTAAACTACCCTCCCTACTCCCAGGATGGAAAAATAATTTATTTTCTTCAGAATTTGTTGTTTAATCACAGAATAAAACTTAGAAGAGGCAAAGAAGAGTAAGAGTGAACCCAGAGGGAACAAACAGCCAGCTAAGATTGGCTAAGATATGCAATTGTGCTGTGAAGAAGTAACGGAACCTTATTTTGAACTACTTCAAACAACTGGGAAAGAAAAAAGTCCTATCAAATCTGCCGTGGGGGAAGCATATGTGAACTGCACATGGTCTGAGAAATGGGTTAAAGGATGTAAGTAGGTCTCTTACTGTCTTTATGCCCTGATTCATGGAAACAAGAGAGTACTTAAACACATGCTTACTTGCAGGCATCTGCTTTACGTTTATTGTCTTCAAATGAGAAAGCCAATAGTTAAGTTTATATGTGATCCTGAATGGAAAGGAACATAAAACACTCCTGTCAGTGTGGTTCTTACTTGCATCCCTACCTTTGCAATACAGTCTAAGCTAGCTGCTTAAGTTAATTGCAAGTTATTTTTAGACAACACACAGGTAAGCTGTCTAGATCAGCTCTCAGATGTGGAATACAAAAAATCCAGGTGTATATTAAAGAAGTAAAACATTGTATAATTTCTAAAGGTGATGCTGCAGAAAGAAGTTTTTGCAAGTTAAAAATAATCAATAGACAAACTTGAAATTCTGGGAAATTCATTTCAACACCTCAGTTCAAGGTAAATGTATCATCCCTGTTTACATTTTTCTGTGACTCACAATAGTCTTTATTTCATCTGTATGACCCTCTGTGGACTAAATAACCCCCAAGTCATTGACTGCTTAAAAAATAAATAAATACAAAACAAAACACTCCACTGCACACAGTTCTCCCCCCAGGGAAATGATGAGAGAACAAAATATGTGACAGATGTTAGTCACATTGCTTAATGCACTACTGGAAAGTGCTCAGATACTATGGTGATGAGGGTGGTATTAGAACCTATATAGATTAGAACCATTTAGTAAGCTGTATCCTAAACAGACTCATTACGTAGCTATCACTGCAAAAAAAAAATCTGTGAGGAGGTGATGCATGAGTTGTAGAAAAGCAGACTTGTAAATGTCTTAGAATATATATGTTCTTTTAAAGAAGCTTTGTGTTTATTATTAAAAGATAAGTAGAACAATTGTTTTCAATTTTGGATCATTTATCTATGTTTTCATTTGCCATTCTGTTCATGAAGCATCAAAGATGTAAAAGCAAAGCCTTTAGAGAAGCTGCTTAGCACAGTAATTAGCTTTTGTATTGAACATTAAGGGCAGACATGAACCCAGAATAGAACAGTAATAGACGAAGCAGAAAAACAGAACGCATCTGCCAGAAAAGATGGAACAGTAGCATTGGTTAAAATACTGGCCATTTCCCTCTGGATGCATGCAAGTTGGATCCAGGTCACACAAGATAAACTGAGCAAATTTTATTATGTCTTTGATTTGGTATAAAAAAATTGCTAAAAATAAACTCCATAGTTTAATCAACAGAAATTCTGAATTGTTCCCTGAATAAATTTCTAAGAGATTTGTCCAGGGTAGTAATTAATACTATAAACATGTTCTTCTAACAAAGCTATCCTAGCAAGTGACAATATCCAGGCCTATAGATCCAATATCTACAAAACAGGAAAAATCAGGTGGTTGAACGCTTCTGTTGCTTTGCAAAATTTTGTGATCAACTCAGTATTTCAGCAGTTAGCTTCCAGTACAATATTCTAATACATTTGACTACTTAAATTACTGGAACCAGAAAATAAAACTTTCTTCTTTTGCTTTTATTTGTTGCTTTCTCTGTGCTTGTGGAATAGGATGTATTCATCATGTATGATGACACAGTGCCTTCTCCTTTTTCTTTGCCAGTTACTCCAGTTATCTTAAAAAGTGTGAAATTACACCTTATCAAAAGTCAGCTATTATGTAATGGCTTGTAAATGAAGCAAGACTGCCAAAGTCAATGGCAGTTATAAATGAAATTTGGCTATCTCAGATACCAAAGATAAAATATGTGCACTTCAGAACATGCAATTATTTAAAATCCTGCAATAGAATCTTAGAGATTCCATGAAATTTTTGATAATCTTTTAAGATCTATCTGTTTAAGTTCCCACATTGCCAATTATTCTTTGCTCCACAGTGTCACAACTAACCATTCATCACAAACCTTCTTGGTACACCTATTTTTTTGAGCTTCAACTTGCTTAAGTATACTCAATATTTTTACATAGAATAACCTGAGTTTAGCTAGGTATGAGAATCTAGTAATGAAAATTTCTTCCAGTATCTTGGCACTCAACTCAGAGTAGATGATCGTCTACTGAATTGGATGTGTGAGGACTCAGCAAAATACAAATTTCTGTTAGTGAATTCATAATAAAGGAATGAAATGCTACTAATAATTTTAGCAGTGATACTACTGCACTACAAAGTATATATATTTGATTTCAGAATGCTTTGAAAATTACAAGTGATATCCTCACATCAGTCTTGGGAAAAGAAAAAAGATGTTACTACCATTTTCAGAGAAGTTTCTTATTGAGAATCTGGCAGTGTTAAGCATGGTGTTGCAGGACACAAATCAAGCCTTTAAGAAAGATGGAATATGAAGTCAGGAACTCCTAACCCTATACTAACCCCAGTGGGCCACATTGTCCCTCATGCCTTGCCTGAAGCACAGAAAGCATAGAGTGTTTAACTTACTGGATGTCAGTAGTAAAGATAATGCTCCCTTTCCCTGGCAAGCTCATATTGCTGAATGAACATTCAGAAATAGTCCGGATAGACAGAATAAGCTGGAAATCTTACTGCAAATCTTTCTCATAGATGTTGGATCTGATGTCTCAAACATAGGTATAAAATTTGCTTCCCTAAACTTTTGTTTGAATCGATCCTCACAAAGCTAATCCCCGCTGAATTCCCATCTCAGGCTTTCTGATCATCCATGCATCTGTGTCTGTCAGGGAAAATAAGAGATCTGACAGAATAAAACACTACTGCACCCTCAAGAAGACAGCCTTTTAGAAGTATGTCCAGTAGTCCCCTAAGAGATAAGAGTCATTTAAACCCAATTATGTTCACTTCTAAAAAGAATCTGTAAGGTTCAGTAAATTTTCTTTGCAATTTCAATCATTTTGAGACTTCATCACTGTAGGTGCCTTGTAACGTCAGTCAAGAGTACTAAAAAGCTCCAGAGACAATTCAGCCAATCCCAACATATATGAGTGACATGAATTTTCAATGAGACAAAGAAGTAAAACTTCAGCAAATGGACTTTTTCATCACATACTATGTATCAGAGGTATTGCTTTCAAAAGATGACCCATTATGATGGGTTAAACTTGGCTGGCTGACATATGTCCACCAAGCTGCCATCTGATTCCCCCCTCCTCAACAGGACAGGGAGAGAAGATAAGATTAAAAAGTTTGTGGGTAGAGATAAAGACAGGGTGATCACTTACAAATTACCATCATGGGAAAAACAGGCTTGATTTGGGGAAGATTGATGTAATTTATTGTCAATTAAAAATATATTAGGGTGTCGGTAAAGAAAGACAACTTTCAAAATGCTTTCTCCCCACTGTCCACCCTTCTCCCCAAGCTCATCTTCACCCCTTCATTTCTGTTCCTGACCCTTCTGTCTCCTTCTCCCCCTCAAGTGGCACAGGGAGAATGGGGGCTGTGATCATTTCACAAAACTTCATCTCTGCCACTCCTTCCTTACACTTTTCCACTGCTTCAGTGTGGGACCATCCCACAGACTGCAGCTCTTCAAGAACTGCTCCAGTCTGGGCTCCCTTCTGCCAGGTCCTGCCAGGAGCATGCTCTTTTGTAGGCTCTCCATGGGCTGCAGCTTTCTTCAGGGCACCTCCACCTGCTCTGGTGCAGGAACTTCTACAAGCTGCAGTGTGGATACATGCTCCAACACAGTCCTCCATGGGCTGCAGGGGGACAAGTTGTTCCACCATGATCTTCACCACGGGCTGAAGGGGAATCTCGGCTCTGGTACCTGGAACACTTCCTCACTCCTTCTTCTTGGTATCTGTAGGGTTGTCTCTCACATTTTTCTCACTTCTCTATCTCAAATGCTGTGCTACATTTTTACCCTTACTTAAATATCACAGTTATTACAGAAGTGCCACTAGATCAGCTTTAGCCAACAGTGGATCTTGTTTGGAGTTGGCTCTGTCAGACATGGGGACAGCTACTGGTCTCTTCTTACAAAGGCCACCTCTGCAGCTCCCCCTGCTACCAAAACCTTGACACATAAACCCAGTGAATCCATAAACGTTTGGAAATTTGCTTTCATTTGAACTTTTGAGCAAGTCTTATGGGTCTACTTCTGACACAGGTTAACATCAAACCATCACATCCTTTACATCGGAAATGTAGGGTAATAAAAGTGGACTTAGATATTTTATGTTGTCATGTTTTCGTTTTAAACGTAGATTTCATAATGGATGTTAAATTAAATTCTATTAAATTTATTTTTTTAATCACAGTTGATATAGTCATAGCATAAGTAGAAGTTATGAGATAGCTGCTTCAACTTGCTGCTTTTTTACAGCACTAGAAAAAACCCATTTAAATAAGGATGCATAAGCTCATATTCACAGAAGTCTCAGGGATATGCTTGAATGGCTACAGCATCCATTGGACATGCTTTCTTCAGAGGAAATTGAACTAGCCTGTTGAATTTCTTCTTGTAGTAGAATGTTTTCTTCAATGGTTTTCCCAGAGTTCTCATATTTTCATGGCATAAGTATCTTTTTTTTTCTTTTTTAAATTACTCTGGTATTCAGAGTTGTAAGGTATTCCATTTTGTTGTTAATCTATTTCTGCCTGACTGTTTCTTGTAATTGCTTCATCAAATCCAAATTTTCCTCTGGCAGCAAACAAGTATAACATAAATAAAAGCAAAAAATTAATAATAATAAAAAAACCATACAGTTTATTTAAATTAAACTTTCTTTTCCTAAGCACACCTATGCATAATACTACAGACCAATCCCACAGTGTCTTCTGCATTCAGAGGCGGTCATTAAGGAAACCTTGCTGCGCGCCAGAGAATCTACAAAAAAAATTGTCTCATTCTCAGGGAAGCTAAGGTCCCAGCAAATGGAAATGCGGGGCTGGAGGGATGCTACTATGATAATCAGCTGTTTGTAACAACTTGCGAGGAAAATGGCAGCTTACAAGCAACACTTCCTCGGCAACATTTTCCCTATCATGTACCGTACTGTTCACCTGGGAACAGCAACAGCTGCTTCAGAGCTACAAAGCACCAAAGCACTGACACATTAATACTAACAAACGTCTTTTGTATTGGCAACAGGTCCATTTAGAAGCTGGTCTTGGGAGAAGTGGTGGATGTAGGCAGGTTTTCAAATATAAGAGTGTACCTTTTTTTCCCATATTTCATATTTTCCAGCCTATGGCATTGTTATGCACTTTCCTTACGTGGGCTCCCTATAGAGCAAATCACTGCTTTGTTTCAGTTATTTATATGAGAGGATGTGAACAAGGAATGTTGGATTTGTAATGATTTATGGGAGCAGATTCCATTTTCCCCTCTGACTTCTCCAAATTAGAAGGGAGTTTATACAAATATGGTAAATGGCTACTTGTTTTTTTGAAATCATCTCCTGAACAGACAAGAATAATCTCAGATCAAGAACATTTAACACCTTAACATCATTCCTAGGGAGCTAGGTAGGGTTAAAGTTTCTTGATAAGCACCCTAGGGCATGCCCACACCCCAACTAGTCATACAGAAGGCTACCTGAGAATCAGTGTTCACAACTTCTACCAGTCTTCACTCAAATGCTAAAATACACTCATCATAAGAAATGTGTATTTAAAAAGAAGAAAAAAAAAAAAAAGAATGAACAAAAAAGCTTTCCCAGTTTCACAGATTATAATAAATGAAGAACATGGGGAGAGTTTCTTTGGAAAAATGTAAGCCTGGTAATCATACATAATGTTCAGACCACTGAAATGCAATTTTACTGTAAGGACTGTGGTCACAGAATGAACAAATGGTCTGCCTTCCCTTTGGAGGTGCCTATGCTCTTCCACTGTTACATTCACTCTGTCTTATGTAAATGGGAAGTGGCTGCTATCAAATGAAATAATACCAACAAAGAATTTCACTGTTGATGATGGTAAATCATGCAGAAAGAAGGTTATGTTCTTTTATTTTTCTTGCTTAATTCCCGTGAAATTCAGGTGGCGGTGCCCCAATTATTGTTTCATGAAAAGTGTAGTCTGTGTTTTCCTTTCGCTACTGAAATATTTCCCCTGTTGATTCTTTGCAGCAATAATAAAAGCAGGAAGTGTTGTACTGAATGAAAAAGAAACTCACATAAATAAAAATAGTTGACATCCACTAGGCCATGCATGGAGGCAACCAGAATTAGCCAGCACATCCTTTTTATAAAGGAGTAATTTAAAATATTCATAATGTTGTTATGTTGTTGATAGTGATGATATGTTTTTAGACACAGCTAGTTCCAGTTTACATTGACATACTGTCATCAATTATGCTTCACCATCTGTGGACATAATTAAGTTTACCCTTAAATTTGATTTCAGAACATATCATTCACAAGTGACTCTTGTTTACTAAACACACTTGGAGTAAGCAAAAACTGAATAGTGTGCTTTTGAATAAACTAGAAATAATTTTGCATGCATGTCTTAGGGCCATAAATGTATATTTTATACATTCGCAATGTATAACACACCTGAGCCCTTTCCAGAATTCAGGAACTCACTTAAACTTCGTATGCCATTGTCCAAATTTTACTTATACTATTATAATTTTCTATGATTCTGAATTAGAAAGAGGCCTTAAAGTAAATGTAAGAGCCATTGACACTGTGTTGATAGTCAGGGCCTTGCAGCTAAGAAGAACCAGAAAATATATATGCTTTTATTCCAGAAGAAGCAAATGATATCTCACAAAATATGTTGTCAACTTTTCAAAATCCTGTGAAATACTGAGCTCTGTGGGAGGTATACAACATCATCTTTGTCAAAGTGCTCTAGGTCTAACAGATCGTCTCAGTATTTCACATCATATATATTCTGTTCCATTACCGGATAAGCATAATTTCTATAGTTAATGTAGGATTTCTTCCTGTTTGAACAATTGAGAATTTGTGATTCACTTTCTGTTCCTGAAAATTAACTATTTTACTGGATGTGTCTTCCTGTTAACCTATTTGCTAAAATACACGTGGAAATCACACACCACAGGGATTCAAAATCAGTCAAAGTGAATTCATTTAAAAATTCAAATGAAGAGCAGTGCATTTTTTCTTTCAGTATTCTCCAAGCTCTGATCTTGTTAATATATTAAGAAGAAAGCTAGCAACATGAAGAAGGTGTTTAGATCTCCTAAGTTGAAACCTTTCAGAGAGAATGAGAAAATGAGACAAAAATTTATTATTAATACACTGTTCTCTACCACCAGCCCAGTGTGGCACTCCTGCCTCTTCTACTGGGTCAAAATAACAGAGTTGATAGCAAAAACATCAAAAGCCCCATTACTGTAATGTCTTAACACCTCTGAATCTTCATAGTATTTATCCATGCAATACCTCTAAGGCATAAGAACACATCCTTATCCCAGTTTGTATAGGAGGAACTAAGACACAAAAACTAAAGACCTCATTTCAAATTGTATTTAGAAATTTAAAAATACAGGAGTCTGTAGGAAAGTAAGAATGACACACTTGATAGGTGAATGTTGACATACTTCATGCCTGTGCAGAGACAGGGGAAACAGGCCAAAGAGAAATCACTGACCCTTGTCAAGCAACCTTCCTGTGTAGTCTCTGTTGAACACCAGCTTTTCACGTGCCTATTTGGGCTGTTGAGCTTTGCTCTGTTTTTAGGAAAGACTAGGGTTTAATACTTTCTCAAATGTTATATAAGCTAGCAGGATAAGGGATATGGAGTATTAAAAAGATACTGTTTTGAGTGGGATTTGGTCAGCTGCGTGGGGAATGGGAAGAGGTTGTAAAGGAAGCAGCGTGCATTTTCTGATGGATCTTGAGTTCTATGAGCCACATAGATATCATATCCTGAACCTACCCTGATCTGTTCTTTTTAAAAGCCTTGATGCCAGTTGCATGATGAGAAGTTAGACGAGAAGTAGGTTGAAAAATAAATGTGGAGGCTGTAGGGATCTGTCTGAATTGGCTGTCCTGCTACTTGGGCCCACTTTGTCCAGCACTGGGTAACACTCTAGGACATCTTTGCAGCCTGCATCACAACTCAGTCCCAACAGGTTGTGATGTGCACAGTCTCTCCTGTGGGGGATGCTGGGATTCTTCATAAAGAATTCCCTAGCTGTGACTAGAAGTACATATTCCCTAATTTGGCCAGCAATATCAGCTAAGAGTGGCAGGAAAAATTGTGGAGTGACTGGAAGAAGAAACTTCAGACACTAGAGCCCCTAGAGACAATGCAGCTAGTTCTGACCATAGTCAAGTACAGAAGTTCCCAGGACTGCTCAATAGTGGTTGAAAGCAAAGCTTTGTGGTTTTTTTCAAAACTTTTGGGGCCTGTCCCTGTGTTCAGTATACCATGAACCACAATTGTTCAATCCCAGTGATGGGAGTCCCCTGCATTTTTGAAGAAACCCTCAGAAGACCCTGATGTCCAGGCATAACCCTGTCTGGAAATCCTGTCATGGTCAGAAGTCATAGACATGAGCATCTGTTGTGGTTTGGGCTGGACTGGCCACTGAAATGAACAACAGGTGCTCTCCTCCACCTCTCCCTTCAGGGAGAGGTGAAAGAGAGAGAAAGAGACTTATTAATATAAAAGAAACTAAATTAATGAAATATTAATAATAAAAAGAAAAGATAATATAAAAAAAAGAAAATAATTATATATATACAATATATGCAACCCATATCAAGCTCCTAGGATGACTATCACGTCACTAGAGGCACGGGGAAAGTTCCAGACTGGAATCAATGACAGATAGGAACTGGACTCCAGATCTGGAGTCAGGATCACATGGATGAGGATCAAAGGCAGGTGAATAGAGTCCTTCTTGGACACCAGCCATTGAAGAGAGAGGGGTGACCCTTTGATCCTTCAGCTATTATACTGAGCATGAGGCAGATGGGATGGAATACCCTGCTGGTCAGTTTTGGGTCACCTGTCCTGTCTGCTCCTCTCTGCAGACCCCTCTATGCTCTTCTACTTCCAACTCTCCAATGGGGCACATAACAAAGTTAGCTGACCTTGGTTGCTATAGCAATAAGTATAAACAAGACACTCTCTGCATACCGTTCCTTTGTATAAATTATAAGTCATCATGTCTTATGTCTCTGGAAGTGGACTACTGTCTGAAAAAATATGCCATTAATTTCAGACAGTTGTTTCTTAGAAGAGGCTTAGCTGAAAGGAAAAATTACTAAACAGAAAATTGGTTCTGTTTTACCTCAAACTAGGACAACATCTGAGTACTATTTGGAAAAAAAGTAGCAGAGAAGAAAGGTATTTGGAGCAAATGCTTATTCTGCAGCATGAGAAGCAGATCTATCAGAGGTACTGTCAGCAGTGGTTAAGGTACCTGGGGGACATACCAAGGGAAACCTGCCAAGTCTCATAATAAACCGCCTGAGGCTAGACACCTACTGAAGCCTTACAAACTTAAACCATTTGCACACAGCATATGTATGGCCAGCTCAGTGTGACCCATCCTCACATGAGAGTAGTTTGGTCTCCAGTTAGGCAAATTTCCTTCCAAGAGTCAGAGAGAAACAGCCAAGGAGGGAGGTTAGCACAGGATTCAGAAGAGGATGTGAAAAATAGCAATAGCAAAATAGCATCATTCTCACCAGAGAGAGAACAAAGAAATGCTTGATTAGTACCTTACTGATAGGAACTGTACTTCCTCTTTTATGTATTTGTGATTGATGTGTCAGAAATAGAATGGGAGAAGACCTGACCTAAATTGGAATTCATATCTTTTTTTTTTTTTTGCTGTTTACATGGGCTTTTAAAAATATTTCAATTTTATAAGACTGTCATCTTCAGTATAAGGAGAGTTTCCATTAAAAGTCTTTGAATATTGTTGCATGGTTTTATCCATTATGTTCTGAGGTTTATGATTTTGCATTTGGTAATCTTGGTTCTTACTTAATTTGTCTGATCTCTAAAAATGGTTTATATATACCTACCCTTAAAGATGTGAACTCTGCCTATGCCAGGATATTAAGCACATAAGCATGAGTCAATAAGGGAAAGTTGATAATAGAGACCTCTGAAAAATCTAGGTGTTTTTACACGAGACTCTAAATATATACTGAAGCAGCTACCTTAAAACACTACAGCCATAAAATTTTTCAGCTATAATCAATTTGTGAAAAAAGATTAAATTTACTCAGCTGATATATGACATGTAAAAGGTAAGCAAAAGAGCATGTAATTGGTAGAGGGAAAGTAAAGTCAAACAATTATTAGTGCATTCCCTAAATTCCCTAAACTTCCACTACTGTGGGAAAAGAGGAAAAAGAAATTCCTCTATAGAGATTAAGAGATCTGTAAACATCCATTGAGGATTAGCTGTTAATATGTGTTAAGAATGGACTCCAAATGGTCACAGACTTGCTCGCCTTATGCTGCAGCAAGCAGAATTTTTTTCATTGGAGATAAGCTTCATCAGGAACATTATCTTTTGTTTTTTCTGTTAGCAGTCTGTTTTCCAGGATTTATCATAAAGCATGTGTAAGTAAGAGATACAGATGTAGTTATGTTTGAAAGAGACAGAGAGACAAATAGACAGAGAATACAGGTCACAACAGAGGAAGATCTGTTCAGTGGTTAATATTTTAATGCCTTGTGTTTTAAATGACAAACTAAAGAAAAGCTAAACGGAATTATTCTGAAAAAAGATATATTTTGTAAAGTAAAAGCTGCTCTTAGAGCAGGGAGTGACAAGGATGAAATTTGAGGTTTAACTTCTCAACTCATCTTTCTGTCAAGCCTCTGTCATAACACCACCTTATAAATCAAGTCCAAATGAATCCCTCCTAAGTAAGATTCTTCTCAGAAAAATGACAAGCTAAGATTCAGAGAAAGATTTCTAAAAGTTCTCAAGCCTCATAGGATTTAATGTGTCCATTGAACACTGAGGAGGACTTTAATTTTAATCTTACAGTGTTGAAGATATCAGATAAAAAACCAGATTTTTAGTACTTGATGTAGCTTCCAATCTTAAAGAGACTATTTGCTTTGTTTACACTGGAAAGATGCTGTTTTAAGGTAAATATAATGTGGGATGCAAAAATCAAGCTGTTTTCCTTTTTGTCTTGTTCATCCTCGAAAAGAAATAAGGATTGTAGTTTGAAAAACAATTCTGGCTTTTCCAGTAGATGTGTGATCATCACAGAATCTACAACATACCTTTTGACTTTCAAAGGAATACACATGAAACTGAATTGCATAGTAGTCAGTAGTGCATTCAGTGTAGCAGTATGCAGATTTGATTCAAAATACAATAAGCAAATTTTGGAAGCTATTTGTAATTTTATTTTTTCCACACAAGACTGGAACTTTTAGTTAGTATGTGAGACAATGAAATCTTACAAAATAGTTGTAGTTTTTAGAAGGCAACCATACCATATTATAATATGATAGTGGTTTTGTTCCATGCAGAGGAAAGGTTTTTTATTATTATTATTATTATGTTTGCTTTAGAAGTCGCTGAATTTATTAAGCATCAAAGTCCTTTTGTAGGAAAATCTCTCATTCTATCAAAGAATATAGAACCCAATGAAGTCCACTTCATCTAAGTGTGAGACAGCAGTCATACTATAATTAGAAATATCAGTTTCATTGGCTAACAGAGCCAGAAGAGGCAAAATGCTCTTTTTAAAATTATTATTATTATTATTGACACAAATGCACACATAAATAAAGTACTAACTCTGCTAGGCAATGAATACAAATGAAGAAGCTTTGATCATAACTGGAAACACCGAGTCCCAATTATGAGAAAAAAACTATTTTCCAGTCACCGATTAGAGAAGTGTAGTGAATTAAACACCTGCCACACTTCTCACTAATAAAGAGAGATTGATTTCTCTGTGCTAGCTACTTGGTCAGAGTCATAGGAGGTCAGATGTTGGGTACCAGATGTATTCAAAGGCTCATGGCTATGGCATGGAAAACTGGATTTGGTTTTGACTCTGAATGAAAGTGACACAGGAAAGTGACTTGGTTTGTGTTTTGTAGGTTTTTTTGGTTGGTGGTGGTTTTTTTTTTTTCTCTTTATTATTTTAGCTCGCTTCTCGCTTCCCGAATGTTTTCTTTCTACTCAGAGCAGCCACGTGCTCTCCCCTTACACTCCCCTGTTGCATGCCACACTCCAGACCAGTTGTTGCTGCCGCCTTGAGATCGACCAAGTGTCTGCTCTGACCGCCTTTAAATCTCCACGGCCACGCTCTCTCCATGCCTGATTGGCTGCCGTGGACTTCTGGGTTCCGGCTGGGGCTTGGGCTGTGAGTGGGGGGTCCCTGAGCTTGGAAACCCCTCCGTGCAGCACCATCCGACCCTCCCCGCGAGATCACCTCAGTTCTCGTCGCCGGTGCTGCCGGTGCTGCCGCCGCCGCCTTGCCGACCAACAGCAAGGTTCTCAGATGATACAGAACTAGGAGGAGTGGTTTATACAGCAGATGATAGTGTTGCCATCCAGAGGGACCTCAACAGGATGGAGTGGAGCCTTGTGAATTTCAGCAAGGGTAAATTACAGAATCACACATAATCATCTGGGCTGGAAGGGATCTTCAAAGGTCAGCTAGTCCGACACTCCATGCCAAGTCCTGCATCTGGGGAAGAATAACTGTGCACCAGTATATAGACAGGAGGGTAACTGTCTGGAAAGCAGCTTTGCCAAGAAGGATTTTTAGGGTCCTGGTGGACAACAAACTTACTATGAGCCAGCAATGCATCATCACAGTAAAGGATGCCAACAGCCTCCTGGACTGCATTAGGAGTGTTGCCAGCAGTTTAAGGGAGGTGATCCTTCCACTGTATTCAGTACTGGTGAATCTGCATCTTCAGGGTTGGGTTCAGCTCTGGGCTCCCACTGGAAGGAAGGTATAGACTTAATGGAGCAAGTAATCCTCCAACAAAACGTGTTCAGGGCCTGGAACATCTTTCCTAGGAGCAAAGGCTTAGGGAGCTGGGACTGTTCAGCCTGGAGAAAGTTCAGGGGGATCTCATCAATGTATATAAATACCTGAAGGGAGAGAATGAAGGAAAATGAACCAGAGTCTTCTCAGTAGTGCTTATTGATAGGATACAGTGAATGGACACAAGACATACGAAATTCCATCTGTACATATGAAAACACTTTTTTACTGTAAGGGTGGTCAAACACTGGAACAGGTTGCCTAAAGAAGTTGTAGAGTCTCCATCTTTGGACGGTGTCAAAAACCTAATTGGACATAGTCCCAGACAAGCTGTTCTAGCTGACCTGCTTTGAACAGGGGGAGTTGTGCTAGATGACCTTAAGAGGTCCCCTCCAACCTAAATGATATAGTGATTCTGATTTCTGTCTGTAATGTATACATTTATTAATTTGTTTATTTAATTCCATGAGAAGTAAAAAATCGTGTCAGAAGAAATGTATTTGAAGATGTAGAAAGGAAGACAGAAGAAAGAAATTCTATTTAATAGGCAAGAAGTGGCAGTAGGCATAAGGATAATTTAAATATTGCAATTAGAAGATTGTTAGGTGAATAAAACATGATGGCTCTAATGTTAACTGGTTTTACTGGTTTTCACTGAGGGAAGCAGAGAGAATGCGGCAGTACTCAGAGCTCTACTGCTGTGAAGGAATAAAGCGTATGGCGTCACCTGAACAGAGAAATGAAAGTCTCCAAAGGTTCACTGCAGGGCTGTGAAACCTGTCAGTTTTGTCCTTCAGAGAAACTAGAGCTTTTAAACTCTGCCCTTCTAAAGCTGGCTTATCTGGCACAATAAAAAGTCCATAAAACCTAACCACTGACTGCTTATAGGTTTAAAGAAAGACCCAGGAAAAGGATATCAGAGGTAATAGCCACCTGTCTTTTCAGTCCCATTACAACTAGCTCATTTCTGCAACTGGTCCTGTAACCTGTAAACAAGGTTTGACTGGCTTGGTATATGAAGGGAGAGCAGTGGACATTTTCTACCTGGACTTCTTAAAGGCCTCTGACACTGTCTTCAAGAAAAACCTCATAGAGAAGCTGATGATGTGTAGGCTAGATGAGCAGACAAGGAGGTGTGTGAAAAACTGGCTGAAAGGTAGTGACCAGTGGTGGGAAGTCTATTTAGAGGCTAGTGAGTAGTGGTGTACTCTAGGGATCAATACCAGCTCCAGTCCCATTTTATATCTTCTTTAATAATCTGGATGATGAGGCAGAGTAAACCTCAGCAAGTTTGCTTATGAAACAAAACTGGGAGAAGTGGTTGATATGGCTGCCATCCAGAGGGACCTCAACAGGCTGGAGAAATAGGCTGAGATGAACGTCATGAAGTTCAACAAGGAGAACTGCAGAGTCCTGCACATGTGGAGGAACAACCCCAGGCACCAATATATGATAGGAGCCACACACATGAAAAGCAGCTTTGCAGAAAAGGCTGTGGGTGTCTGGGTGGACACCTGGTTGCACATAAGCCAGCAACGTGCATTGCTGCAAAGGAGGTTGATAGTATTCTGGGCTGCATTAAGCAACATATTACCAGCAGGTCCCTTTATTCAGCACTGTTGAGGCCATACCTTGAGTTCTGTGTTCACTTCTGGGCTCCTCAGTACAGAAGAGTCATGGTCATACTTGTAAGAGTCCAACAAAGGCTACAAGAGTAGCTCACATATGAGGAAAAGCTGAGAGGGCTCAACTGTTCAGCCTGTCTATAATCATAGAATCATAGAATGATTAGACTTGGAAGGGACCTTAAAGATCATCAAGTTCCAACCCCCCTGCCATGGGCAGGGACACCTCCCACTAGAACAGGTTGC
>JAOXNO010000001.1:175746376-175820512 GCA_028565335.1 Limnodromus scolopaceus
AAGGATGATCAGAGGGATGGAGCACCTCTCCTATGAGGACAGGCTGAGAGAGCTGGGGTTGTTCAGCCTGGAGAAGAAAAGGCTCCAGGGAGACCTTATAACAGTCTATCAATATCTGAATTGAGCCTATAGGAGAGCCGGAGAGGGACTCTTTATGAGGAAGTGTAGCGACAGGACAAGGACAATGGTTTTAAATTGAAAGAGGGGAGATTTAGATTAAACACCAGAAAGAAATTCTTTACAGTGAGGGTGGTGAGGCACTGGGACAGGTTGCCTAGGGATTCGTGGATGCCCCATCCCTGGAAGTGTTCAAGACCAGGTTGGATGGGGCTTTGAGCAACCTCTTCTAGTGGGAGGTGTCCCTGCCCATGGCAGGGGGGTTGGAACTCGAGATCTTTAAGGTCCCTTCCAACTCTAACCATTCTATGATTCTATGATTCTATGAACGATGGCAACCAAACACTTTCCTGTTTGCAACTGTCTGAATCTAGTCAAGAATTCCTTCTTGTATTTGATGAGATATAAGGGATGTGCCAAGTGATGACACGTACATCCTATGCTATCCTCTGAATCACCATACTAGCTACAAGCTGGCTAAAACTCTTTTGCTACATTAGTTCACTGAATGGGTGTTTACCTGAGAAAAATAGAACCCTTTGGTTAATAGTAGATTCAGAGTTTTGGGAAGGGAAATATCAGTTGGTTGCTCTTTCTTGCAGTCAATAGAGTGATTCTGACACTAATGAGACTCTCTGGATCACAGGATTATCAGCAATAGCAGGTATTTCAAAGGACTGTTAATGAACATATTCAGATAATGAAGAGGAAATGAAGTACTTCTTTCATTGGACTTTCTAAAACAGCTCTAAGAAATATTGTATACAGTAAAACCTTTTCAATTAAACAAATGAAAAGCTTTTATTAATATGAATCAGTAATCATTATAGGTTAATAGTTGTTTGGACATTGTTGCTGCTAGAATAAAGAACCTGAGTAATAAAATATGCTCCCAGGAAAGTTCCAGATTGTAAAGCAACAAGTTGGAACAGGCCTGTAGGAGGTGCTCTTGGCTTTCCTCAGTGACCTGAAAAAAGACATTATGAAAACCTGACTTTAGTCCATAACTTCAGACTACATCTTGTCTTAGCTATGTAGAGAATGTGAGCAGCTATACGTGATGACATCTGTTGAACAAATCACAGCTGGCTGAATTTTCTGGAGTCCAGAGTGTCAGCTTTTCCTATAGCCTTAGATCATACAGATGAAATCTTTTACTATAATAAATCACTCATTCTTTCCATTGACTTCTGTTTATTGGCTCCTACTAAGTTTTACGTGCACTGAAGGATGTACTTCTTGTAATTTTTTAATTTTATGTTAAACACATGGGTCATTTTTACTTCTTACTCATTCTTCTGGCATGGAGGAAGGGCCAAGTTATGTTTTGGGAAAAAAAAATCCTGTTGCTATAAAGAAAAGAGAATATATACATAATTGAGTATAGTGCTCAGTAACTAATATATTCTACTGTTAGAGAAGGTTACTATATAAAAATGAACCTGATACTGGTCCAAAGATTTGGAAGTTGGATACTCAGTGGCTGTCACAGACTGTAGCTCTTCTGTACAGCACGGAACTTTCTGAGGATAGGTATGGGCATATACTATGAGGCACAGAAAATTAAGGAAAAAAAGGAATTAAAATAGATTTATGGTGATACACAAAAAAAAAAATTCCCAGCTTTTCATGTCTTGAAATTCTACAGCCTAAAATGAGCATACTGTGTTAAATGTCCTTGACATTCAAAAGCTCCCCTAAATAAACTCATTGCCAAGTACTATACATTTTTTAAATTACAGCCTTTCTGTGGATATGTCAATAATACCAGCTAACTCCAATTCATGGGGAGAAAGTAAGCGCTTCTGCTAAAAGATTCAAGGCAAAAGCACAAAACAAATCATTGGTTTCCATGCCCTGAGAACTAACCTGACAACTAATTTTTCTTCATGTTCTTATTTGGTTCTTTTCCCACCTTTTGCAATGAGACAAGAGTGGAATATGCACTCGTTCATTGTTTGAAATATTTGTTGACTTCAGGAAGTGTAGATTCTTATTTAAGTATACTACTTAAAAACTCGTTGATTTCCTGTCATCCCTTCAGTGCATGTTTTAAAAATATATGCCTTTACTAAGGCTAAAGAAATAGTTCTCTAAAGTAAGCAGACTCCCTAGGCTCATATTTCTGAGTGGATATATATGTTTTGCTCTCTCCAAAACCCTGTTGGCTTGTCTTTTTTCTTTTTTATTTTTGTCTTTTTTTTTTCTTTTTTTTTTCCTAATTAAACTTCTTTCAGGCTGTGTCAGTGAAGGTTTAGGACCCCTCATCATATGCTTATTCATAAGTAGGTGGAATTTCTGTTCCTTAGGGAACAATTTGGACATAATCTATAGAGAAAACTGGGACTTCATAGTTAACATCATTGTAATAGATCATCCCAAAGCAGAACTCTCATTAAAAGGGTTTTAGACATTTGAGCTTAGGAACCTAAGGGACATTTCTTATAGAAACACAGATAATAAAACAAACTAATAATCATTAAAACCAAATATTCAAGATGAAACATAAAATTCAGATAATTCATTTCAAGAAAATTTCTTTTAAATAATTTCTGAAAAAATCTATCCTATTAATATTGCTTTATGGTCATTGTGAATGACTGATTACTTTTTGTGATTCAGGTTTTCTGGGACTGCTGATGCTTTTCTGAAAAAAACTCTTTTTTTTTGGATGAAGGACTTCATGAAAGTTTTGTGCAATAACCTGTTGAAAGTTTCTGAGTGATAACCCATGCTAAAATATTCCCACTACTAGAAGTAGTATTAAGTACTGAAAACTACACGGCTATAGAGCACACATTTTGCACAGAAAACAAAGCAAGTACTTGAAGGTAATAAGAAGTGACAGTGAATGTTACAGCACTATCTGAGTTTTCCATAGCTGATAGTTACTGATTATGAACTAATGCACAATATGAACTTTTTGGATGTGAAAAATAAATGTGTGCAAATTAAAATTTACCATTTATGCTGACAGTGCAGCACCTTATAGGTTTCTGATTAAATGTAGCAATGGATGGAGAGCCTATTGTATGCAAAAATTCCACTTAAACTGCAGACTTGATCTTGCAGTTTTTATTCAAATCAAAGTCCAATTAATTTCAGAAATCAAACCTTGGAAAACTCTGTTGTGGAATCTCTTACAGTATGTAGTAATTTCCTTACTGCTAACTTTTATTTAAGGAGATTTTATTTATTGAACTTTTCCATGTAATACATTATCTAAACCAATTTGAGATCCAGAGCACAGGGACAAACAGAGACTTGAATATAACCCGAGCCTTCTGACCTCTGCCATTTTTCCAGGGAAAACATATAGCAAATAAAGGTCCTTAGTATCTGAAGAAAGGTCATTTTTTTTCATTTCTAGGAGACAAAAGCTGATATAGAAAGCAACAAAGAAGCTTCAAAAACATCAGTGCTCCTAAAAGAAGATAAGAAAGAGGGATTTTGGTTGATTATTCACTTAAAGAGACCTCCTGCTCTGGTACTGTTTTCTCTTGCTTGATTATGCCTGTGTTTAGAGAATTCACCTTGTACATTCATTGTAAATAAATAAAATTTCTGATTCACTTAAAACCATATATCACTATTTCACCATTTCTTCTCATAAGGACAATACTGATATGTGACAAATTTTGACAAAGTGTTCAAACTGAAAGGGGATTTAGTGGAATAATAGAAAGAAGAAAACAGAATATAATGAAAAAAATATGTTTTTCCATCAGGTTTGTTAAGTAAATATTAGCATATTAGTAGTCATACAGTCATAGAGCTAAATGGCATAATTTAAACTTTTTTACAGTTTTAAGAAATTGACAATATATAGACAATAGAAGGATGTAAGCTACTCAGAAACATACATCTGCCCCTTCTCTTTTAGTCCCAAAAGACTTGATTTACATAATGAGATTTTTTTTTTTCAAAATTCAAAAGGGGTTATTCATGCAACCTTGGCCCTATACAATAAAATCCAACATCAAGATTATGAAAGTCCAATCAAACTCAAAACTTTTGATACAATTTATTACTTGAGTTTGGAAAATTACTCCATCAATATCCTTAATCATCTAAAAGATGTTACTGCTACTACAAGAATACTCCTTTTGCTTTCACATTTCTTGATGATTCTGGTTGATGTAGCCCACTCACAATGAATGTGCCAACACTGAATCAAAGGAAGCCAAGAAATGAACAACATTTTCAGAAACTTCTCAAGATCTTCTGAATATATGAGGAGCTGTCTCACTTTAGGTGTATGAGAAAATTGACTTGATTTTGCAGGACATTTAAATATTACAGTGATGGACAGAGAACTGAAACTTAGGGTGGAAGGGACATGTATTATGTAAGATTTATTATTATTCCTGATAATTTGATTTCAAACATTACAGTTAAGCAGAAATATTCTACAGAATTTATATGTCAGACCAAAACATCTTGAAAGTTAACTGTTTACAACAACTGGCCACAAACTACCTACAGAGAAAGAATTATTCACAGGAATTATTCACTGAATGATTGTGAATAATGAGCTAATTTAGGAAAATCACAATCTGTTCATGGACAATTTGTGAGCCGAAGAGAGTTAAAATTCATCAACTAAATTATTTGTTATAAATTATTCACCAAGCTCTAATGAGCACTGAAAAATATGGTTGCTTATCTGAAACTTATTCAAATTATCCAAAGTGCTTCTTTCTGTATAAGAAGGCCAGAAATATTCTTTTGTACTTTTCATTATCTACTGACAGTGTTTTCATTTTACTTATATTCCAAGCTAAAATATGAAGTACAGAACAGTGGAAAACTAAAAAATAATAAAAAGAAGGAAAAAAACAACCCGCCTGTTATTTTCGCATCTAAAAAATACTTTCACTGATTTTAATTCACGCTTGTGGTGAAGCATTTGATGCTTTAGTTCATTCTTTTAATGCAGTAGTTTACATTTCTGTAGTTCAGTCTTTTGATTCTGAGATATCGAAGAATAATTCTGATGGACTAACTGAAAATATTATTGGAAAATAAATTTCCAAATTTTGTATTCCCACCAGTGTTATTTCAGCTTTCTAAGAAAAAGATGTTTCACCTGTTTGTGTCTTTGTTCTTAATCATACTGATGTTACTATATCTTTTCATTCACTCACCACATGAACAGTGAACACATCACTTTTTCCCTTTATCTAGGAACGTTGACAATAAATGTTTCAATAATTTGTGACTTTTATTTATATCTGGTTTACAATGGCTTTTAAAAATAATGACAAATACCACATTACAAACAATAATGTTCCTCAATTTCATTTATATGGATCAGCTTAACTGCTTAAAGTGTGTTGGCTATTAGATAAAGCACAAACACTCTGTGTACGTTACATGCAGGTGCAAGCATATCTGTAGTCAGCAGTCAACAAGCACAAGACTTGAAAATTACTGAAGACAGTAAAGAAATTTTAATTGATTTTAAAGGGAACTGGATAAAAATTTTGGATGGCAATTGTGGTGGGTTGACCTTGGCTAGCCATCAGGTGCCCACCAAGCTGCTCCATCACTCCTCTTCTGCAGCAGGACAGGGGGAGAAAATAAGATGAAAAACTTTTGGGTGGAAATAAAGATGGTTTAATAAAGAAAAGCAAATGCCATGTGTGGAAGCAAAAGAAAAAAAAATAAAATATGTTAATTGATTTATTGTCTGCTTCTAATCAGCAGGCGATGTCCAGCCACCTCCTGGGAAGTAGGTCCTCAGTACATGTAACAGTTGCTTCAGAAAACAAATGTATTAGCACCAAATGCCCTCCACAAACACAGCCACACCCCCACACCCCTTTCTCTCAGCTTTTATTGCTCAGCATGATGTCATACGCTATGGAATATCTCTTTGGTCAGTTTGGATTAGCCCAGCCTCTTGCCCATCTCTAATATACCAGCCCTAGGTCTAGGCTGGAGAGACTGCCTTGATGCTGTGTTAGCACTGCTCACTGGTACATAACACTGGTGTGTTAACATCATTCAAACGACAAATATAAAGCACATCACTACGTAGTTTTTTGATTGGATGAAGTCAGCTACATTCCAGCCAGGTGTAATAAAGGAATTTATCTTATATAGTTTCAGCCACCTAACAGAAGGGCACTTCATTTCATGTAATTTTTTATATCTATAATTTTAACTTTGGGCTTAACTAGGCTTCTTTCACATTCAGTGATAAGAAAAAAGTCTGTTAAGAGGATGATTTGTCAGATCTATTTTAGATATCCTTTTTTAGTATAAGATTAATCACCTTAAAGTGCACACTGCTCTGCAGTGTCTAGAGAAGGACTCTGGATTTATTATCTCAGACCTAAACATCTAAGTTCTAGACACCTATGATAAAGGACATGTGTCTCACTGTAAGCTGAGATTGTAGTTTCCTTAATCCTTTTTCTGTAGTGAGTAGATACAGAAAGAGCTTCATCTAGAAGATTACTTGAGAACTTAGTTGATCTGACTAACATCTGAAGATGGTTTTTTCTCTCTATTGACCTTGTGGTAACACACCTGCTAAATGAGGAGCTTCAGTGAAATACAGAAGGCTATAAGGAAAAAATGAGGTAGAAATATCAAGCTTCAAAGACTCTCAGCTAAGTTTCTAAAGTTTGTTAAGTTAATGTGGGCCTTAGTAACTGAACTTTGACAACACTGGTGCATTTTTCTTTCTGTGAAATATTTTTTACCTCAGTGGTAATTACCTATTAGTTAAAATTCATCATTTGTACACAAAACTTCTCATCCTAGGACACTGGTCTACTTCTCAGAGTGAGCTTCAGCTTTAGGCTGACATTCATCTCTCTTAGTCGCCTAAATATATGATTCCTAACAATGAGTCTGCCTACCAAAAATCATCTGTTCTCCCTAAAATGAAGGAGGTATTCCCAAAGTACAACTCATGTCACAGTGAAACCAGAGGCAAGCTTATACACCTAAATTTTAGATGTACAAAATGAAAATAATCCTACTTTTAGTGATTTTTTCTGTAGTTGTATAAAGGGAAGAGTAGTGTTTATTTGCCTCACCAGATTGCTGTGAGGAAAGAGTGAGGACATAAGCTTATAAACACCTAAGTAATACAGATTTTCCCACTATCATGCTCCTTTCTAGATATTTTGATAAACTTCCGGTAAAATAAGCCAAGTGTTCTGAAGCATGCATACTTCTGATTTCTCCTATAAGGTCGCAATGCAGTTGTGAGACAAGGTAATAGTGTGCATCTATTCCTAACGATGATAGTTTTAAATGCACAGATGAGAGAAATAAGGTCATCAAAACAAAGGTGATCTTTAATGTCGTGATCTGGAACTGGAGGAATTTCCACCCTGGGAAATTGCTAGACCTTTTTGAATGCCCAGATTTTATTGAAACTTTCAACAACTTCTGACAGAAAAGTGGAAATGTTTGGGTTTGGGTTTTTTTAGCAATAAAAAGATTTCTTTGTTTTGAAATGCAAAACACCTGGATAAAGAATCTTAACATAGAGGGAAGCTGAAGGAAATAGAAGTGTCAGCAAAACCAAAGATCTTTTCCAGAACAAGAAAGAATTTTCAAAATTTTCCAGAAGAAAAAAATACAGGATAGCTTTTTCCAGGCTCTAGCCCTTCTAATTCAGTTGTGATTTCTATTTCTAAGTTAGACATAGAGGAACAAAAGAATGGAATTGACTGGAACCCACATTCATAAAATTGAAAGCCACTTTTCCAAAATCTAGAGTAGATTCACAGTTATAGCTGTTGAACCTGGTGTAAGAATACTTTATTCAACCTTTCTACGAATGGAAAACAACAGCCTTACTTTCAATTATCTCATTTATGCTTTGATCTATATTTAATTATAAATAACTGTAAAAGAAAGGATGAACTACTGGTTAAATTACAAACTGAAGTCTTAAGAGATAAAAATTCAGTCTAATTACCGTATTTTATGTAAGTAATCTATGGTAAAAAAAATATTTATTTTTCTCTCTCTTATTTTTCACCTTTAAAATGAGGCTATTGACACTTCATAAGGGCATTATACAGGTGAGTATTTTGTGGCATTCAGATATTATTGTGATAGGGTAATATAAGGATAGGTAGATAGGTAGATAGATGATAGATAGATAGAAAAGGGTTACATACAGGACATTTTTACAGTAACTGCTCAGTATCACTGTTCCCACATGGATTCTCCAAAATACATCACTGTCTACTAAATCTCATACTCTCATATAAGCCAAAGATGAATAAATAAGATAAAGTACCTCTCACTGAGTAAACCTTTATTTGGTATTGTTTAGAGCCTTACAAGCTGTCATGTAACACTTTTCCACTAAAGTAACAATTAAGTCCTACAGTTTTAATTTTGTAGCTTATTAATCAGAGATCTACTGTAAGCATCACTGTCACTTCTTACTTAATGGAGAAAAGTGAAGATTTTATGGAAATTATAAGTCAAAAATATTTCATCCTTATTTACTTTTTAATTATCAGCAGCATAAGTACAGAAGACCTCAAGTCTTAATGTATTTTACAAAGGTACACAGAGATATGTGCTCTGGAATAGAATTCATTTTATATATACATACACTTGACTTTCCTAGACAACTACTATTCAAAGATCAACATTTTAGTGACTAGAAATTGTTTTGTAACTTGACTATTGAGTATCTCATTATACAAATAATGCTGAACTTTTTTTGCTTAAGTCTGTCTAATCAATGATGTTATAACAGTTTTATTTCAGTAACTCTGATGCTGGGTAAGCTCATCATGATTATGTTTCAGAAAGCTGTAACAGTGATAAATTCTTCTATTTGCTTTAGGATGATGTCTGTGTAAATGGACTAAAGAAAGCTGAACTTTAATTGGAAAAGTTAATTCTTTAATGAAACAGTAGATGAGTTTGTTCACTTTGAGCTCAATTAACACGGTAATTGTTGAATATAGTTGGGCTGGTAATACAACTTTAAAACTATGCGAGAAGGGCACATGCACCTTCCAGGTCTTCTGCTGCTGATTATGCATATCACAAATGATATGTAAATAATGGCCACATTAACAGCTCTCTAGCTGCACAATCTACCTCCAAATCTTGGTTCTGTAATTATCTATCTATCTATCTATCTATCTATCTATCTATCTATCTCTTCCGGAAAGTGCTATTTTTCTGGTTTTTTTTAACCTTGTAAGTACTGCTGCAACCAAACTCAAGCTCTCAAGAGTTTGAAGTCCAGCACATGTAGAGGCTGGGCAGCCAATATAAGCACATGTATACAAGCTGTTAAATTATATAACTGTATTAGGCTGCAGTTCCCTAACACATCACACAGTCAATCTTACCATCTCCATTAAACTGAGAGACATGAATGCCCCATGTGTCTATCTAAACCTTGCATTATGACTTCCTACAAAGTTTTATATAAGTTATGGTCACATGAATGTATATGCCCTGTTTTACCCTCCTTATAGTAAAAAGTTGGATGTATCCAGAGCTTCCTGAAAAACATACAGTTAACACATTTTGTCAGTTCTCCAACATGTGTCACTGGCCACTAGGCAATTGATTCTTTACATGGATTCTCACCTGGATTTTCCACTGGTTATCAGGTATTTGCAGTGGCTTATCAGTCAAGTCACTGACAAGTTAATGGCTGTGTTTTCATCTTATAGTATTTCACTTTCTTTACTATAACTAGGTAAGAAGCTTGCTTTGATTCTGTTCCGTCTTAGGAGAAAATCTTACTTTACGGACCTCATATGTGCTAGTTTTAACTGTGTCATCTATACAAACTTCAGAAAACAGGTTCCTCAAAAATGTCAGACCATGGGAGGACAGGAGCCTGGATAATGTTTGAATAATATGCTACCTCTTTTAATAGGGCTGTGCAGGTTAAAAAGGAAATATTCCAAATAGAATTCACTTACTTGCTATGAGTCCCATCTCACTCTGCACTTTATATGATGCTGAGCGTGTTCGGTAAGTGCAAATAAAGTAGCCTATTAAGCAGTAACAAGTCTCCATACCTACACTACAAACAGATGAACACAGGAAAAGCTTGCCCCTTATATCACCTTACTGAATATGTCCAAATGACATAAGAGAAAAATGTCAAAAGGGGTGAGTGAAGAGAAGCAGCCACCTACCAGGATAAGTGAATTCCCTAACACTAGCAGTTGTCAATGGGTTGGGCTTTTTGACCTACTACTCAGCATGATCTTTACAAGCCTCCTCAGCAGTAATTTTTAGAAGGTTTTTTTTTGTTTTCACTACACCCTCTTAATAATGGTTTTCTTAGACAGCTATAAATTTAGGTGTGACTTTAGGTGGAGAGTTTTTTAAACACTCACTGCTGGCCTAAGTTCTCATGCTGATTTAAGTAGAAATATAATTAAAAGAATAAAGGGACTTCTAAGAAATCTTAAAATCATAGCTTAAAAACTCCAAGGAGAGAAGACAAAAATAGCACTCCCATGACCAACCTTTAACAGGAAGAATACATATTTCTGCCTTAAAGAATATATAAACATAGATGTATGCAAAACCAACTTTCCTTTAAAATCTAAATTTAAATCTAAGCTTAAAAATAAAGAAAATCAAAGTTACATCCAAAAAACAGACCCTCTCAGTCCAGTTAATTAATAGAAATACCTAACTGAGAAATGAAGATACCCAAGCTTCTTTGCAGCTGATAAGACGGACCACAAAGGGATGAGTTATTAAAGGAACGGAATCACGAAGCATAGAAGAATCTCTACATATTTTAATTATACTGGAAGCCTGGGATTCTACACATCTAACTTCAATATTTAAAGGTGGAATCCCCCTAATATTTTATGAGACTTTACTCTATTTTTCACTTTATTCAGAATTATTCCTAAGTGAATTAGAGGACAAACAACAGACACAGATTTTAGTATCTCCTCAGTAACAGGATGTACATCTGAACCCTTCAAGGCTATTCCAGAAACTGAAGTCTTTTTGACCTTTAGGAGAATTGATCCCGGTCATAGCAAAAGCCCAAGCTATCTTTTTCAACTACTATACCATCCCTTACATTGTCCTGTAGGGTCTTCCTTTACTTTTCCTCCCTGTCCAATTTTCTTTACTGCCTTTTAGTGAATGTCAAAATTTTGTTTGCAGATAAATGGCTATAGAACCAGAGAACAGATGACTTCTATTTGCAGTATAAATGTTCCATCTCTGTGGCAGAGTTCTTGACTGAGATTGACTATTTGCTTCCTTGCTTGCCGCAGCTCCGTCAACACTTGAAGGTGCATACTCGTCTAATTCCTGTCAGACTTGAAATTGTCCAAAGCACAAGAAATAATCTTCAAATACAAGGGGGGTTTTATGCAGTTTAAACCAAGGTCAGTGATAAGTGATAAACCAGCATACTTGGAATCAAATATTCCAGTATTAACAGGGGAAAAAACACCTCTCCATGTGTTATTTTTCTAACATACTTTACTTTATGTTTTGCTTGATCCAGCAATGGCATGACAAAGACAACACCCAGTGACAAAGAAGAATACACTGAATTACCCTGCAAAAGAACAGATAACTCCATGAACTCCAGCATGGAAGAGAATGCTCCTTGTAGGTGATTAACATGGGAACTTCTGCACCATGACACCTGTGACTGGTCAGGCTGGTCTGTGTTTTTCATAAACAGCCTACAGTCACTACACTATTACTGACTTTTTTATGTTGTACTGGTACCTCCATCTCAGGGCAGGCAGGAAGGTCTCAATTTTACTATTCAGGTATGTTGTAGACAATGTATATTTTAAGTGGGTCAGCTATAAACAATCTGGAATGAAGACAGGTAAGAAGTCAAATAATCAAAAACCCACCAGAACAGAGCCCAGATCTTGGCAGAAGTGCAGAGCAACACAAGCCACAGTGGTAGTCTGGCAGAGTGTTGAGCCCGGTTAAACTCTGTTTATGCTTAAATGGCTTAAATGGCTCCCCTGCAACTAACCTGTTAATGGTGAAGTACCTGCCACAGTGACAGTGACATCCAATTGCCAGGCACCATGGGAACTCCTGTACACATCCCACCCCCTGTGACTGATGTGAAGCAGAGAGATCCTGTACACATCAATAAGTGTCCTTTGGTAGGCAAGACTAGTTAGTCTCCATGCTCTCTAGTTCTCAAGCCACACTGAATGCATAAGGTAGTAGCAACCACTTAATGTCCGACAGAGCAAATGCTAAATGTGAATCCATATAGCAGCAGGCAGCACATGGCAGCAGAAACAGGAGATACCAATAAGCATATAGTTATGTATGTCAAAACAAAAAATAAATCCCAAGAAAAACAGGATTTTAAAAACTTGTTGTCATTAGGCAAAAATGGAAGCCATTCCCTGCTTGCCAGCTCAACTTTCCCTGATAATAGTTTTTCTTGTCCAAATTTATGTCAATATTAATACTTACTAATTTGATAAACCTGTGATTTCCAGACTGTTAAAACCAGATTGTACTGAAATAGTACATATTAGCCAACTAAGGAGTGTTAGCAAAGCATTAAAAACATTAATTGGCTTCTGTTACCCCGTACTCCTGTGGTTCTTCCCCCTCCTTTTTCAGCTTCTCCTTCAAAATATCCTTTGGCTGTTCTTTTTCTCTTGTCTGTCTTTTATTGACATTTTGTCTTTCAGAGCTTCATTTTTAGTTCTCTCTGCCTTATCAGCATCTCAAGCTACATGTCTTCTTACCATGATGATGACTCAGAAATCTATTTCCTCAACCTTGATTTCATTTTTATCCACTATTTCCTGACACATTATATGGGTTGTGCTTCTAATTATCAAGACTCAGCATTTGAAAACCTCAGGTTTTTCTTTTTCCCAACCATACTCTGTTTCCTTCTTTCCTGGTCTACTCATACTAACAGCCAGCCATTTGGTCTGTCACTCAGACTTACTACACTACAGTGATCGTTATCCACTCCTTCTTCCTCTTCAGTCTTCTTAAGTCTCTGTTGGTTCTTTTTTGCAACACATGGTGGAAAAATCCTGCCTTTAGATACCCACAGGTAAAAAAGGAAGTGCCTGATACTTCAGTATCTTCTGAGTCATAATGATGACATGCCTGGAGGTATTACTTGCAAAAGTACCCCTTTGAAGGATTTTTAAACGTAGGTATGATATTCTGCACGTGATTAAATCTCTAATCTTTGTTCTGAAAAATAAATAAAGGGTAGCATACATATTTATTGAACTAGTATGAGTTTTAGAGTAGTTCTTGGTGAATCTTGATGGTTCATCCTTACTCAAATGTATCTTTTCATCAAATATGCCATTTTATTTCATCTCCCTCCCTGCATGTCCATTCGCAGTTGTGACAAAAGTTTTTTACTTAGAAGCAACAGAGCCTCTGTTTTTTTCTTCTCTCTCTCTTTTTTTTTTTAATGTCTGAGTCCTTCGGCAGTTACATATAACCTCCTATAATGCATTCAAGTTTCATATGTTGGTACATAAAAAACCTGCTAGAGTTTAGCTTAATGGATTCAGGCAGGATAAAATGGACTGCAAAAGAATAAAATTGCAGAGTTGCTTTTAGATTACAAGCTTGACAAAGTGTATTTTGTCTTTATGATCTTTTTCAAGTAGATTTTTAGATTTTTAAAATAAGTTAATACTTCTAATCCGGCAACACCTGTTGTCCAGTGGGATATAACAGAGTTTTTGGATGTTGCATGTATAGAAGTAGGCAGTAATTCCCACCGCAGTTTTAATAACTGTAGAGAACTGTAACTCACCTCCCGTCTGAGAAGTCTGGATACTGGGTAAAGTATATGATTTGGCCCTTATTCTAGATTTACACATCCACCAGGCTACATATTCTAAGTTCATAACACATTCTACTTTCATAACAACTGTAACATTAAATTTTCTGGTTTCATACATCTAAAATCCTCAAGTACTTTGTGCCTCTATGACAGCTGTCTTTCTCCTTTGACCCTGACACTCTTGCATTATCTATATGCTTTAAAATTTGTTTTATTTTTCACATTACTACTGAGATAATATCACTCTTCCTATAGCCTTCTTTTGGCTTCTTGTTCTCCAATACATTGGTAGCAAACTACCCATTACCTATTAAGGGCAACTACCGTTTGCCCTATGGGATCAAGATGTTAGTGCTTACCTTTGCTGTGTCAATGAAGCTACCTTTTATTGCTCTCTCATTAGCTCTTCAAAGATCTTTTTTATTTCCATCTGTTGTTCACTGAAATGTCTGTACGTGTCCGCTGAGACAGTTTATTATAATGTATAACAAAAACATTTAAGAGACACATGAAAGCCTTGGCAACAGATAGGGTAGACATGGTAAAACTATTACTAACCTAGAGTATTGCATGCTAAACAGTGCTATCAAATTGTTTCTGTAAAAGCTGTTGATCTGCTGCATCTATTTCTCTCATATTCTGTTCTTACAAAAGCTATGATTTTGTCATGTATAATTATAACAGCACAAAAATGTGTGCTTTAAGCTATTGCTACTCTATTCCTGTCATTAATAATAATCATAAGAGCAATAGTAAAAACACACTGTGATGTTATAAGCCTTGTTGTTTAGTATGATTTAAAGTATAAAATAAGATATGATTCACCTTGATACCTTTCAAGTCTTGATACCACTGTAGTTTCAAAGAAGGAAACTATGCAATTTAGTTGGTAGGAAAACAAAATAACCACTCTTTAGAAAAATGTCATTACTTCAACGTTTGTCTCAGCTAGAAACATGAATGATTCATATTCTATGTTAAAATATTATAATTCAGTAAAAAATATGATATATAGAATATTAGATGTTTCCTCTGTATAAAATAATGGGGAACAATACCATTAAGTGATGTATTTTTACTTCCTTAAAATGAAAAATTTACCATTTCATATTGGGACGATAAAACAATTTACTTTGATAAATTTATTTCTTGAATGTATTCAATATGAACATAGTCCTGTAAAATATACTCTAATAAAATCTTTCATTAGAAATGTGGATTATTGTGTAGTTGTTTAGTAAATAATTATACCTTAAAAATACAAAATATCTTTTAATAAGGTTTAGTATAAACTCGGATAAATCAATCAATCTGGAGATAATTTTAATTTTGTCAAGTTGAACACCTATATACACATCTGTCTCAGGAATAATGTCTTTTAGGTAGAGTTTTACAGAACAATTAGTGTGAAATTTGGTACTTCAGTTAAATACACCATTGATTCTGTATAGTGGTCATAGACTCACATTCTCAAGTATCTCAATTGCAAAATTAGTTTTCAAACTACAGCATTGATATTGTTGAGCTTACCATCTTGGAACAGCAATTGTTAACATGATAGAACTGTATTCTTTAACAAACTAGATTATTTCTTCCATCTAATAATTGTACACACTGTCATTTCTTTTGTAAAAATCATTAAACATTACGTACTTTAGCAAGTCCATCAAGAAGAAAAAGAATACATTTGCGTGAACACAAATACACATATATGAAGCATACACATATATACACACGGGTGTATATGTATGTATTCTTTTGGTATTCTAAAGCTAGCATACAAAGAAATCAAATTAAATTTCCCAGCTATTTCTGTTTATTATACCGTAGCCATCTCACATTCTTTTCTAGACTTTTACCTATGTGCTAAAAATTTATCTGGGACATTCTTATTTGATTCTTTCTTATTAAGTTGTGCAGAAAAGTGTGATCTGAAAGAGAAAAAAAAAAAAAATGCCAGCCTATCGGGCTTGGCTATTGAAGAAGACGGAGAGAAAAGAGATTGCATTAGTGAGAGCTAGCAGTTTACTTTCAAGGTAAATTGCATGCATTCAGAGCTGAAAATATTCCCGTGAGACTGTCACCTCTGCAAACAGTGCAGTTCAGGCTGGTAGATTTCATGACATTACGCTACATTCTGTGGAGTCGTATGCCAAAAATATATCATGCCTAATTAATTCAGTGCTTTGTAGATACAGTAATTTGGAAATGCTTATGACAACAGCCCCTAGCCAGGATATTCAGAAACACATTTTTGTCAATATGGCTTGCAGAACTTGTCCCAAAAACTAGGCTACAAGATAATGTATGAGGAAACAAAATTTCTACAGGTGACCTTGAGCCTTTGTGTTTTGCTTTTGAACATTTCTATTCCTCTATGAAAAGAGTATTAGAAGTATTACTGCTATTTTGTATAACATGTCACATGTATATTATTCCATTTAAAATGGCTAAAGAGCACAGGAATGTGATGGGAGTGAAGATTATATCAGAACCTTGTGCTTCTGAAGGTATAGGTTCATACATGCTTCTTGTATACTTTTTCATGCTACCGTGAAATGTATCCTTCCTTCCTTTCTGCTAGCGGTCTTTTTTTCCAATTAGTGTATGCCAGATCATGTCTCTAACCTAGTTTACCACGCAGTACCAATGAACTTCTTTTTTTTTCCTCCTAGTAGAATGAAGGGCCGAAAAGGAGGGGGGAATGTGCAAATGGTAACAAACAGCTAAGGAGAGGTGTTGTGTCATACTGATGGAAAGGGATGAGGAATTGTGTCATGAGAAAATGCTATCCTTGACTTTGTGGAGTTCAATAAACATAAACGAGACAATGTTCCAACAATTTTCCATCCCAAATCTTTATTAGAAATAGACTTACTCGGAGAAATGCAGAATGTGAACAAGGGTTTAATTCTAGGTGTGCTGGCTAATTCCAGAAAACACACACCAGCAGAATTTTGACAATTATTAAACAATCATTTATAAGGCAGGGCCCCGAACCTTTTGTACAGTCTGAACTGCTACATGAAAGGAGGTATTTGCAGTTTGCAGAACACATGACAAGCACAGGAAAGAAGATGTGAAATAAGAAGAATTTCCGTCACACCTACTTTAATTTCTTATTAATTCATATCAATTAACATCATTGCTTGCTGAGAATACAAATGACTATAATTTACTCATAAAGTAATATATTCCTTTGTGCATGGAGTATGTACCTCTGACTGCTCTGCACGCTTTTGTATTTCCTCTCTAACTTACAAAAAAACCTTCATTTTGTCACCATTTCATTTGATGCAATGCCTCCTTTGACTTTTACTCTTGGAATTAGTCACTTGAAATCCTCCTTGGAATTACATCTCTTGCTCTGTTGCACACTGTGCAAGAACACCTGTCTTGCCAAGAAAATAATAGTAGTCAAGGGCAATTTTTAGGATGATGGGGGTCTGGCTAATTAGAATAAATGGAAAGAAAAACTTAAAAATTATTTTAGCCACTTTAAAGAGATATTTATACAAACAATATAGGTTGTAACATTGATCACATTATCTCATCTGATTTTTTTTTAGTTTTTGATTCAGAAGGCAAAATCTTCCAATGTTGTTAATGAAGTAGATTTAACTATTTATCTGAACTCCTTTATTCACCTTTCTCATCCTTTCTGAGAATCCAAAAAGAATAGAAGGGAGCTTATATGACCAAGAAGCTGATAGGATTGGAATGTAATTGTTTTGCCTTTATGGTTCAGCAGGCATCCTCCATTTTACAAAGGCAGGTACAGAGCTAAAAATGGCTTCAAATAAACATTGAGATCTGGCCAGCACATTGGAGGTATCAAAGTCAGCAGTAACAATGTGATAAATACAAATTATCTTTCTTTCTAAAAAAGAAAATAATAAAAAAAATGCATGATTTAATAATAATCTCAATAAATATTATTTGCAGTAAGGTGAGACATATATATATAGAAATTTTGCCACTGTTTCAAGACACTAAAAGTCTCATTCGATTCTCTTTATGTTCTGAACACTACACAATTCAACTGCCACCGAAGATCCTGAAGCAGCTAAGTACTACTTAGTTGAAAAGCTGCTTATAAACAAGCTTACGCATTAACGTATTTCTACAATTGAAGCTAATACTTGTGACTCAGCATGATTTGAATTCAGATTAATGGCACAGATAGATGATTCATGCTGTCAATACATGGAGGGCACTCATCCATTTTTATGCTTGTAGATCTCAGCAATATTTGACATTGTGATTGCTAGCTCATTTAAGAGATGTGTCAAGTTCAAAGGAGAACACTAATATCATTGGATTTATTTGGGGGTTCATTATTTGTGTTCACACTGTAGGAAAAGTGTAATTTTCTCTGTGCCTTACTATTTTAGTTCTCTGATCTTCCAGCCAGGGTACAATATGCCTCCTTCCCAAAGGCTTCCTTCCAATGGCTTACAGAGGTTGTTTTCCAAAAGAAAGTGCACATCCAGGTTTAATCCTTGTCTTCAGCAAGACATACAACTGGGAAAAGTTGAACTCTGGGTCTGTGTGGTATAGCATGGCACATAGATGAGTTCCAACTTACATTCAACCAATACATTCAGACTGCTTTGATCCCTGTTTTCCCACAGTTTTCTCATCCCCTGACATTAGTTTGAGCTTGGTCTGTATGTCAACTTGGACTACACTATGGACTGCATTTCCCGTCAGAAGGAAATGGAGGAAATAGGAAAAAGCTATTTGCCATTCCCTTTATTCCTTGGTGATCATAATGTCCTACATATTCTGTCATTTCCAGCTGGCTATAGGTGTCCATCCTAGCCAGCAATATACCTCCAACCTATCCAGCTTCAACCAGTCCAGTATGTCTTCCTAGCAACATAAGTAACTACAAATATATTTTTTCCTATTCTCTGCTTTCCACATAATTTTAAATCAAGTTGTAAAGGTTCTTACTGCCATGGTTTTGGGACTAAGGTAAAAACAGAATCACAGAAGCCCAAAATATTGAGGCTAGAAGGAACTTCTAAAGGGTCATCTGTTCCGACCTCCCTTACTTAAGCAGGGCTACCCAGACCTGGTTGCCCAGGACCATGTTCAGGCAGCTTTTCAGTTGCTCCAAAGAGAGAGACTCCACAAACTTCCCAGACAACTTGTGCCAGTGCTAAGTCATTCTCACAGCATTTCCTGATAGTCAGACAGAACCTCTTGTGTTTCCTTTTGTGTCTATTGCCTCTGATCCAGTCCCTGGGCACCACCGAAGAGGGCTCGCTCTGTCTTCCTTGCATGCTCTCTTCAGGTATTTATAGACATTGATGAGGTGCCCCCTGAATCTTCTCTTCTCTAAGCTAAGCAATCCCAGCTGTCTCAGCCTTTCCTCATAAGAGAGAGGTCCAGTCCCTTCATCATCTCTGTAGCCCTTTGTTGGACTCTGTCTATGACTATTCTGTACTAAGGAGGCCAGAACTGGACACGATACTCCAGATGCGGCCTCACCAGTTGATGTATAAGCGGGCCTCTTTAAAACAGCTGTGGTCAGTCACATCCTGCATTATTCCTTGAGCTTCATGGGCTCATGGCCCCTACCCATCTCCTCCGTTCAGCAACAAGAAAAAATGAGAAAATAATTAAAAAATAAAAAAAAGCTGAAAAAGAGAAGTCTTATTGTTCTTCTACTTGAAAGGAAGCGATAGAAGATGGGAGAAGTAACAAACTGTGGCGAAGTCACACTGCAAGAAAGGAAATGGCTGAAGTGAAAGAACGGACAAGTATAATTAGGAGGAAAAAGAAAGGAAAAACTTTAGGAAAAGGTGGATTTGACATTCAGATTACCAACATAAAATGGGTTTGACCTTTAAGTTACTAAATTTTCATTCTCGTCTTTTCTGCATTGTACTTAGCCTTAAGAGAAATTTTAAATTTTAAAACACATAGATCAATCCATCAAGTTGAACTATTTATGAATCCAAAGGAAACCAACCATCCTTGTTAAAAACGTATTTTTCTGAATTTGTACACTCTAACCACCAACAAGGATCTAACATTGTGCTGGAGTTAGTCATGGATACTTTTAAGGAAGTACTTTTTGAGATTTCTCAGAACAGCAATTTAAATTTCAGGCAATACTGTCCTTAATAAATTACATTGCACACATGCTGAATCATTTGTATCACACTTAGTCACAATGTTGGAAGCAATACCAAGGCAGATGATATTTAGGTTTTATATACGCTTATGATATATATGATTTTTTATTTGCTTGTTTTCACTAATGCAGAGATTAGGAATGCTAAATTTATTTTTTATAATTTTTCTTTTCTTAATTCTTCTAAATAACACAGAACATATGAAAAACAAACCTAGAAATTCCTTGGATGTTTGGAGGAAAATAACTATCTTAAGAGTACATTATGGTTAAACAGTCTGGCATGTGCAGCAAGCAAGCTTATGAACCTGCCAGCCTTTAACTTGCAACCCACCTTGAATTTACATTACCTTGAAGCATTTCTCAGACTATACAATACTAGTTCTATACTTTGGGGGAGTGGATTATAATAAAGAATATACCCATGTAACATTATGCAACACTGTGTTTCATTCTGTCTAGTATGGTCTATAAAAGTTACTTATGTGAAAGAACATCGCAACCATATTTAAATAACAATATAGTTTCAGAGACTGAACAGTTCTGAAAACTTGCTGGAAAAACTAAAGGTTGTCCAAGGTTACAAGTAAATTAGTTTAGACTCAGTGCATGAACTGCAGCTTTGAAAGTTCACATTGCATATACATCACTAGGCAACTTCTCTTCTACTGTTACATAAGTTAGCAATCAGACTAATACAAGAATTAATCTATTTAATTTGTCTATCTTGGTTTCTTTAATATAGATCCCAAGTCTCTCATTTTGCACTCAGGAAAAAAAATAGAAAAAAAAATATTAGGCTGAGCAAATAAACAGCCATGTTCTTGGTAGTCCTTGCTTTCTTTCTTTTCTTTTTATCATTGTGCAGAGACCTTGTCCGGCTGCCAGATGCCCACCCAGCTACTCTCCCACTCCCCATCTTCAACACAACAGTGAGAGAAAATAAGACGAAAAAGCTTGTGTGTTTAGGTAAAGAGAGAGAGATTGCTTACCACATGTGCAAAACAGAATTAACTTGGGGAAAATTAGTTTCATTTATTGCCAATTAAAATCATAGGATAGTGAGAAACAAAGACAAAGTAAAACAACACCATCCCCCATCCCTTTTCCAAGCTCAAACTCACTCCTTCGTTCCCAACCCCTCTACCTACTCCTTCATGAGTAGTGCAGGCAGGATGAGGAATGGGGGTTTGGGGTCAGTAGATAGCAGTCACTTTTTGCTGCTCCTTCCTCCTCATGTTTCCCTTGCTCCAGCAGTTCTTCAGGAAATATTCAACATGTGGTCCTTCATGAACTGTAGTGTGGATCAAAGAATCACAGAATCACAGAATCACAGAATGATACGGGGTTGGAAGAGACCTCTGGATATCACCTTGTCCAACCGCCTTGCCAAAGCAGGTCCACCTAGAGCAAGTTGCACAGGAATGGGGCCAGACAGGTTTTGAATGTCTCCAGAGATGGAGACTCCACCACCTCTCTGGCCAGCCTATTCCAGTGCTCTGCCACCCTCAAAGTAAAGAAGTTCCTCCTCATGTTTAAATGGAACTTCCTATGTACAAGTTTGTGCTTGTTACCTCTTGTCCTGTCACTGGGCTGGTCACCACTGAAAAAAGACTGGCTCCATCCTCCTGACACCCCTCCTTTAAGTATTTACAGGTGTTGATCAGTCTTCTCTTCTGCAGACTAAAAAGACCCAAGTCCCTCAGCCTTTCCTCATAAAAGAGACGCTCCAGGCCCCTAATGATCATTGTAGCCCTCTGCTGTACCCTCTCCAGCAGTTCCCTGTCCTTCTTGAATTTGGGAGCCCAGAACTGGACACAGTACTCCAGATGGGGCCTCACCAAGGCAGAGTAGAGGGGCAGGATAATCTCCCTTGACCTGCTGGTCATGCTCTTCTTGATGCACCCCAGGATGCCGTTGGCCTTCTTGGTCACAAGGGCACATTGCTGGCTCATGGTCATCCTGTTGTCCACCAGGACTCCCAGGTCTTTTTCCTCAGAGCTGCTCTCCAGGAGGTCAGCCCCCAACCTGTACTGGTGCATGGGGTTATTCCTCCCCAGGTTCAACACCCTACACTTGGCCCTGTTGAATTTCATCAGGTTCCTCTCTGCACAACACTCCAGCCTGTCCAGGTCTTGCTGGATGGCAGCACAGTCTTCTGGTGTGTCAACCACCCCTCCCAGTTTTGTGTCATCAGCAACCTTGCTGAGGGTACATTCCAACCCTTCATCCAGGTCATTGATGAATATGTTGAAGAGGACTGGACCCAGTACTGACCCCTGGGGGATTCCACTTGTTACAGACCTCCAACTAGATTCTGTGCCCATAATAACAACCCTCTGAGCTCTGTCTTTCAGCCAGTTTTAAATGCACCTCACTGTCTATTCCTCTAATCCACACTTCCTAAGCTTACCTATGAGGATGCTGTGGGAGACAGTGTCAAAAGTCTTGCTGAAGTCAAGGTAGACAACATCCACTGCCCTCCCCTTATATATCCATCTAGTCATGCCATCACAGTAGGCTATCAGGTTAGTCAGACATGATTTTCCTTTGATGAATCTATATTGACTACTTCTGATAGCTTTCTTGTCCTCCATATGTTTTGAGATGACACCCAGGATGAGGTGTTCCATTACCTTTCTAGGGATGGAGGTGAGGCTGACCGGCCTGTAGTTTCCTGGGTCTTCCTTCTTGCCCTTTTTGAAGACTGGGATGACATTGGCTTTCCTCCAGTCCTTGGGCACCTCGCTTGTTCTCCAGGACCTTTCAAAGATGATGTTGAGTGGCCCTGCAATGACTTCTGCCAGCTCCCTCAGCACTTGTGGGTGCATCCCATCAGGACCCATGGACTTGTGGATATCCAGTTTACTTAACTGTTCTCTAACTTGATCTTCCTCCACCAAGGGGAAATCTTCCTTCATCCAGACTTTCTCTGTTTCCTCCAAAGTCTGTGGCTCTTGAGGGCTGGCCTGAGCAGTAAAGATTGAGGCAAAGAAGGCATTCAGCAACTCCACCTTCTCTGTATTCTCTGTCACCAGAGCGACCCTCCATGGTCTGTGGGGAAGTAACTGTTCCACTTTGGTCCTCTCCAGGGACTGCAGAAAAATGTCTACTCTGGCACCTGGGGCCCCTCTTCCAGCACCTTCTTCTCTCACATTGGTGTCCACAGGGCTCTTTCTCACACATTTACACTCCCCTTCACTTCCATGCAGTGTTTTGCCCTTTTCCAAATCTGTTTTCCCTGGATGTGCCACCATCTTGGCTGAGAAGCTCAGCTGTGCCTTGTGGTGGATCCATTGGTACTGACTGGAACTGCCTGTGTCAGGAATAGTGCAGCATCTCCTCACTGAGGTCACATCTGCAGCCCACCGCTGCCAGCACCTGGGTACTTGCACCCAATATAATCAACATATTAAAGTGAAAAAAAAAAAAAGATTAAAATTTACAAATTTCTACAAAAATTAAACAAATAGGATAAGTTATTGGTCCCGTGACTGCAAACAAAAATTGGCATTACAGTCAAACTTGGTCCATTGACCTCCGAAGATTAATTTATTCTATCATAAAATCATAGAATGGTTAGTGTTGGAGGGGACCAGAAAGACTGTCTAGTTCCACTCCCCCTGCCAGGGACAGGGACAACTCCCACTAGACCAGGTTGCTCAAAGCCCCGTCCAACCTGGCCTTAAACACTTCCAGGGATGGGACATCCACAAATTCTCTGGACAACCTGTTCCAGTGTTTCACCATCTTCACACTAAAGAATTTCTTCCTGCTATCAAACCTAAATCTCCTCTCTTTCAATTTAAAACCATTGCCCCTTGTCCTGTCGCTACATTCCCCAATCAAGAGTCCCTCCCCATCTTTCCTGTAGGCTCCCTTCAGGTACTGGAAGGCTGCTATAAGGCCTCCCTTGAGCCTTCTCTTCTCCATGCTGAACAAGCCCAACTCTCTCAGCCTCTCCACATAGAAGAGGTGTTTTTTCCCTCTGACCATTTTCGTGGCCCTCCTCTGGACTCACTCCAACAGACCTACGTCTTTCCTGTTCTAAAGACCCCAAAGCTGGACACAGGTGGGGTCTCACCAGAGTGAAGTAGAGGGGAAGAATCACCTCACTTGACCTGCTAGTCACACTTCTTTTGATGCATCCCGAGGTGCAGATGGCTTTTGTTCTGTTATTTTTATTTATTGTTCTTTTATTATTGTTATTTTATTTATTGTTCTGTTTTTTGTTTGTTTTGTTATTCCAAATTCTATTGTTTTGCAGTTCTGTTAAAATAGATCTAATGCAATAGAAGTAGACTACCTACTTCTTAGTACTACTTGTAGTACTGTTTGTGACTTTAGTCCTTGTGAATTTAGATCACTTCCTATAGTAATAAAAATGCTTACAGGAATTGTTCTGGGGAACTCACTTGTAACTAAAAGAGATTCATATGTCATTTTCTTTCATTCCATCAAAATGTTGACTTGTTGATCCTTTTTAGGTTTTCTTTTTTTTTCTGTATTTTATTGCAAAACACAATTCTGCACAATCTAACTTTGGGATCATGTAGAACGATACGTATATGTTTCTGGTAAGAAGTCAGTCTACAAATTTGTTTGATAGAATTGTTTTCCCGAGTGCTGAACACTTCTTTTTCTTTTCTATTACTTTCTGTACTGCAAACTGAATTTAATATTTGATACATAGATTCAGTACAGTTCCTTCAATTGAAAGTTTTGGCAGAGTCTGCTTTAAAATGTATCCAATAACAAGATTGCATTGTATTTTAACATTGCAGTAACAAGCTTTATATTTGTATTCTGACCCCTAAAGTACCTGAGGCATCTACATGGAGCAGGAATCTTCTGATCTCAAATTGATTTCAAATTGATCTCGTGTTTCAAATTGCAACAGAATCATAGAATCATTTAGGTTGAAAAGACTGAATACCTGATACCACGTCTTGGGGAACACCACTGGATTTAACTCCATTCACCACAACTCATTGGGCTCGGCCATCCAGCCACTTTCCTACCCAGTGAAGACTGTGCATGTCCAAGCCATGAGCAGTCAGTTTCTCCCACAGAATGCTGTGGGAAATGGTGTCAAAGGCTTTACTAAAGTCTAGGTATACAACATTCATGGCTTTTCCCTCATCCACTAAGGGTGTCTTCTTTTTCTAGAAAGAGATCAGGTTAGTCAAGCAGGACCTGCCTTTCATAAACTTATGTTCATTGGGCCTGATCATTTGGCTTGTACGTGCTGTGTGATAGCACTCATGATGATCTGCTCCATAACTTTCCCTGGCACAGAGGTCATGCTGACAGGCCTGTAGTCCCCAGGTCCTCCTTCTGGACCTTCTTGTGGAATTGTCCTTACAGAGAATCACACTCAAAGAGCTGCCAAATATAAATGTCAATATTAGGAGGAGCTGGATAGAAATCACTGTCTCTGTTGACTACAATTACTATTTAGTTGCCTGAAATTGTCTGGTTCTATTTTAGATGCTTTAGGCTTCTGTCTGTCATACCAGATGGGCCTCCTGTAGATCTACTGTCATATCTGCCACTCCCGTGACAAGGTCATGAGCTCTATGACAACTTGAATGGCATTAGACACCTAATGTGTGGGCAACTAATCTCACTTAAGTTCATCATAAGTTCTTAATGCATTGTAGATGTACCTTGCATGTCAAAATCCCCAGCAAAACTTTAAAAAACTTTTAGGTGTCAAGTCCTATTTTTATTTTCCTGGTAATGAGGTCATTTAAGCATCTATACAGTATAGAATAGAGTAGCCCTGGGATTAACAGTAAGTGTAGATTTTTGCTGACGTTCAATAATAACAAGTTACAACCCCTTTTGTAGCAGGAGATGACTCATTTGTCACCTCATCTGCTTCCTAACTGCCTATATGAAAGAGGAAACTGCTAGGGACAAACTTTCTATCCTTGTTAACAATCTGGGCTTACAGTACATCTCTATGTGGGTTGAAAAAGAGCATCTAGAGTCCTTATTCACCCACTTAATTGTGCTTGGGCTCTGCAAAAAGCAGTTTTGTGCATTACAGATTTTGAGAATGAAATCACTTGATAGGTTGTTTCAAAATCTTCTAACTTGTCTGCATCCTTAGCTTTGATGTTCATGAAGCAATGCTTTTAAATTTAATTTTCTGTTTTCATTTAAACACTTTTGTAGTGTAGAGATCATTATAGCTTCTTAAAAGTTCATTTGTGTTTTAATAATCCATATGAGTTCTTGGCATCTGTGTAGCAGGATCATGCTGTGAAATCTTAATTCTTATGCTATTATGAAAAACTAGTTTTGTTCACTTAAAAAATCTCATTTAGTTTCCTTACAAATACTTCTTGCCTTAATCACTGAAAGATCTCCAGGCAGATTATATCAAATTGCCATACTTTTCTCACTCATAGAGGCAAAAAATTACTAAAATGACACAGTATTTATTTATGTCACTTGTATGGAAAGCATTCAGCACCTTCAAAACAGAATTAAAGAAAAAACAATGGACTGAATCATGTTAGAAACATATACACATTAAATCTACATTGCATAAAGTTAGATAATATAGATTTGTTATTGGTTGCATTTTACAGTAGGCTCTGCCAAAGGTTTTAACAGAATTAACTGTGTTGAATCTGTGTGCTGTTCAATGCACCGAGTATCCATGATCACTGCAAGGGGATTGCTTTGATGACTTTTAAAGGTCCCTCCCAACCCAAACCATTCTATAATTTTAAACAGAGCAATTAGGAAACCTTTTCCCCACAAGAAAATATAATAGTTTTCATTTTTGTATAAAGTAGATTTTGAAATTAGTTTCATATGACAAAAAGCATGTAAGTTAAACTTTTAAATGCCGTAATAACCTTTTTTTATTTTACCGAAAAAAATCTTCAATGGGCCAAAACAGTAGAAGATGAAGTGTTAAATAGTCAAAATGTGCTTCAACATGATGTACTTTAGTTGGAACAATGTTTAAAAGCAGCTGGAATTAAATGCAATTTGAGAAATGCATTGATATGTATCCAAACATTACATAAAGACAATGATGTCAGCATCAACCTATGTTAATTTCATCTTGCTAATTACATGTATGATGTCATGTCTTTCTTTACATGATAATCACTTCAAAGGTATAAACCAGAAAAGCACACACACACAGAGAAAGCAGGAGTGGTTTGGAAACAAACAAGCAAGTGTCAGCTTTTTGCTTCAAATACCAACAACAGTATCAATTGTTGGCTGTCTTGAATCACCTCCCTGTCCTCCACATACCTTAGCATAGCTTCTAGAAGGATCTATTCCACGATCTTCCCAGTCACAGAAGTGAGGCTGACAGGTGGGTAGTACTTTCTACCCTTTTTAAAATTGGGTGCTTTGTTTCTTTTTTTCCCAGTCACTAGAGACTTCACCTGATGGCTATGAATTTTCAAGTATCATGGAGAGTAACTTGGCAACTACATCAGCCAGTTCCCTCAGGGCTCTGGGATGCATCTGATCAGGTCCTATAGAATTGTGTATGTTCAGGTTCCCCAGGTGGCCATGAACCTGATCTTCTCTTACAATGGGAGGCATTTTGCTCCCCCAGTCCCTGCCTTGTGGTCCATCCACCCAAGAGATGTGGGGAGAGAGATTGCTAGTGACACTGAGGTAAAAAAAGTTGTTGAGTACCTCAACCTTCTCCTTGTCAGTTTGCCAGTCATGTTCATCAGAAGGGGTACACTTTCTTTGACCTTCCTTTTCTGGCTGATAGACTGCCCTGGTTTCAGCTGGGATTGAGTTTTTTGTTTTGAGGTTTTTTTTTTGTTTGGTTTAGTTTGGGTTGGTTTTTTTTTCATAGTAGTTGCTGTGTTTCAGATTTAGTATGAAAGAAATGTCAATATTGTGTATTGCTTTAGTTGTTGCTAGGTGATGTTCATATTTTTCGAAGACTTCTTTCATCTTCCCATAGAAGCTGATAAGGACCATAGATAGAATGATTGACTGGCCAATGGAATATTCTGTAGGATAGATGCTATGCTCAGTAAATAAATGGTGTTAACCACGGGAGAGAGGTACTGATTACTGCTCAGGACAGTGCTGATTCACCAATTTACAGGATGATGAGATTGACTTGTCTCTTGTATATTCTTTTATCACTATAATAATAATTATCTTTTCTGTTATTGTTCCACTAAACTGTCTTTATTTCAGCCCATGACGTTTTTTTTTCCCTTTTCCTTTCCCATCCTTTTCTCCCTCTTCTTGCTGCCCTTCTGTGAGAAGAGGGAGAGCTGTGTGACTGGCTGCACGGTCATAGCTTCCAGCTGAGGTTATACCATGAAATACACCTATAGGTTGAGAAGCCTTTTTCATTATTCTTTGTGTCTCTTACCAACTTCAGCTCCAGCTGCACCTTGGCCTTCCTGACCCCATCCCTATACAACTGGGCAACATCCCTATGGTCTTTCCAGTGTACCTGATTTGAAATAGATAGGTTATGTATCTAAAAAGATTTCCTGTAATGACAATATTTGTGATATAATAAGAAAAGAAGCAAGGTTTTAAAAAAATGAATATATGACTACATGAAAGATGACTGAAATAGAGGCTCGATACAGGTTTTCTAAAGTCACTGTTATGCTATCTGGAGCTATCCCTTAAGTAAGTGTTGCTGGTGTATTGGGTGTCAATGTCAAGGTGTTGGCAGTAAGGAGGCAGCAGGGGTAGTCTTTGTTAGGAGAGACCAGAGGCTGCTGGCTGGAACCAGACACAGCAGGCCTGACATGTTCTAACCTGTTTCAAAGGACACACTACAAGATACTTCTGATGTCAACAGCCAAGCACCTCGGGGAAAACATAGTTAATAAAAGGCAAAACACAAGCAAAAAAAATGTGAGAGACGTCCCTGTGGACACTAACGTTAGTGAGGGAGGGAGGAGGTACTCCAGCAGGCAGAGCACAGATTCCTCTGCAGCCTGTGGAGGAGACCACAGTGGGGCAGTTATCCACGCTGCAGCCTGTGGAGGACCCTACACCAGAGAAATGGAAAAGTGTGAGGAGGAAGGAGTGGCGGAGAGGAACGTTTATGGCTTGGCCACAGCCTCCATTCTCCATCCCCCTATGCTGCTTGTGGGGGAGAAGGTAGAGGTAAAAGATTGAAATTGAGCCTAGGAAAGGGACAGGGGGAAGATGTTGTTTTATTTTTTTCTTTGTTTCTTACTATCTAAATATACTTTAATTGATGATAAATTAAATTATTTTTCCCTTAGCTGAGTCTCTTTTGACCATGGCGGTAAGTGGTAGACAATCTCCCTGTCTTTATCTTGACCCACAAGGATCTTAGTTTTATTTTCTGCCCCTGTCCTTCTGAAGAGGCAGAGTGAGAGAGCAATTTGGTGGGTGTCTGGCAACCAGCTAAGGTCAACCCACCACAGCAAGTTTCAGTATTCAAGTCATAACTTCCAACAGGCTACACACACATATTTTACAAGCTAGAAGTATTTTGGTTTTCTTTATTTTAGTTACTTGAAACACTGTGTATTATTTATTATTATACAATAATAATTACTTTATTTGTTATCTCCTGACTTAGCAACAACAGTTTTGCACATATGGTCTTTGTTTTGGCTGGTTTTGTTGTTTGGCTTTTTTTCTTTTAAAGTTTCAACAAGTTATTCTACAAAATATGCTAAAAACACCCATGCTTTAAAAGAGAAATATGACCTAATTGGGTTATTTGAGACTAAAACCAAGTGAAAACTGGGATACAAAAATCTGAGGAGAGACAGTGTACAGAGAGTTCGTATTTCGCAGAAAAGAAAAAAGCCTAGTACATTACAAGTCTTTCAGCTTTGCATGAAATTCATAAGAATTTAAGATGAAAGATCTGCGTACTGGAGCATATCCTGTAATACCTTGTCACCAGTAATGGTCAATACACTTCAGAAAGAAAGTACCTGAAACACTTGGAAAAAATATGGGATAAAGTTCCCTTTGGAAAGTCTTTATTTAGCATATTTATTCTCTTTAACATGGCTATTCAAAAATCCTGCAAACACATTCGGGTAGCTGCATCAGAAAGGCAAAGGTGTGAATGGATATTAATGGACTATCATACTTTTTTATGATAATACAGGAAATTATTCTTTATAAGAGACTACATTCATGGCACAATCATATGCTTGGCTTTATAATACAGGCGCCAAAGCAATTTATTTCTCCATTATTCCAGACTTCTTTATGATCTAGTGTATAAGTGTGTGAAGAGATTTCACTCACTCCTTCTTCCTCCATACATAAAACATTTTTTTAAAAAGAGAACTTTTAGATATAGAGTGAATTTTTTTCACTTTTTACACTTTATTTCCATTAAGAATTCCTTTTTCTTTTAAGATCATGTTTTCTTTTAAGATCAAGATTTTAAGATCCATTTTACCTGAAAAAACTAGGAGAATAACAGAGCAGATGGTGAAATTTAGTATGGGGAAAGTATTTTACCAGTCATTAAAATCTTTAGGCATGGAACACACTAAAAGTATAAAATATGCACTAGAACTAGAAAATCGTGCCTTTAAAATAACTCTGCTAGAAACAGCTTTTAAATTTCACATGAAAACTGCTCTGAGAAACAGTCCTCCTTTAAGGTGACTCATTGCTTCCTGGGTTAGGTAATATGGGCAGGACAAACACTTCCATTTCTAATTTTTAGATTTCATTAGTTAAAAGCATGGTATGCAAAATATTTTGATATGATTTTTATAAGTTTTATAAGGTACATTTTTCTTTTGTTTTTACAGGTAGCAATGAAACTGAAATTCTGAAATGAAAGACACTTTAAGTAACACAAAAAGTTGAAAATTGTTAAGGGTTGTGTAGTTTTAAGTTTAGTACAAAGACACTATAGAGAAATCCACAATGTAATAGCTAAAACTTACATATTCCTGAATAACCACAATATGAATTTGAAAAAAAAAAATCAACTAGATTTTTTACATGTATGCCTATATTAACATGGAAATTAAGATAAATTCTAATTGCTTTCTCTAATTATATGAAGATTGTCTTACACGCCTCTTACCATTTACTGTCATTGCTAGCATCATCATACTTTTTCAAGGCTGGAAAACTTGGGGTGGAGACAATGCTGTCTGGATGTCCTTGATCACTCCTTATAGAAAAATACAGGCTACGAAAAGTGTCTTTTTTATATACACTTTAAAAAAAATTATCCCATTTCATTTTTACATAAGGACTTCTTTTCTACGCAGTGATTTTAAGTATCACTTCTTTTATGGTCCTTATCTCTTGGAAGGGAAAAACAAAGCAAAACAAAAGAGCACTTGAGGTTTAGTCCTGGAACACAGCCTTTGTAAGACAACAGAGCATGATGAATAGACCATTCTATATCCCATTCTCTCTGAATTAGTACCTTAATACTTATTTTTAAAGCATTTTTATCAAAAACATATATTTCTGTATGACATGATTATTTATCAGGTGAGCTGGCTTGTTTTGACAAAAGCTTCACATTTTCTGCAAAAAACACTGGTGAAGTATTAGGCGACCTGTATCTCTCAGGCACAGAAAGCTGTTCCCTTGAGGTTGATTATTTGGCTTCCCGAATATGTCATTCTAAAGAAGAGCAGATACATCTTCCAGATTCAATTATGGAGAGGCGACACCATCATTTCCTCTTAATAAAACGGTTTATCTTGTATTGTGACGATCAGAAAAGCCAATCCTAATGAACAAAATGTCAAGCATAAGGGGGTAAGGAAGATAGCCGAAATGGCTCATCAGGTCAAGATATGAATTAATTCAGCACAGGAAAATTAAGCAGCAAGTGATTATTATTTGCAAACACTGGGCTTATCTGCAAACTCATTAAATTTATTGTTTTAATTTACTTTTAAGTAAAAATATAACTTCTTGGGTTTTAATACATCACTTGTTTTTAATAAATCTGTCATGAATGTGTTTTCATCATATATGAATCTGAGAAGTAAACTTACTGTCTAGGGAGGACCCAGCTAAATCATTGTTTAATATTAGTAATGTTCATAAAACATATATGCAATAATATTTTAGCATTTGGTCATATCATCTGCCTTGACTGAAGGTATGCAAAAATCACTGCATCTTTCCCACATGTTATATTATAGTAACATGTGTGACTAAGTAAGGCCATATGCTGCTTGAAGTGGGTAATATTTAATAAATTAATAACTGGTGTCTACAGAACAGGACTCAAGTTGCTGGAATGTAACTATTTGAGAAGGAACTAGCCATCATAATTTGAAATTAGGGTAACAATTATGAATATGATTGTCCTCTGATCTGCTGTGAGACCTTGAGGTAGTAAATTAAAAAAAAGCAAAAGAAAACAGAACAGGCAATGCCCAGAGGCACTAAGAACCAGTATTGTATTGCAATGCCTCTACAGCAATTAAGAGTGTGGCAAGAAATGTTTTGGTTTTTTTCAACAGAACATCTATAAAGTTCTATAAATGTTCTTGCTCTGAAATCAGGTAAAACAAACACCTTTTGAAGTGTCTTACGATAAACAAGACACTAGAATAGTCAACTGACTAAAGCTTTTCCTGAGCCTTTTGGCCTAAATTTTAGCACTAACTTTCTCATTTTTGACAAAAGAGAAAGATCAAATAATCAGTCTCCTGATAGTACTTCTTTTCTGAAGGGTAGGAGGAGAGGAAGGAGAAGGAAGAGCTCAAGCTTACTCTCTACAGAAGAAAGTATTTGACTTTATTAATGTGAAATAAATACACTGCTACAGCTTTGTTCTGAGTTTTCTATCTATCTCATGATTGGTTTCTGTGAAGAACCTTGAAACTTCGACTTTGGTCAGGCATTTAGTCAAGTGATCCTCAGCCACTCGATTTTAAGACAAAATGGGCTGAAGGTTTCTGAGGAGTTTTTGTTGTTGTTTGAATTAGCAGTTTTATCCTGAAGCCAAAATGACAAAAGCCGCTGATATTTCACTATCTCAGTGAAAAAAAATCTTGTGATCCTGTGAAAAATCACCAGTCCTTCTGTGAGCAAATCTTCCTGTCACCATTTCCTTCATAAAACTAATTAACTCAAGCATCAAATTGAAGCATAGGACGTTGATCTAGATGGAAGTGGCAGGGAGCACTGTTTCCCACAGCATGTTTCCCACTAACTCAGATGGAGATCAACACAAGCGCATAGTAAAGAATTATCATAACCTCAAGAACCTTTATTTCCTATCCATGCCTTCATCTTGGAAGTGTGGGGAATGAGGGTTTCTAACCTCTAGTGTGTTTGCCAAAAATTACTTTCCATTGAAGGGAACACAAATGAAAAGCTCTAGTCATGTTCCCATGGTGCTTGGCTTTAATTGAATCCTTTTAAGAGACTAGGTGTGAGCATTAATTATTTGTTTAAAAAAAATATATTGTAATGTTCATCCTAGAAGTTCTTGGGTACTAAAGAAGCAGCTACCCCTAAACCTTGTAAATTTTCTTTCTCATTACTTTCTTCAGAACTTTACTGAGTATGAATTTTAAAAATACTGCAGTACAATAGAAAAGACAATGAAGTTAGAAAAATAATAAAAACAATCAAGAAGCTTGTGGAAAAAGTAGCACGCTACCGCTATTTTATCATAGTTTATTTTGTAACTCGAATGAGATTATAAATGCAGCAACATAATTTTCTGAAGTTCGTATGCTATTTATTCAGTTGCCATGCCTGGAATGCACAATACTTTATTCTTCTATTGTATTTTAGTCCTTTCATTGTTCAGATCTAGAGAATAAACACATCATTACCATTACAATCCAAGTTGGGAAATGGGTAAGTCAGAAATTAAAAGTCTTTGATGTCCATTGTTCTGTACAATATGTAAAGTTGCTAAGGAGGACGTGTCTAAAGTACCTTGATTCAATTTGAGCATGGGAAGTCAGAGACAGAGATATCATTGTAGTGCCTAGGGGAAGGTCATGCTAGAAGTGCACAGCCTGATTTAGAGCTGAAGGCCATCACACATCTGGACTTATCAGAGTTTCAGAGTGGAATGATGGAGTGGATTTCAGGCTGCAAGCACTGCAGTGAGGACAGTTCTTTTTCCAATAAAAACTGAATAAAAAGTTGTAAATTTATAATGCCACCTGTTCTCTTTCTCTCTCCTTCTCTCTACCTTTCCCTACCTCCATTTTCCCTACTTCCTGTTAGCAAAAATAGAGGCAGGGTAATCTTTTAATAGAAAACAAAAAAAAAAAAGAGGGAAAAAAAAAGCCCCCTTAAATTTAAATTCAGATGGAATCCTTAGTATTTGGACATGATCTCACTCTTATACCATACAGGATTTTTTATCTTTTTTTCTTTTTTTTTTTTTTTCTTTTAAAACATTTTGGATAATTAAACATCCTTATTGGTTAAGAAATTGCAAAGCATTAGAGGCAGTGTGAAAAGAAAGCAAGAGAGCTCCAGTGTGTTTTGCTGTTCTTTAAAGAATTTCAGAAGCTTATATATTGCTTATGTACACAACACAAGCATTTTTAATGGTCTTTCTCTTCTCATAAATATTCAATAGAATTCACTATGAAGGAAAAAGAGGTTAATTATTACACAAGTCTATACATACAAATTCCCATTCCAAATGTTATAAGGCATATGTTTTTTTTTCTTCTTTTAAGGTAACCTACATTTTTAATATCTTGAAGTGTTCTTGCAACTTGATATAATTATTCTAATTAAACGTAACACCAGATGAAGAGGTTACTAAACAGTATAGATGATGCGATATGGTCTTGTGTTTTGAAGGGTTTGGTTTTGATTTTTTTTCTTAATTGATTCTTTTCCTGGCTTCTTTTTCTTTCAAGGACAGTTATATCAGAGCTATATCTCTTTCTGCTTATTAGTGAGAATTTAAAAATTAGTGAGAATTTTAAAAAAAATTATAATCTTCCTTAAGTTTGTTGTTCATACAACTACAGTGTAGAATACCAAAAGTTGTTATGTACTGCATCAGTTAGTACTGCAGAGGTAGGTGTGAGAGATATTTTTTATAAGACTGATTATTCAGCTTCTTCCCTCAGCACAGTCATTGGACATACCCTTTTTTATGTACGCATTTTTAAATATGTATGAACTTTTATATACATCAGTAGGCAAGCATTTACTTGTGCTAGCACTATGGTGAATCTATTTTCATAAACTATGTGGAGACCAGAATCAGATAAAGAAAAGACACCATAAAAATCAAAAGCCTTGCATAAAGCTTCCTAGCTCTGCCTATAAAATTGTTAATATGTGTATGGATGTTTTTTCTTTTATTTAGTAGAAAGAGCTTCACAATAATCAGTCCAAACTATACTCTTATCATTAATGTCTTTTACTGCAGCAGACCTTCTATGTAGCTATTAAATTTTGACAAGGGGATATATTGTGTTTGGTAGGAAACTCTGAAGGTTTATGGCCTAATATTTGGCCTAATGGTATATGGCCTAATGTTTACACAAATGAAGTATTTGAGAAAACTTATTGTTGAGATTTTATTCCTTGTGTTCCTATAAACACAAGGAGAAAAACCCAAACCCCAAACAAAACAAAAAAACCCCACCCAAACCAAGATAAGTTGTATATTATCCCTTCTGCTGAATTAATTAAAGATTAAACATAATGGGAGTTTTGGAAGACCATTAACCTTCTCTCATCATAAATATGTATTCAGCATTGCTATGTGGATCAATAAAGTACTGGGCAGTAAACTGATGCACTGCATACAAAATTGAAGACAATACAATAAAATTTTACTGAGTATGTACATGCACAGTAAGCAATCTTCATGCATGAAACTCAGCTTCACAAAGTGTACATGTGAGTGCGCATGAGGTTTTCCAAATATTTCCAAACTGAGTTTTCCCAAACTTTTTTTGATAAAATTTTTTTCTCTCCCTCCCTATTTTTTTTTGTTTTTCTCTCCCTTGGGCAAAATACTATTTCCTGTGCTTCCTAGTAGCCCCTAATAAATTAAATTTTAAGTAATGCTTTAAAATATATTTTTAAAATATTAATATATTTCTATAACTGTGGTTTTTTTCTATTTAAATTCTGAAAGCTTCAATCAAGAACATATCCTAGCTCCTATCCTCAGAATCACACTGTGATACTAATCTCCCTTGAAGAAACTGTTCCCCACTCAGAGGAAAAGATGGCTGTTAAACAGCTTCTGCCTGCTACTAACACTGCACATTTTGTACATCTTCAGAATGAAAAAACAAAATACTGGGTCTATGAGTCATTCTTAACTCTTATGTTTTCCTTGTAAATGGTTGCATTATTATAAAATCACAGGAATATATTAATTACAATAACTTTTTTACTTCTTTTCCTTTTGAATAGAATAAAATTTTTTAAATAATATTTTAATCTAAAATTTGGATACCACAATACTGGGAATATACTTAATTTTTATTTTGCAAACAGACAGTTCTTTTACCTGGCAAGGAAATACAGACATTTATGATCTTTCCAAGCAAGGAACAATAATCCCTATAAAAGATCGCTAAGATAAAAGTGTACCTTATATAGCTGAAGTCTTTGTAAAAGAGAGCCAAAATGATCTTACAGAAAAAAATATACTAAATAGTCAAGGTTTATGCATTACAAATAGAAGACAATGGTTCTAGTTCTCTTTTACATATGCATATTTATTTGATACTCTTTAATTGCATCTAACCTCATAGAAAATGACAAGTTTCCTTTGTTTCCTTAGTTTGGTAGAGGAATGTCATGATATGAAAATATAACTGTATCTACTTATATCAAATAAGTAATTAATTTTTGGCTGAACTGGAATACTTGACATTATGAGGTTTAGATCTTCAGAAGTACTTCTAAAACTTATAGAAGTGCTTCTATAAACAATATCAGAAATCAAAAATCTCCCTTAATATTTTGTCACAGTTTCCATCATTTTCTAATTTAGTTCTTTAACTTCTTTAATACAAATTTAAAGTTGCTTATTTATGGCAATAAAATGATCAGTACCAAGGAGAAGATTTTCATACTGCTCACGACAGAAGACATTTCATATTGTCACATCTTCTCTTAAACCAATTACCTACCCAATTAAAGAATGTGTGAACATGCTATTCTCCAATCTAATGATAGACAGATAAAGCAGAAATGTGCTAATACACTCAGAGTTATCTTCTACACATCAGTGCAGGAAATTAAAGATAAAACACTTGATTATACAGACATGCACATGGGTAAGACATTGAATATGGCACAGTCATCAAAAGAATTGCCATATGGAAGCCCATATGGCTCCATAGACAAGTACTAACAGATTTAAGAATTGCTCTGCTTAAAAAATGGAAAGCCGAACAATTTTCACTAGCAAAGAAGCACCTCACAGGAAAATGCAAGGGAGAAGAAGGCAAGGCAAGGGAAGGCAAGAAAATAAGAAAGAAAAAAGGAAAGGAAAAAAGGAAAGGAAACATTCTATTGGCAAATAACCACTTGTCAAAATTTCCCACATATTCCACAAATAATTTACTGTAATTTGTGTTTTCTTAATCACTTAGACTTTTCAGGTCTTCTGACTGTACTCTAATTGAGAAAACAAAGAAAAACAGATCTCATGTAGAACACAGTGATAACTAGATTATTGATAAATCTTTTCTTATATCAGAGTCACACTGAACGTTTATGCTGTTGGAGACATCTTACACATATACTTAGTGTCCATTGTATAGAAAGAGTATGTTTGAAGCAGTCATTTTGGATGGTATTAATCTCTACCTAGCACTACCTAACACTAGTATCAACATTTGAGCGAAAACCTGAGGATCTTTTCTATAGTCAGTGACAGAAATAAACATTTTCAGAAGCTTACACTAAAACTATCCTTAAAATTACATCTGATTTTATTTTGGAGGAAACTAACAATTTTATTCCAGAACAGTATACAAGAGCAAGCTAACATTTATATTTTTAATCAGAGGAACGGGATCTGGGGTTAAAATGGCACATTATTTGATAGTATAAACAGTATACCAACTCAGATAAATTTAATTTTTTACAGTGATAACATAGTACAGAAAAAGTCAAATTTCACCCCTTGGTTATATTTCCTTTTGTCTCACCAACTTTTGTCTAGTCTTTGATGTAAGAGTGTAAACCTGTGGAAATCCCCTGGTTGATTTTGTTCAGGGCAAGCTATCAGGGATTGCCATAAAACTTACCACATTCGTCCTGGGCAATTGCTACAGAGAAATACTGAGATAGCCAGTGAGTGGTTGCTATCTCCTATCTGTAAACTGCTCCTGAATTCCACCGCTGTCATCAACCCAGTAGGATGTACAGTTTGTGCCTTTTATTTCCAGCACCAGTGAAGATTTTGGTATGGCTACGGTTCCTCCCTCATCGTTTGTCACAAAAATTAAACTGTGAAACTATAGAACAATTTGGGTTAGAAGGGACAATAAGCTTCCTGATCAAATCAGGGAAAACTTCTTTAAATTAAGTTTATCCAGGCATTGCCCAGCAGAGTTCTGAAAATCTCTGATCAAGGAGACTTCAGGATCTCTGGGTGAAAGCTGTCCCAGTGTCTGACAACCCTGTGGTTTTGTTGTAGTTGTCGTTGTTTTGATAGCAAGAGGAAATTTTCCTTGATGTAACTTGCATTCATTCTTCTCATCCTTTTGCTGTGCATAATTGAGAAAAACCTGGTTAGGTGTTCTCTATAAATACACACTCGATGGTGGAAAACAATGTTAAGCTGACCCCTTTGCCATCTGTTCTCTGAACTGAACAAAGCCCGGTCACTCAGCCTCTCCTTGTAATACTGTGTACTCTGGCCACTTCACAATCTGGTGGCTCTCCAGTGGCTTGCTCCAGTTTGTCAGTGTCTTTCTTGTACTGGGGAGCCCCAACACTGGAAGAAATACTCCATTTCGCAACAACCATATGGAGTAATAATCTCTTCCGTTAAACTGCTGGCTGTGCTTTAACTATGAAGTTGAGGAGAAAGTTGGCCATCTGTGCTGTGTTTGGAGGAAATAATTGGACTAGGTGATCTCATAAGGTCCTTCTAACCTTAATATTCTATAATTCTGCAATTTAAAATGCATACACAATGACATGAGGAGACACAAACCCACCCCTTATTGGGCTGAGGACAACAGTTACATTCAGGACCAAAGCACAAATTTGAGATGATTGACACCTTCCACTTCTCAGGACAGGCCTGGGCAGACAGCACACTTCTGACATGTCTAAGTTCTGCAGACTATTGTTATTATTTTTTTCTCTAAATATTTGTATTAACAATATAAAGAAAACAAGGTAATTCTTGTAATACCTTTTCCCAACATCTCTCTATGAGTAACTCAAGAAAGAACACAAAATCAAATGGAAATACAGAGCTGCTCATCTCTGAAGTTTATGACTGTTAAGCTGTTTTACCAATGATGATTGATAATACTTCAATATTGATTTTAACAGCATACAATGGATAACAGTTATATAAAAAGAATATTACATGTAAGTCAGATGTGAAAGGTCTGTAATACTTGTGCTCTCATTACCCATTTTCTCTTTAGTTTTGAATGATAATTGCTTTTTAACTACTTCTCATAGTTTTTATGTTATTTGCTAAAATATTTTTAGATTATCATAAATATTATTTTCAGAAACTGCTGAGTACCCTCAAAACTGTTTTTAGTTCATATATATAGAGCTAGCAGCAAGAAACAAATTTCTGCTACTGTTACACCTTACCAAGGAAGCAACATATACTTATAAAAAGTACCTTTAAACAAAAATTCTGAATTGTATTTTTGGTATAATTTTCATACAGCCTCTTGCTCAATCCTATTGCTACGCATATTAAAATCTTGTAATGCAATTGACTGAAAAAAATTAGTTTTATTCATCTGGAACTGAGTATTTTCCTCCTGTAATGACAAAATAATCAAGCAATTTGATGCAGAACAATAAGTCAAGGAGATGAAAGGGTCAAGAATAGCAATGATTTCAAACAACAAACAAAGTCCTTATTTTTGTTATTTCAAGAACATACAGTCAATACGTAAGAGTGAAAGGGGCATTTTTTGTGGGAAAGGTGTCAAGTACTTCACAGTGTTAAACACGGATTTTCATCCATGTTTTAGTTTTCCCTCCTTCCTTTACCTGCAGGGTGCAATACAAGACACTTAGGAGAAAGAAAGTTATTAAAAAAAGTATTCTATGGGTGTATCTATTCTATTGTATGGCAAGCAGGGTATAGGAAAGGGTGATAGGTGAGGAAGAGTATTTGTGCACTATAATAATCTAATTAGTAAATTGGAGGAAAAGCTACCAGAATGCTACAGTAAACTTTAAAGATACGATAAAATAATATAGAACTCTGTGGTAATAGTGAAGATGATTTCATAGGAAATGCATATTTTATTTACAGGTAAACTATACAAATAAGAACTGTAAGCATTTTATGGCAAATGAATGTATTAAAGGAAACAGTGCATGTTATAAGAAGAAAGGCACTTTAGAGACTTGTCCTGAAGCCAGAGGTCAACAGATTTTGACGTTGTTACCAGTGGGAAAAAATTCAACCCTTTACAGCCTGATCTAAAGACCCCTGAACCAAATGAGAAATTTTCCATTGACTTTGATTTACTTAGAAAGTGCAGGAGGAAAAAAGAAAGACTTTCAAAAGCATGAAGGGCAGTTAGGCACCTAACCCTTACTGAATACTGGTATCGTGCATGCTTTCTCTAACTTTGGAAATGTTCCTTTATAACAGAATTTTAAATATTTGTCTACTGTTTAGCAAAAACATTTATTATAGGAATGGGTACATGACTTACCAAACCCAATGGCCACTGTATAAGACAATTATATGTGGGCATTAAGTGAAAAAGATATTTTTTTTTATTTTAGCATAATTATTCTGAAGCATATGGGCACCAAGACTAGCTTTCTTCGTATGGGAGGAATTAATGGTTTTGGTTTTAATACAAAGGTACACAGGGACATATATATTTACAATATGTAGGGAAACTATCTCGTTCCATAACTTAAACCTTCAGGATCAGTAGAAGTCATAGAAGACCCCTAAACCATAACAACATCTGTATCACACTGATTGCATATTACCTTTGAGTCACAGACTATTATGTTGAAGGCACTCACAGACATGACAGTGTCTATACTTTAGTCCTTAAAAGCAAAATGCATTTTGCCTGGCATTTTCAATTTTTCAGTAATATTTTCTCTACACAATTTGACTATTCCTTTTTCCTACTTTATGGTCTCAAAAAGATAAACATTTACATCAAAGAAAGATGAGTTATTAAGTGAAATAGAAGGGTTGAAAGAGGCTGAAATCCATTTACAACAAAAAGAAAAAGTGATTAAAATTAGGTGCTGAGTATAACTCAAGTGGTTTTTATGTCATACTCCTACACTCTTTGGAAGAATTATAAATCAGTTTCTAGGTTTAAGTCCCCTAAATGCATGCCTGTATATTTAGGTGTAAATAAAACTCTGTGTTTCCCATGACTCTGAAATTCAACACTCCTTAAAAAGTAGCTTTCCATTATCCTAAGTTTTTATTTTCTTATTGTGTTTCTATCCTCTCTAGTTTCAAGAGATATAACCTCAAACACATGAAGATACTGTAAACTGATGAACTGTCTTCTGCCTGAGGGAAGCAGAAAACCAGAATAAAGCCTCTGAGATATATCAATTGCCCCATTCATCTCACTCTGAACCTCCAATGCTCCTTATTTCCAAGGAAGTAGAATTTGCCATTTTTTTCCAAGGATATTATTGTTTCCAAAGATGAATTTTAGTGACACTGCTGTGAAATCAGACATATACATACATATAATGTACATATGAAATAAAAATCTATGTATATAGATTTATTTCTTCCTGTGTTTCTGGTACCAAGTCACAGTTTCTTCTGCTTTTTTAGTTTTTGTGTGTAGCAGAAAATGCAGAGTGTTACTGAAAATTAATTGGGGCTTGACCTTCAAGAACAACTAAGGATAAATAGTGAAAAACTTCTGAACTACCAAAAACAAACAAATAAAAAAACACCCTGAAACTTCTTTTTTTTTATGAGGATGGGAAAATGAGGGGCATGTGTGTGTGAGTGTGAATAAGCATGACAAATTGTGATATTGAATAACTTAATTTAGGCTCCAAGATTATGTAAGCTTTTTTTTTTTTTACATCAAGTAAGTTTAACGCAACATTTCCAGTTCTGTATGCTATACATACTTACATTTAAGTCCTATCGCAGAATCACAGAATGATAAGGGGTTTGAAGGGACCTCTGGAGATCACCTTGTCCAACCCCCGTGCCAGAGCAAGTCCACCTATACAACTTTAAAATTCTTGCTGTCAAAAATAACAATGCACTAATTTCATGCTAATTGGCACTATAACCTAAAATCTATAGCTGTGTGTCGTTTGCATTGGTGTTAGGAATTTGGACTAAATTCAATGTACTAATTTGAAATTACAAAGAAGTTTTCAGGTTCCTTTTACAAAATTTGTATAAGTTCTTGCTGCAAAACCTGTATCCTTTTGTTGCTACAGAGCTCAGTGTTGAAGGTGGCCTTCCTTTGAGTGCAGAGGTGGGCTAGGTGGCCTTCAGGTGTCCCTCTCAACCTATACGATTCTCTGATTTCTTGATTCTGATCTTAAATAGTATGTACACTGCAGGAAAAGTTTTGTACTTGGTGTAACAAACTTCTCTCCTTTCTCCCCCTCCACTGGCCAAAGCTGTCAAAGATGTTCCATATTGTAGCATTCTTTTGGGAATATTTTAATGCTAGCTCCTACTCTTACTATGCCTTTTTCAAGTATTTATCAAATACTTCAGCTAAATGAAGTTTAGTTATTTACTGTGTGTTGGTCAACTTTATTTCCTCTAGATCAGTGCCTGAAAACAAAATAAAAAGCAACAAAGGAATGCTGGAGCGAACAGTGAAGACTCTAGCAAATACTACTACCTTTGTCTTTTTATATAAAAATAAGAACATTTTCTAATGAAGGGCAGAATTCCTTCACATTTTCTGTTAAAGTCTCCTTTGCACTGATGTTCATGGACGGATGTTCCTTTCAGCATTGTCCACCTCTGTTCTTTTCTGTCCTTGAAGTCAAAATTGGATTTCCACTCCCCCTAGATAAAGTGAAATCAGAGCTGAATTCCTAAGGTTACATCCAGAACAAAACTTTCTCAAAATCTAGATTTCATCTTGGTATCTTTGCTGCAGAAAAAAAAAAAAAAGGTTATGAAGTGTTATATTTGATCCAGATTCAAAGCCTGTTCTTATGTTACTTAAAATTGTAATTCACTATATTATTATCCATCCCTAAAGATCTACCATATAATTTGATTTCTTTTAGCTAATGTGCAAAAAAACCCAAAACCCCCCCAAAAACCCCAAACAAAAAAACCCTACCAAAATCAAACAGTTATTTTACTGCACAAACTCACTGAATGACTACAAAGCAGAGGATGAGTGGAGCCCCTAAGCAATTCTTTTAAGGATGAAATTTATTCTTTTGCGTATCATATTAAACTAAGTCATATTTATCTGTACAGGTGTAGTAACAATGCATATACTTCCTAGCCTACACTGGGAAGTTTAGGTACAATAAAAGAAGACATTTAGAAAATAAATAAGGAAGAAAACAATGACAACTGAATAGAATTATTTTCGTAAGGTAGATGAGTTTCTGGAGCTTTTTTTTAAAAGACAAAAAATTAACCATATGAAATTCTTCCAAGAGGTAAGATGAAGATTTGCAGACATGAACAATTATGGAACAAATGTAAATTTAGGAAAAAAATATTGAGGGAGAAAAGGATGGTGCTAAGAGAGAAGATGTGAGACATTCAGAATTAAAACTGGGTAAAGGTAACAGAAGGACATGCTTAACTGTAATTGAATTAGTTACTTTCTATAGAAAATATTGTTTTAAAATAGAGCTTGAATACAACAACTGAAATTTAGCTTCAGCTTGAAGGCACCCAAATTTAGGGGTCTAAAAACAGATGTCTACATGTTAAATTGCTTAAATTTCTATTGTCATTATACTCAATGAAGACCCAGTTCAGCTGAAATGAGTGACACACATGGTGCTCTAGTTTTGCACATTGAATATCCTTGCTCTTGTACATGATCTAGAGATTCCTGTCTGGTCTTCATCTACCCCACAAACGTAGGTCTTCTATTGGTCCTCTGTTGTATCTGCAAGTCCCTGAAGATGACTCAGACATGGTAAGTTACCTGAAATGGCACTTCTTGCCTATGTGAGGGCTACTAAACTGAGAGGTAGTTAGCTGACTTCCAGATATGTATCAACAGTGAGCTGAGTAGATGCATGGGTTTCCTTTACTGTCTCGACTATATAATGAACTGTCCTCGAGGTTTTGATATTTAATCCACGTGTAGGAAGAAAAATTTAGATCTCTAAATCTGGAGTTAAATCCAACCAGTTTGCTTGAAATGTAGTTCACACTCAAAGCAGAAGACACAAACTGAAGGTTTTTGAACTGTAGCATAGGAAACAAACAAGTAAATTAAAGCATGCCATAAATGACAAACTTGCTCCAGTTAGCTCTTAATTGCATTAATTTTTAAGTGCAATGAAAGATGTGAAAGCAGAGTTTTTGACACACATTTCCTTGATTTTCTATAATGTGAACACAGTGAAAATAAAGGAATGATAAATCAGATTCTTTTTAAACAGGTTTTTCATCATAGAACAGTATGTGATAGTTTAATCAGACTCTTAAAGTGAAAAAGTGTAACTGCTTTTCATGTTGGTAACACGTAGAGTACATTAACAAGAAGAATAGTGATTTTAGTGCAGTGGGTGTTCCTTGTGTAGAACTCCAGCTGCTCTGAAAGCTTAAGCCAGAAAAGCTATCCTGAAGCTGGATTGCTTGATGACAGACTGTCAGAATGTATTAAGGTTCTTAAGATAACAAAAAATGCTATGTGATAGGTAAAATTGCCTTGTGTTTCTAACTTACTATGTCATTTTGAATGTTGTGATAAGAGATGCCTAATATCACTGTGATGTGCATGATCCTGAAAACTGACTTATTAATTGCAGTACTGATATTCTGTATCATGGGCAAGCTAGTTTTCTTCTCTTAGTTTTCCAGATATTATTCTTATTGTTCTTGGATTAGCCCAACATTAGTAAAAAGTAATATAAGCTCTCAGTTTTTTTCAGAGCCAATTAAGAGATTAGCATCATAATAAGTACCCAGTAACCACCTACATCGTCTGTTTTCATTTTTTTCTCAAGTATTTTTCCCTACACCTAAGTTTTCCTGAATTTACTTGCGTGCAAACATATTGCTAAGAAATACATATCATTATTCTTCCCCACTATATGAAATATATAATATCAGGAAAACCTGTTCTTTTATGAGAAAAGTTCACTTGTTTAAAAAGTGTACTTTAAAATTTGTCAGGCTGAAGAGGCTGCCCCAAGGGCAACCTTAATTAAAGCCACCAGAGAGGAAAAATTAAGCAGTGAAAAATGCTTAGCTGATACTCATAGAACTTCAAGTCAATATCAGAAATAATAAGGGTAGGTGACTTTGAGGATAATTTCATGAGCGTTTTGTTACTCCATCCACCACATACTCCACCTTTCTGTACATTTTTTTCAGAATTCTGGTTTAAATAGATAGCTTGCTTTGTTTCTAAGTTTCCTCGCTGTCTTTCAGATATAGGCTCTTCCTTCATTTGTTCTTTAGCCCCATGAGTACTGCCAACCTATTTCTACGATAGTAAAGTATCTCAGTCAGAAAAGTTGACCCTCAGAGTATGAGTTGAATCTAAAGTATAGTTATTTAACTATATTAGTAAGTGCAGAGAACGAGAGAGACAATTGTTTAAACGTTAATAATCTGTTAACTGACTTCCTGGCTCTTTTCTTCCACTCTATTTTGGGTGGCTCTGTTTTCCTCTAAGAATGCTGCTGCTTCTTACCAGCAAGATGCAAGACATCCTATACCCTTTCATCACAGGAAAGTTTGCTTCACAGCCTGTTTTTACTTTGCAATCTAGATATTGTTAGGTTTGCCGTATAGTCAGGGAAGAGAGACAGGAGTATACAGGAGTGGGTGTGCTCCTAGGGAGTCAGGCAATTTCTAGGGTCGGGGAAATTTTTTTCTGTCTTCGGGGGGACCTAAAGAATACAGCCTAAATTCTGAAGCAACTCGCTAAAAAGCTTAAAATACAGTAGAATGAGTTTGGGCTACCTTGACTCAATCTGACTACTAATCAGCCCCTTGTCTTGAGTTTAATCATACTCTAGTTAGAAACATTAACTCTCCACATTGACACTGTCAACCTGATCTCAGACTCTGTGGGGGTTTTGATTTTGGTTTCTTCTTTTTGGTTTTCTTTGAGGGGGAAGTATTGTTGCTTTGTTTTTGGGGTCACTTTTGTTGCTTTGGTTTGGTTTGGCTGCTTTTTTTTTTAATATACCCAGAAAACTATGATGGCTAGGAGTTTGGATCAAGATTTACATTAGGACACTAACAGCTGAATCTCAAGTAATGTCTTTATGTCCATCCATAAAACACCTATTAGAACTAGCATCATCTTAATAATAATTTCCTTTTACTAAGAGAAAATTACAATATGGTCACTGTAGATAACTAAGCAGCTTTACTAACGTTTATTTACTTCAATTAATTTACCTGGATTTGTTCTTCCACCGTGTCCTCCCTCAATCTGTCAGTTCCTGCCTTCTTTCTCTCCTGCTTTCTTACCCTCCTGTCCTCTTTGCTATAATAGCAATCTATTATGCAAGTTTTAAAATAATGAATCATAATTATGACGTCAAGTAATCTAGTTCACCAGCAAGAAGAGATTAACATTTGAATATAATCCACTTTTGGTATGGGGTTAAAACAACTTATGTAAGTTTCAGAGAACTCTTTCCCCTTTCAGAGAAAAGCAAAAGAGCATAAGCTTAGTGCATTCTGAAAGAAAAATATATCTTTGCTTCCTCCTTATAAGACTATACTCCTCGTCTTTTTTTTTTTCTTTCTTTTTGTAGTGTCCCTTGCTTTTCAGTAGTGATAAGTAGGAAAGCAATCTGGACTTCTAGAGAAAAAAAATAAATAAAAAAGCTGCTTGCTCAGGACAAACAAAAAGGAAAATCCCCACATAATTTTTATTACATTTTCCATTTTATATACGTTTTCTACTTTTTTCCAACTTTTTTTAAATTATTTTTTAAGCTATATGTGATGAGCTCTGGTATGGTGATATATTATCTCAATTAAGCAGCAAGTATCAATCATGAAACGCCCTATGCTGGTTTTCTTTAACCTCAATTATAAAAGAAATACATCCCTATAAAAAATCCCAGCACTTTTGTATCAATGTTTACATGAGATTTACTCTTTCATGTATTAATGTATCTACCTAATACAGGGATCCTAATGCACCCTCTTCTTTATAAAATAGAAATGTATTAGGCAAATAAAGAAAATCTTTATTAAAAAAAAATCAGAATCAATCTACCACTGTTTTGGAATTTGGTTTTTAGAACATAAAGTTTGTCCATATAGTTTTAAGTCCAAAGGAAGAATCACAGGTTCTTGTTCAAATTATTCTCTGAACTGAAGCTATTATCATTGTTCACAGTTTCAGTGAAAGGTTTACTCCAATAGCTTTTTGGGGTAGAAGGGTGAAAAAACAGGGCATCACCAAACAGTGGTCAGCTCCTGCAGGTGTAAGAATTGATGGTGCAGAAAAGGTTGTATCCAGCAGCAGTGGAAACAGCTGCTGCCTGCTTGGGTTAAGGGATTCTTTGCAAATATGACAGGGACAGCCTCCATTTACTGCAATTAAATGTTCCAGTCTGGCCCTAATAAAACTCATGATTCAGACCAATAAGCATATTTAAAATTCAAATACATACAATTACAATTAGACTGTTAATAATTTTGGAACCTCTTTCAGAATTTTATGCTGCACCTCAAATAGTAACAACCCACAAGAGTAATTACAGAGACTTCTGTCTCAGAGATTTGAGTAAAACTACTGCAGGGAAAGCCAATGGGCTTTTGCATTCTCCACATGTGTCTGAGAAGACTTTAATGCATACCTACGACCTCCACATGTAGACACACATGCCAAGCATGTTGTGGCTTCATTTTGTGAAATTTTATACAGTAGTTCCTACACATACAAATATATTATTGAATGGTGTAGATTATGTACAACTCAGACATATGTTCAAGGCTTTATGGAATCAGACACATATGATTTACCTTCTCAGGCAAAGGAGAGAAAAAAAAAAGGCAACTATCTGCTTTATCTAAGAAAAAGAAAAAATGATAGCCTGATTTGTCCTCAATTAGTCTTATTCATTACTATGAGACAGAAAAAAGTATTTATGAACCATTCTATGATTCTACAATATAAAAGCACAGACTACTGAGGGAGAAGCTGACCTCTTCCACAGAAGCCACTGTACGAAAAACAGAAGCAAGCATCTGAGATAGCCAATTATCCAGGGAATTTAAAAGGTAAATGAGAGGCTCTTTTGGTTCCTCTAAGTTATCTGAAATAGAAATAATTTCTGTACTTGTGTATGGTGAAGCACAGTGGAACTAAAGAGGACAAGCACAGGTGAGGAGTCATTACTGAGGGCTCTATGTAAGGAACTTGGCATTAATTTCCTGAGGAATCCTGGAAAGTCACATTGAAAGAGGAAGGTATCTATTAGATCTTTGGTTTTTTTCTTGTTGTTGTTTTGTTATTGCAAGTCAAAAATCATATAGCTTGGCTGTTTGCCTAAACTATATCAATAAACCATGATGTGCATTTGCAAACATTGCAGTTACTTGGGGTTTTGTTGTTGTTGTTTTTCTTCTTGTAAGAAAACTGGGAGCTATATCCCTGAGTGTTTTTGTGTTTGCTGTATATTCTTCTCATGCTTAAAAAGGAAAAGGATAGAGATAAATAGCATTCAGTAATATAGAGAATCTAAACTTTTCTCTGTGATGCTTACCCCTCCAAGCACATTCTCATGTCAGTGCCCTACACCAGCAAATTTCACAAATGTCTGCATTGCCTAGGCTTAAATAACAGAGTGAGTAATGATTTGCTAAATAATACAATTCCTGCTCTAAAGAACGTGTTAAATAGGCCCACTATTATTTAACTAAATCAGTTTTTGATCCACAGTTCAGCCATTTTCCCTGTACACTGAACATGAGTGACTGAAGTGACATACCAAACTGTCCTATTTCCTTGAGTTCCATAGTCTTTTTAATAAGCAAATTTTTATCTGTTTCTCCTTTTAATGATCATTCCTGATACTGTTATAATAATTTTAATATATGGTTAGTACTTTTATCCTGGCAAAAATAAAGGATTCTGTTATTTTTTCTTCTCTTTTCTTCCACCTTTTTGTTTTACTTTGGATTATGCAGAAAGCTGTCATCACGTTAAACTTAGTCATCACCTACTACATAATCATGTGCAATAAAACAAGATCATTTACACCAAATGAAAGAAATAGAAGAAATCCCAGCCCAGCCAAATCTGAACAGAAATGAAACCTGCATTACCTAATGGATCCCAGAACTGTGTTAGGAATACTGAGAATGCTTCCCCACATGGCTCAGCAGGATGTCCAAAATTCAAAATACAGCCACAATGAGACATGACCATCAGAAAATCAAGACTCTTGAATAGTGTCTTTTCTTTAGTTCATTAAATTAAAGCAATTAAAATAATGGCAAGACCATTCTCATGTCCAAGAAACTGTCTTTAATCTTTTGCTTACAAGCTGTATGGTATTAGGTTAATCTCCTCAGTTCTTTGTTTGTTTCTTCCACTTACTTATTCTGGATTATGAACTATTTTAAGCAAGGCCTTCTTTTTGCAAACAGATTCCTAACATGTTGACACATCTAGATATTACAGAAATAATATCATTAATGTTATTCAAAAAGAACACAAAAACATTACCATACAGATTGTACATAGTTGTACCAAATTCCCTATAAATGATTCATAAAATATGGTGTAATAATGTTGACAGGCCTGAGCACTGACAGACTGGCAAGAAATATAGGCTACAGATAAGTAAGAAATAGTATAAGATAGAAAATGCTATGGAGAATAGAAGCTTTATGAATTTTCAGTGATTGCTCTTCATGAAGTGTATGCTAGCAAATCATATATAGTAGTTGTTAAAAACAAACAAGCAGAGCCTAAAAAGGGCTAAATACATCCTTGTGAACTTTCCCATTTGATGGAAATGTTTGGCTGAAAATTCAAGAATGACCTGATGTATGAATAGCTACAGCAGGAACTGCAGAAAAACTGAAGCAAGGCAAATATAAACACCACTATCAGTTTCAGATATGGTAAAGGATTTTGATCTCATTAGAGGGATCCAAGACTATTCAATATAGAAGAAATTAACTCCATCATCAGATCGTGAGTCTTTCCAAAGCATTTTTGGAAGCTACCTCTAAAACCTAAGGAAGTAACAAAATCCATGCGTTCACTTCTAGATTAGTGATTATGCAGTGTCTGTACCGTCCCTCTCAAAATCATAGAATCACAGAATGGTTTGGGTTGGAAGGGACCCAAACCCTTCTTAACCCAAACATCTTAACTAGATGTTAAAAATCATCTAGTTCCAAGCCCCTGCCAGAGGGGCAGGGACACCTCCCACTAGAGCAAGTTGCTCAAAGCCCCATCCAACCTGGCCTTGAACACTTCCAGGGATGGGGCATCCACAGCTTCTCTGGGCAACCTGTTCCAGTGCCTTACCATCCTCACACTAAGGAATTTCTTCCTCCTATCTAACCTAAATCTCCTCTCTTGCAGTTTAAAACCATTCCCCCTTAGACTATTGCTACATTTCCTCATAAAGAGTCCCTCCCCATCTTTCCTGTAAGCCCCCTTTATGTACTGGAAGGCTGCTATAAGGTCTCCCTGGAGCCTTCTCTTCTCCAGACTGAACAACCCCAGCTCTCTCAGCCTGTCTTCATAAGAGAGGTGCTCCAGCCCTCTGATCATCTTTGTGGCGCCCCGCTGGACCCGTTCCAACAGGTCCATGTCCTTCCTGTGTTGAGGACTCCAAAGCCGGATTCCGTACTCCAGGTGAGGTATCACCAGAGCAGAGTGGAGGGGCAGAATCATGTCCCTGGACCTGCTGACCACACTTCTCTTGATGCAGCCCAGGATGTGGTTGGCTTTCTGGGCTGCGAGCCCACATTGCCAGCTCATGTTGAGCTTCTCATCCACCAACACCCCCAAGTCCTCCTCCTCAGGGCTGTTCTCAATACATTCTTCACCCAGCCTGTATTTGTGTTTGGGATTGCTCTGACCCACATGCAGGACTTTGCACTTGACCTTGTTGAACTTCATGAAGTTCGCACAGGCCCATCTCTCAAGTCTGTCCATGTCTCTCTGGATGGCATCACTTCCCTCCAGCATGTCGACCGCGCCACACAGCTTGGTGTCACCAGCAAACTGCTTGAGGGTGCACTCATTCCCACTGTTCATGTCACCAACAAAGACGTTAAACGACACTGGTCCCGGTACCGACTGCTAAATGGAAAAAGAAAACATCGCAACAATAATAATTACAGTTATTCCAAATGTATATTTTAATAAAACTATCTCCCTGTTTTTCATCTCATGTACACATATCCTTGAAGCACTTAATGTGGTAAATAGGTCTGATGATGTTCATTAATGCTACATAAAACTCAGAAAGGCCGGATCTCCTGAATAAGAACTTACTAACCTCTATGAATCCTGAGCAGTCTAACTTCCTATGAGCAAAATACATGAGGGTTTCCTAATAGGCTTTACCTACATACATTTGAAAAAAAAAAAATTAAAATTCACTTTATATAGTTGGAATTGGGAACTATCATTATCATGTAATGTTATATGATCCATTGTTTTGAAACTTTTCTTGGTGGTGGTGGTGATTTTTTTGTTCGTAATACTGAGTTTCCTTTAATAACTTAAAAACAATTTCTGAATGGTGTTATGACTGATCAAGTGCAGCACAGTATCTGTAGGATCTGTCATTGAAAATATTCCTACAGAAAACATTTCTCACTGACTCTGCAGCTGGCTAATTAATGAATATGTGCTAGAAAGAGCTATTGAAGAGTCAGCTTGACAATAGATTGCCTCTCAATGTAATCTTTCTCCTTTTTTCTCTCAAGTTATATTTTTGTAGGGTTTTGCTCTTTGTTGTTATAGGAGAAATTGTTTCTGGAAAACTTGAATAGTATTTTTTTTGCCATCTCAAAATATTAAAAAAAAAACCAACACAAAACCCCTCTCTAATTAATAAAATATAACGGGTATTCATAGAGGGTCTGTCCAAGAAAATAAAACTTAAGTATTTTGTGGATTCCTTGTGACTGTTACAGACTTATCAAGAACAGTTTAGTTTCATCCACCCACCACCTTTCTCAGGATGGTAATGAATGTTTAGATTAGTTTATTAGTTTAGATTAGTATCTATCCTAAACTCCCTAACAAATTATTCACTGGCATCACAGAATCACAGAATCTTCTAGGTTGAAAGGGACCTTAAAGATCATCTTGTCCAACCGTCAACCTGACAAAAATAGACGCCCACACAACAAACAAGGAGCATCATCACTAAACCATACCTCCCAGCACTACATCAACCCGTCTTTTGAACACCTCCAGGGCTGGTGCCTCAACCACCTCCCTGGGCAGCCCATTCCAATATCTGATAACCCTTTCAGTGAAAAAATTTTTCCTAATATCCAGCCTGAACCAGTCACCTCAGCAGGTCAAAGTTAACTTTTAATTCATCTAAGTGAATGCTTATTCACTTCAGAATCGGAGAGGACAGTATCAAAACACAGCAGCTTTTGTACAGCATGGTACTATTTAGTCAGAATAAAAACAGTTCAGAGGTACAAAACAAGTAAACTATTAGAGTAGAGAATAGTTTAATGGGAAGAAATTTCTGCAGGCTTCTCTCCTATTTTAGATATTTGTGTTATATTTCCCCTAATTTAATCTTTGTAAATCTCTGAAAAGAATTATGGATTAGGAGCACAGTTAATGTAGAAGGACACCTAAAAATTTTAAAACATTATAGTCAGAGCTAGGGTTATTTCTAAATCAGAACCTTCATTTCACCTTCAGTGACTTCGTTTCTCTTAGTCACTACCATGAAAAGAATGTGTCATGCTATTTGAAAAAGCAAAGAGTAATCCTGGTCCAACCAAAGTCTACATGGTCCACAGTTCATCATAAGCTTGTTTCAGGTCTGTATGACCCAGTGAGAGCTGTATGAGTACTATCCAAAATAAGGTAATTCAGAATCAGAATGAGATCTTCTTATGGTTTTTGAATTGGTTTTCATTTATAGCCCAGGTTTGAAATTAGCAGTCTTCTATCCAGGAATAACATCGGGCCTCCTTACAAGTAGTTCTGTGTGGTTTGTCTCATTATAAGGCAACTAAGGTTATAAAGGTCTCTATGTTGTTGTAAGGTCCTTAGTACAAAAAATCCTTTTCACTTCAAAATTGTACGAGCTGCATAGCGAGCTCAGTGAAGCTTGGACAGTAATGTCAGGTATTGTCTTCGTTGCCTGCAGTAACACAGCCTTTGACTGGAGACCTACTGCTATATATCAGATTAGCTCTAATATTAACAGTGAAGGAATAAGATTTTTATTTTGTATTTTTATTTTTAGTATTTATATTTTTATTTTGCCCACAACAGGATCAGTCTGCTGCAGTCAAGAGTCTTCAGTGAGAAGAAGAGATGTCTATATGGGTATATACAAAACAGTCTGCATAGCAATTTCATGTTTACATAACTTACATATTTCACTTATTAAGAGCTCTAAAAATAAAAAACTTTTGCTTAATAATCATCTGGTGTATCTGAATAGTTGTCCAAATTCGAATTCTATATCATCTTATGTTATTGTTCTCCATGCAACGTGTATACTCTGTGTCTTCTCAGCTGATCAAAAAAAATCACCAAACTGTAAACTGATGTAGCCCTCCGTTGTTCAAAGATCCTTTTTGGATTGTCCTCTTGGCAGCCTGAAATTTATGAAAAAAATATTTCCCTCGGAGTTTCTGGTGTAATCTCTAGCAGCAAGATTTTCATCCAAAACAGAAACGGATGATGTCGGTTCTTGGTGCAAATGTTGTTTCTGCAATTTCATCTTACTATTGTTATGAAACTTTCATAAATAGGTAGTGCATAGGTTTATGATGCTCTAAACTGTAGGAAATGAACTGTTGGTTCTCTAACAACCAAATCTGAACATTCTAGGGGAAATTACTTGCATGTACTATAATATTCAGGCCACAAATACTTATCTGTTGATTGTTCTGGTAGAAGCTTGCACTGGTTCTTACTTTTTTGATGCCCCAAGTTCTCACAAAATATTTACAGTAGAAACTCTCTAGTCATTTTACCCAAAATTTAGGAATTACCATAATCTTAATTATCCATAAAGATGAGGATCACTGTGTTATCCTTAGACATTTTGTGAGTTTTATAATTTGGAAGCCTGAAGTGGAGAAGTTTGTTATCACTTGCATACCTCCATGACTTCAACACTTATTTTTCCGTGCACACTTGGAAATATTTCTCATAGTCATTATATTTAGTATTACGTTTCAACCATGGTGTCACCAAGAAGAGATGGCTCCATTCCCTTTGCACGCTGCCATTAAAATAGTTGTGAGAAAGATTTAGATTATCCCTTACTCTTCTCATCACTAGACTAAACAAGTTTATCTCCTTTGTTCTCTCTTCACGGGGCATGTAGCGTGCCTTCACCATGTTGATAGCAGTTCTTGTATCTTCTCCCCATCTTTCCTCAACTGGATTAACCCAAAAGCATGCAGTAGTCTAAATGTGGTCTCCATAGCACCATGTAGAGGAGAATGATAATTTCTCCTCTTCTACCGTACATTCCTGTTAAAGTAGTCAAGTATACAGCTTCTCTTATTTACTCTGAAAACACATTGTTGGTTCGTGCTTAAGTTGGTACCCGTCCATAACCTCTAAGCCTCTTTCAGCATGGAAAAATCAGATATTCACAACAGATTTTTTTTGGTAATTAAGAATACAGAACATTTAGGGGTTTTTCAACATGACACTTACAAAATGCAGACCAGGGGACAGGAATATTGGACAGCAGTGATACACAGCGTGGCTGAGGTTGGAAAGCACATCTGGAAGCTGTCTACTCCAAGCTCCCTGTTCAAAGCAGCCAGAGCAGGTTCCTCAGTACCACCTCCAGTCAGATTTTGAGCATTTCCAGATCCACAGACTCTCTTGGCTGTTCCAGTGTTGGCCCCTCACGGTATTTTTGCTTTCTTTTTAAGTGTGATTTCTGTATTTCAGTTAGTGCCCATTACCTCTTATCCTGTCACTGGATGTAAATGAGAAGAACATCTTCTTTAGAGTCTACCCTCAGGTATTCATCCTCATTGATAAGATCCCTCCAAGCCTTCCCTTCTTCATGTTGAACAGTCCCAGCTCTCCCAGGGACCCTTTATATGACAAATGCCCTATTCATATCTGTGACCTTTTCCTGGACTTGCTCCAGTATGTCCGTGCCCCTTTTGTGCTGTAGATCCCAGCACTGGACCCAGCACTCCAGATGTGTCTCACTAGTGTGGAGAAGAAGGGAAGGATCACCTCATCAGCCTTGCTGGCAACAATCTTTCTAATGTGGTCTATGTTGTTGTGGGCCGCTTTTGCTGCAAAGGTGCATTGCTGGCTCATGATCATCTTGTTGTCCATCCCCAGGCCCTTCTCTGCATTGCTCCTTTTTAGCTGGTCAGACCCAAGTCCGTACAGTTGAATGGAGTTATTTCTCCCCAGATGAAGGACTTGGTATTTCCCTTTTTTGAACTGCATAAGGTCCCTGTTGGACTATGTCTCCAAACTTTCACAGTTCCTCTGAATGGCAGCACAAGTGTCTGGTATATCAGCACTCCTCTAAGTTTCAGATTACCTGAAAACCCAATGAGAGTACACTCTGACCCATCATCTCGTCTGTTAATGAAGAGGTTACACAGTACTAGCCCCAGTATTGACACCCAGGCTTCCAATTAGACTTTGTGCCACTGATCACCACCCTCTTGGCCTGGCCATTCAGCCAGTTTTCAGTCCACCTCATTGTCTATTTATCCAGCCCATACATCAATAACTTTGCATGAGGATCTTATGGGGGGCAGTGTCAAAGACTTCTGTTAAAAGCTGTTTTTACTGTGTTTAAGTAAAATTTATTCCAGAAACTGTATTATTTTTTGTTCTCTCTGATATATCAAGTGGCCTGTGGTCAATCCATTGATTAGATATTCATCAGACGTACAGATCACAAAGCCTGATTATTCTAACTCTATGCTGTATATCAGCATTAGAAATGATTTATAATTATGATTCCTATCTAGGAGAAAGCATAGTGTCCCTTGATTGACAAGCTCTGTTCTTAGATCTGTTTGTGTTTCAGACATATTACAGACATGGTAATTCCAGAAAATGTCTGCTGTGAATGTGTTTTTATTATCTGTAAAGAGAGTTACAATGATAGTAAGCAGGTAGAATTTTTAACAATTATAAAGATGGTTATGCATCCCTTTTTTTTAACCTTAGTGTAACTCTTTTAACTCTATCCCATTTATCTTATAAAATCCTCAATGATATTATGTTTCTCCTGATGGTGTTCATGAGAGATAGTCCATTAAATGAAAGAACTCTAAACACTGGTGTAATGTACTGTACTTTTAATATGACATTTCAGCCATTTGATGAATTCTTAACAAGTGCTCTTCAAGGTCAAGTAGATACAGACAGATCTGGAAATCTTCATCTGGTTGCATATAACACATCAAAAGCTCTCCTGGTAGAGGGGGTAGAGGCTGTTATCCAGCAACACCTATTATGTATCATTAGGCCCCTATACAATGAAGTTATGCCCTGGAAATATACAGGAAACACAAGCCAGATGAACTTCCAAAATTCTAGGTACATTAACAATTACCTAAGGCTAATAATATTACCACAAATAGAATGAAAAAATAAGGTCAATTTTTTTTACTTTTTATTTCCACTGGACATGAATGTTTATATATAACACATTAGTTACTCTTCCAGCAAGAAGTGTCCTTGAAAAAATCTGTGTACCAATCATTATTCTCCATGGTGCACTCACATTGAAAAGTATCTATTCTGACGAAAGAGAAGTTTCAGATTCTTTTGCTTTCTACCTTTTTTTCAAACTATGTATAACTCATAACAATACTTATCCTCTAACACAAGCCACTTCCCTAACTCTTGTATTGTTTTTGTAAAGGGTTTAATCTCTTTGTATTCCTTCCATTGCACAGTCCTTAGGTTTTGCACAAAGTTTTGATCCTCTGGAATAGAAGGCACTTTATCAGGAGATCAGGAGATATTTTTGTTATTGTATTTGCTTTTTAACAGAATCTAGTATTATTTATAATAAGACTTCCATAATAAACAGTACATGAGAAGATGTCAGCATGTTCAGTTCCCCATTCCCCATTTTGACGTACAGAATGGAACTAGTTGTTTTGGTTTTGAACTTACATATGCAACCTAATGAAAACTAAAGGTCAGTTATGGGCAGTTTTCATAGGTTGGTACACAGTTCTGTGCAGGATAAAACTATCTGAACCATATGCAAACTATGCCACTAGTTCCTCTCAAGGTTGCATTCAAACATAAAAAATTAGCCATTTTTGTTGATAGCCCAATCTTGCTTTCATTTTCAAGGTCACTGATAACTTCTTTTGATGGTATATTAGAAATCCTTCAGTAGATGGTCCACAATGATGTTTTCTCATATGTAGAGTCCTGGCCATCTCAAAAAATTTTTATCATACATGATAGAAATGTTATAGAAATGATTTATTGAAAGACAATGTGTTTCTCTATCTGTATATACACATATATGTGTGTATGTAATTACTAATATTTCTGTAATAATTTGCCATTAAATTCTATATAGTTTGACAATGTTATTAGTATGTTTTTTCTTTGGCTTTGTTCAAGTTATACAAATCTGTGGGGGAATAAAAGTCGTACCTGTTTAAGGTACTGTCTATGTTTAGGACCAGTGATCACATGGAATAAAAATAACAGTTAAATGTTGAATATCAAAATTGGAAAAACATGGACCAGTGAGTATCAGATGTCAAATCTTACAAAGGACCTACAATGTCAAAAAGAATTTTTCCACTTCAGTATTATCTTTAGGTATGTGGAGGATTCAACGTGAATCTGTTACAGAATGACAAACAGAAGATGAATCCATCCAATCCCCAAGCCACTGTAGTCATATACCAAGTGTCACTTTTTGAGGATAAGGACAGAAGTCTCAAAGCAAGATGCTGACAAAAAGAAATGCTGTACAAAGGATCTAACATGTTAATATTCCCCTAAGTGGGAATATTACACAGGCCAAAAGAAAACCTATGACATATCCTGCTTCTGGGACAGCCCTCTCAACCCTTGCTGACTCTCAGAAATCCTGATCAGAATAAAATAGAAGCAAGCTTTGTCACCTTATCAAAACTAAATCTGCCATATGAGCTAATCACCTCTTTATTTTCTCATCTCTGATGCTAAGCAGAAATTCAGGGATTGCTAGTCAGTATATATGATACACGACAAAATTCAAGTGGAACTTGAGCAACAACATAACATATATGACAATGCCTAAAATGACCTTAACAACCGAATTATGTAAAGCAAGCAAAGAAATAAGTAAAATGTGTGTGGCACCACATATTTAATTCACTAAAGTAAAAATGTGCAAATGAAGATTCCTATTGCACATTATAAGCTCTATAGGCTGTTATGTAATCAGTTTTACATATATGTGTAACAGAAGAGAACATCTACTAGGTAATGATAGAAAGAGGGATCAGAAGTAGTTGCCCCAGATCACATCTGCAGGACTCAGCAAATATTACTCAGTACCTAATTGTCATTCAGATTTAGAAAGGCACACAATTAGACCACAATAAGGAAATCTCCATAAACCTCAGACATACAGGGAAATTTTTTTTGTCCGCCAGTAGTTTTGACCCAAAAGATGATTAGAAACTGACAGAGGGAACAACATTTTCCCAGTCTCTGAAATTCTCATTCTTTGCTGAATGTTTTGATAATTGCTTTATGCATCTGTACTGGCAGATAGCCTCAGTGTTCCCTGACTTTCAGGCAGTTCACGCATCATGCAATCTTTAAGCGTAGATGCTGAAGTCCCTAGATGGGAACCCTCTTTGGTGTCATTGATCTTGAAGGATAACTCCAAGCAGTCTAGGAAGCAATATTTCCTGGCAAAAAAAACCCAAACCAAACCAAGCAAAGCAAACCAAAGCAAACCAAAGCAAACCAAACCAAACCACCAGTGTTTTATCAAAACAGCCATACATTTCTTCCTATTAGATGGAACTGCATTTACAGAGTCAGCAATACAGAGGGTATATAATAATCAGAAATCGGCAGCCAGCAATTTACTCATATACTATTCAGAGGATGCAATTTTATTTTCCTTTCTGGTCATTTACTTTGAAAGATCATCAGTATGTCTTGTGAATAAAGTCCTTTGCCTCTCTTTGGACTGAACTGTTAAAGGAAGGGGAGAACCAAAATATTCTTTTAGTAAGAGTTATAGTGATATCAGTAAGTAGTGAAGTATAACAGAGCAGATGTCTTGGGCAAACCAAATGATGCTGAGGACCCAGTATTTGTACTATATACAATTTGGATGCTTTACTTCATTTTAGCTCTTCTCTGGTACCCTGGACTTAATACCATCCCGGAGTGGGATGACATTGAGATCCTAGAACACAGTTTTGAGTTTATTTTTGTCTGAATGGATTAAACATGCATTTTCCAGGATAAGAACCTAAGTACAGGAAGTGGATAGTATCAGGAGATTTACTGCAGAAGTACTCCTCTGATCCAAAGTAAAATAATGATGTAGACGTACAGACAGATTCAAGTAGCTGTCAAAATACGAGTTATATTCACAATATATTTTGTGGTTTTTTCTCACTATATAAAGTGATGAACCCTTTTCAATGGTTTTTTTTCTTTATTTTTCTTTTATTTTTTAATAAATAAGATACTTTTATGAACTGTCACTCAAGCCATTTTTTTTCTGTCTGTTCTATGAACATTTGGTTGGTTTTAGATATAATTATTTTTCATTTGAAAGAATTGAAACATGAGAAACAGAGAAAAATACAAATAATTTGACCTACAAAGTCTACCATGGATTAGGCTTGGCAAACAGCTAAATGCTTACCTACCCGCTCATTTCCTCCCCCATTCCCTCAGTGGGATGGGAAGGAAAAATATGGAATCATAGAATCATAGAATTGTCCAGGTTGGAAGAGACCTTTAAGATCATCCAGTCCAACCATCAACCTAACTCTGATTATAAAAAAAACCAAAAACAAACCCCCCCAAAAACCAACAACCCATCACTAACCCATGTTACTGAGCACTATGTCACCCCATCTTTTAAATACCTGCAGGGATGGTGCCTCAACAACTTCCCTGGGTAGCCCATTCCAATGTTTAATAACCCTTTCCATGTAAAAATTTTTCCTGATGTCCAATCCGAACCTCCACTGGTGCAACTTGAAGCCATTTCCTCTTGTCCTATTGCCAGTGACTTGGGAGAAGAGATTGACATCCACTTCTCTACAACTTCCTTTCAGGTAGTTTTAGAGAGCGATAAGGTCCCGCCTCAGCCTCCTCTTCTCCAGGCTGAACAACCCCAGCTCCCTCAGCCTCTCTTCATAAGGCTTACTCTCCAGACCCTTCTCTAGACCTGCTCTAGCACTAAAATGTTTTTTTTTTGTGGTAAGGGGCCCAAAACTGGACACAGTACTCGAGGTGGGGCCTCACCAGTGCCTCCTGAAGAACAGGAGCAAGGACAGTCATAGGTCAATATCAGGACAGGGAGATAGTTTATCAATTACCATTGCAGGGATAAGAAATTTGACTTGAGGATTATTAATTTATTGCCAAGTAAAATACATATTTAATTATGGACTGAGGTAGTGGGAAACAAAAAGTCAAACAATAAAAGAATGTCTTTCCCTCTCAGCCCTCCCAGGCTCAACTTGACTTCTTCCTTTCAGACTCCTCTCCCCACCCCAAGTAGTGCAGGGGGATGAGGTGGTGGTGGGTTACAGTCAGTACACAGAGATTTCTTTCTGCTCCTTCTTCTCCATACTCATCTCCATTCCTCCATTGTGGTCTCTACAATGGGATGCAGGGAATATCTGTTCTGCCACCTGGAGCACCTCCTCCTCCTGGAACTGGCTGTGTCAGGCACAGGGTGCCCCTGACCTCTTCTCACAGAGGCCACCCCTGCAGCTCCCCCAACTACCAACATCTGGCCATGTCAACCCAATAAACATGAATATTCTCTTTTTCTCATATGTCCAAAAAGTACAGGTTAGAGAACTAGCATCACTTTTCCCCCACCTTTTTCAAGTAATCTTAAAAGAATTATCATATAAAAATAAAGAGAAGAAATGGTTATGCTTCACACCGCACTAATCTGGACTGAGCTGGAATTCTACATGCAGTTTTGGGCAGCAGATTTAAAAAAAAAATAAATATATATATATATAATTGGATAGATTTCAGACACAGAGAAATAATAATATATTTGAAAAAGAAGATATTTGAGAAAAGACTAGATGAAATGGGCATGTTCATTCTACAGCCAAAGATGACTGAAAAATCATATAATTGTCCTTGAATCTGAAAAGCTGTATTTTAAGGAAGACAGGGACCAATTACTCCCCTTAGTGAGTAAGAACAGAAAGAGGCATCATGGGCTTCAGTTGTAGAAGAGATTTTTGGATTTAATATTAGGAAAAACTTAAAAGCTATGCTAATATTCAGGCAGAAGACTGAGTTGCAGAGGATAAAGTGGAATTGGTCTCGGTAGAGTACTCAAGGTTAGGGTTTGACACCCAGTCATAAGCGATGTGTTAGGGGTCCTGAGAGCAAACAGTAGCATTGACCAAATGACCCTTCAAGCCCAAATCATTGCTGTATGTGATTCTGCACCTTGAAAAATGAAAGCATTCTGTCAGTTCTAAAAAAAAGCTTTTTTTTTTTCTCCAAACAGACTGTGATATATCTGTACACTGGGGGAGTGAGTTGGAAACAGGAGGTGGTGCAATCCTGAAAAATCTGTTTACTTTAATGAAGTTGTTACCCTGATACACTTTCTAGACCAGTATGTTGCCTAAATTCTTTCTTTATTTGTTGTTAATTCATGATGTATGTAGGGTTCTAGATACAAAGTGCTGAATAAAGCTTTCAATTTAACTACAGGATGGAAACAGCAAGAAGTGACACCTTCCCTATATTGTCTCATCAATGTATTAAACTCCCAACTGAGAAGGTAAGAGGAAAGTTAAGTCTCCATACTCAGCAAGCTTCCTACTGGGGATGCATGTGGATAACTTTTACTTGTTCTAGCATGCAGTCTACTACTTTTTCTAAACTAATGTTATCAACCCTTTTCTTATCATTACTGTTCTTTCCCCCTAGGGATAGAAAGGAGAAATGATTTTAAAATACAGTATGATTTTGCATACAAACACCTCTGTTCTGAAATAAGATCTGCATATATATTTAACCAAAAAACCCGTAAGAATCATCCAATAGTCATTAGGGATATATATGCACACAGAAATATATTTGAAAAGATGTTTTTAGAAGATTAGCGTCTTAAACACAGTTTCTGGCTTTGAAATAATTTCTTTTCTCTATGTATAACTCAGTGAAACCATATTAAATAAGCTAACTAGTACATATAAGCCTCAACCGAAAGCTGGCATTAAACCCTTGCATGCTGTCGTTCTGTGTTATTCAGAATCCAAACCCCAACATAGATGCAGAAATCTGCAGAAATCTCATGGGTAGTTATACTATACTGATGTAAATCAGTTGTTTTCAATGGAGTTACTCTTTAATTAGATTGCTTATTTATATTTATTACTACAATAAAGCCATCCTCACTGAAGATGATACTTGTATCTGATGAGGTAAACCAAAACCCCATGCCTGCACATCCCTGAATTGATTCTTGCAGCATGAAGCCATCTCTGTTAAAATATATATTTCAGTTATTGAGTTATATTTTATTTCTGACATCTGGTCCATGCAGTCTGACATCTATTGGATGATTTTATTTTATATTTGTTAACTTTTTAAATTGCTACCTTTAGGTTTTCTTACCTTTGCTTTCCTTATCTCCCACAGCTTTTTCTTTCTACATTCAGGTGTTGATGCAGTTTCACCCTGATTTGCCACTTCAGGTGTTGTCCATCTTGCAGGAATTTTGTCAGTGCTCCCTGAGGCACGCAATTCTCCCTGTCAGCTTGCCTCACAGACCCAGCAGAACTGAACATTTCAGAAGCTGATCTCAACCAATACTTACCTAACAACAGTTCATTTTCATGACAGACCTGGAGTATGCTGAAGCACATTCTGTTATTTTCTTCTTATTCATCATTCTGCTGCATGGCCAGAGAATATACTGTGGCTTCATGGATTATAAACCAGGTTCAAATGAGAGTTTGCATTTTTTCTACTGCATTTCTACTGCCATGAAAAATATCTTTGATTTTCATACAAAGACCATTTGATCTTCACATACAATATATTTCCAACACTACTGTCTCTCTTTCATCAGTTTCTATGCCTACCTTGCTGCTTCTACGGCCATGTGATAATAAAATTGCCAGTTCTCTCACTCTGTGTAGGCAATATTGGTATTTCCTATCAATGATATAAAGATAATTATTTGGTTCCATCTCTAAAGATAATCTACTATTACTATATGAAATAAGAGATTACATGGAATAGGTATTACTTATCTCATATTCTTAATGTTTTCCTTGCTCCACCAGTTTCTACAATGGTAAGTATACGAATAAAAAAAAAAATCTACTTTATTATGTCATGTATTTGGCATAGTAACAGTCTGTTAAACACTATGTGTTACAACAATTATAAAATAAACTGTCATGTTTTGTTCAGCTCTAAAGCTACAGTAAAAAACAGCAGCCAAAGGGTTACGCTGAAAATCAACTGTAAGGAGAACGGAAAGGAAAGGGAGGAAAAAGAAACTTGGGAGAAATCTGGGATTAATCTGTTCCTTGGAGTTCTTCACAGATTTCCTGAGATGTTGGGGGTTTTTGTTGTTGTTTTCTTTCCTGTCCACTCTCTCCCCCCCTTCCCAAAGCAGCCTAATCTTTGCTTTTTGGACTCTGAGAATAAAGCATTATATTTTCTTCTGTTGTTTTTCTTTTTCTTATAGTTTCAAAAGCCTGTTACTAATTTTTACCCAAAGATTCAAAACACCTACATTAATATACATACCTTTTCCTGTAATCTTGTTCATTACAAGAGAATTCTACTCAGTAGTAGTCTAACAGTCTAGCAACCAGGGACATGCAGGTTTCATTTTTAATTTCTGTTGCATACAAAGACTAGTGAAAGACAATTCATCTATTCAGCCAGAGAGGGTTGCTATCTATCATTTTCACTGAAAAGACAGATTTGTTTGATGTCTTTTATGTTTCAGTCTGAAATGAATGGGTCGGTTGTGATTAGACAGTTAACACTAGGAGGCTTACTGAAAAATGGAAAAGAGTTTAGATTTCTGTATAAGACAAGAAGATTAGAGAGAACAAATATATGAAATTAGTGGAACTAAAATGAAGTTTTGAAATGTGCTGTTGGATGAAGCTTTGTGTCTCTATTAATGGAGCTGCAGAACCATACTTATAGTGTTGGAAGAGACAATGCCCATAAACATTCCTGACACTAATGTCAACGAGCACAGAACAACCTGCATACTTACTATTGCATTCCCTGACCCTCCAAGCATAGTGGTCACATCTAAAATAGCTGTTGCAAATGTTCTTTGTGCTAACACATGCAATGAGCACAGAAATTGTTCAGGAGATTAAACATTTACTTGGGCCAAAAGCTTATCAGAGATCATTCTAGCAATTAGCAGTATGGAGAGCTGAGCTCAGTACATACAAATGCTCCCTGGCAATACACGGCTTACTAGCACTTAAGTTTCCTTAAGGAATATATGTGTTACCTGCACACACATTTTCCTGCATTTTACATGTAGAGCGCTGTATTCCTGGAATTCTGCATCTGATGTCTTTCAAAACTAAGAGAACATGGAATACATATATATTTTTTTTCACTAAGAAGAGTTTCCATTCATGCTTCATATATTTACAACCATTCATTGTATCTACACTACCTATCTAGTACAAACTCATTGTTTCTCTTTGTCAAAGTCCCATCAGCCATCAGAAGACCATAGTAACCAGATTATGGATGAGTTTGGGCTAACTGATTGGTTACCTGGTCTGTGTCTGGCCCTTGCCCACAAGATGATTTTGTCTAGTGTACAGAGTATCTTGGAAAAGACAGGGAAAACAACCTGATCAGTATTCCTTGTCTTAACATCCAAACATATCCACTTATCCAGACTCCCACAACTCAACACAGAGTCACACTGTTGTTACTGCTTCTCTTGAGAGTATTGCTGATGGGATGAGGAAGCAACACTTTGCAGAAGTTTCATTGTCCTTACATCCTTATTTCTTGGGATTGACAGTGGCTGCCTAGTGTTTCCATCATGCAGCAACTGTCTTCTTTGTGTGGCCTTCATTCAGTGGCAGCCGGACTCTCTGGTGCAGCCTCGAGATGACAAGTTTAATTGTTATTCTTGTTGTCGCTATTCCTGTTGCTGCTATTTCCTGTGGCTCCTTGTTTCAAGCTGGGAGAAGATGTGTGTAATAAGGGAGAGGAGGTAGTAAAGAAAGGTTCATTGGGAGACACAGTAAACTTAGCCTTGGAAAATTTAGAAATCAGCAATACTTGATGCTTCCATGGTTGGAAGCTGGAATTTTGCTACACATCTTGTACTTAAAGACTGTTCCAATACTTTGTCCTAAATTCTTGTTTCAAACTCTGCTGAAGTCACTGTAAAGACTCCTATTGAACTCAAGCAAATTTTATTCCATTTTAAAGTAGTATAGTTATTTCTTGCTTGGTCAGTATTGAGCTAGTTCCTCACAGGGTGCTGTGAAGCATAGTTCACCTTTCTGAAGCATCCTAAACCTAATGCTGATTGAATTATAGTAGGTACAACAGATAATACGTACGAGGCTGAAATGCTTCCTCCCTCCCCCTTTTTTTTCCCCTGAGACTTCATGAAAAAGGTTGCATGTGGCCAGAGACTCAACACAAGTAAAATTAACAACACGTAGGTACAGACATAGGGAAGAATGGAGAGAGAGAGAACAGTTTAAAGAGTATTTAGCTAAAGTTAGAAATACTTAAGACTGCAGGGCTTGAAGAAATTTATAGTAGAGCAATTGCAGGACTTCACATCATTTTTTCTCCACTGATATTATAATCTTAGAGAAGTGACGAGGTTTGATTCAGGTATTAGAGAACTAGTGAATGATACTCCTCAGCTAAACCAGATTTCAATGAAGGGGAAAAGGGGAACCCGTGAAAATCCATACTAAAGAACATAAAAACAACACACACAAAAAGCTGCTAGTTAATTATGAAACAAACAGTGTGTAAGTACAAAGAATACGACAGTGAAATAAGAATCAGAAATTACAGATTTGTCAACAGCAAACTATGTAGAACTATCTCAATTTCAATTTTGGGGAAGTGAGAAGGATTGGATAGAGTTGATAGAAATCCACAGGAATCTTTATTTAGTAAAAGCTGTTGACATAAACTTATAAGCAAACCAGGCCAATGTGTTCTAGATGTAAGGATTGTAAAGTGGATGCATAGCCAGTTGAAAATAAATCAATAAATACATAGATAAATATTTAAAAAGCCTCTTCATGAATAGCTATCCTTTCAAACTGGAAAAATATTTCAAGTGAGGTGTCAGGGCATACCTCCACTCCACAATGCAGTGCTTTGTTACAGATAGCTAAGCTAATGCAATACTATTCAAAGGCATTCTCAGGAATGCAGCCTCTCCCATGTTGTTACTTGCTTTACAGTTACATCTGTAGATTTGAGTAAATTTGAACATAATTTACTCAAAGCTAAGGGAAGTATGTCTATCTATCACTGTATTACACTGCATATCCGAGGAACTTGTCTTGGAAAAAAATACTGTTTATTATTTACATTAATATCTTGTATGGTGAAACAGAAAAACCCACTTAAATATGTGGGCTGTCACCAGCCTTGGCAGGATTATAAAATATATGAAGAATAAGATTAGAACTTAGAATGATCATGATCAATTGGAGAAACGGACTGAAACTGATAAAAGTAAATTGAATATAAAAATAGGAGAAATACCACATTGGAAAGAAATCAAATGTGGAAATCAAAAATGGAGATATAGATGAATCAAACTGAGCCTGAATAAAAACATGAGGTTAATCAAAAAAACAAATCTCATTTTGAAGTATATTAAGAAAATGGCTGTAAACAAGGAAGCTGAATATCTCCTCTCCCCTTAACAACAATAAATCCTTCAAACAAAACCTTGGAATTATTTGTAATATCCATAAAGTCTCTTTTTTTGAAAAGTATTCATTGCTCTCAGAAACAATTTTCCTTTCTCATATGATAAAGAAAAGAAGATATAGGTGCTCTGAATTGCATCTCTAGGATATGGAGAAGGTTAAATCTTTTAATTGTCTCATTTTGTCTTGTAAAAAAAATGCATCTTGAAGCAATTAAAGAAAATACACAAACTTATAGGATACTTAGATGCAGCAGTAAAAGAAGACAAATCTGCTTATAAAATGAGATCTATAAAAAAAAGATTAAAGAAACTGGAATCGTTTGATCTAGAAAACTGAAGGCTGGTTTAGACCATAAAACCAGTTTTCAAATGCGTAAAGAGTAGCTACTAAGAGGACAGCAACTACTTGTTTTCCAGATCAATGAAGAGCAGGACAGAAAAATGGCATATTTAATTTTCACTCAAGCATGTTTCCATGAAACACTTAACTACTTTATTCTGGGAGCCAGACATATAAAACTGACAGAATAATTTAATATTCAGCACATAAAGAAAAATGTACCAAAATCACGTCCATTCATTTCTACTGGACTCCTTGTAGGATAAAGTGGACTGTAAAATGAGTGTGGGTATCAAAGTCTGGTCCCACTTGAGCTATTGGCTTTGCTAAGATATGTCTCTGAAATTATCCCAATTACATGATGGAAATGCATATTTTTCCCTGGGTCAAATCCCCAGTGATCTTGTAAGATTAGTATAAATGCTGAAGAAAGAAAATTCAAATTAAACTAACAATCATTTTGTGAAATCAGAATGCAATTTGAAACAGAAGTTCAAAATACACTTCAGAAAATCAAAAGGAACTAGATAGTTTAATACAGTCTCATACTGGGATAAAAATAAAAGGAAAATACAAAGAGAATCTCATCACTTTGATGTGTGGGAGAAATATAAACTTCTACTAAAAAAATAGCATACACATTTTCATGTAACCAATGTAACAGTAAATGACATACCCACCATTGTGATACCCCACACAGGTAAAATTACCCATGCTGCTACACAGAGAATAATATAGTTCTCATTTTTCCTTATAAATGATATTGAAAAGTTTGTTGAAATTATCTTTTCATCTCTTTCTCTCTCCTTCTGTCACTGCCTGTTTATTCTCCTTATTCTTTTCTTCTTCAATCCCAGCTTGCCCATATTGAACACTTCCTGGCAGAAAAGAAAAAAAAAAAAAAAAAAAAAAAAAAAAAGAAAAATGTAAAAGATAAATCTTTAATCTAATTCTGAGCACAGAGAGATTTTCTGATCAGGCTTATGTTTGGCACAAGGTAAGTCCAAAACAAAAGAGCAGACAGAAAAATGTTTTAGCCTCTTACTGTTCTGAGGTCTCACTTCTGAATCCTGAACTGTGATGACTTCTCATTGTCACAACACGGAATCACAGAATCATGGAATCACAGAATTGTCAGGGTTGGAAGGGACCTCTAGAGATCATTTAGTCCAACTCCCCTGCTAAAACAGTATTGCCTAGAGCACATTACTCAGGACTGCATCCAGGCAGGTCTTGAAGATCTCCAGAGAAGGGGACCCCACGACCTCCCTGGGCAGCCTGTTCTAGTGCTCTGTCACCCTCACCATAAAGATGTTTTTCCTTGTATTTGAACAGAACTTCCTATGTTCCAGCTTGTGCCCATTGCCCCTTGTCCTATTGCTGGAAACCCCTGAAAAGAGTCCAGCTCCATCATTCTTAACACAAAGCAGTCCTTAAGGAATCTGGCAATACTAGCCTCACACACTAGTATTGCAGTACACATTGATGTGATTATAAGGGCCAGTGTGTCATGTATGGTATCTAAAATGTAATGTGGTTAGTTCATTGTTTTTGTCTGCTTTTCTGAATCAATTATACTTGCCTTTCACCTGCGTAATTTGCTTATTTAGCTGACCAGTTTAGATCATCTTGATGCTTTCCATCCAGCTTCAGGATTTGCCTGTGTAAATACAACTCTTTGCTAAAAGGAGCGATTACCTCGGCAGAGAAGCTGATGAAATCTATGCAGAAACTCATAGTGAATGGCAGTTAATTTAAGGAAACAGAGACCAAACTATTTTCCTCTTTTTAACAGTAGTTTCTGAGCTGAAATCTCAGTAAATCATGATTGTTAATAAGTAATGCCATTTGTTTTCTGCTGAGTGTTCAAGTCTTGTATGAGATGAGTAAATTGCTTCAGTTATCAGAGTATGTATGTGTTTTCTGAGATTAGCAGAAGGAGCAGATTGCTGTCACCCATTCACAGGGACTAGAAGCATTGGTCATTTCATTCTTAGTGATATATCCATAGTGATACATCCAGTTGTCAAGGCCGTAATTTGAAAACCTGTGCTTGCAGAAGAAAGACTCTCTTTTTTTATTTTATTTTTTTTTATCATTTTATATGTAACCAGGGATATTGAAAGCATTTCAAAGCAGCAAAATGTATAGGAGAGGAGATCATCCCCCATGCTTGTGAAACTGAAGTTATTTGTGGTGACAGCACTAAATGATCATCTCCACAGTGATGGGATGGAGTGCTTGTGGCTGAGCCAGGGGCTGAAATGCACAGGAACAAGCTTTTCCAATTCAAGGCCCAGCTGCAAGCAGCAGTAAACTTTGCTCCTCCCTGACTTGTCCTTTTGTTCCTTTTGAAGCCTTATGCATACATAAAATGGGATTCAGCTAACATAAAAACTAACTTATAGATACCTTACCTTGCTGCAGGCTCCCTTTATATATGTTGGAGAGTAGATAGCTTCAGAGAGCAATGCATTTCATGAGACAGATACCTGTGACTGGCCAGATTAAACTTTTTGGAGATGCTAACCATAGATCCATTCTGAGAGAATATAATTTTCCCTCTAAAGAGGCATGTTTATTTACATTAAATATAATGGAACTGTGTTAATATTGTTCTTATATCCTTACAAAGGTAAGAAGCCTAGGTAATTTTGGTCACTTTAAAATTACATATTTCATTTGGGATCCTCCATAAAGATTTAGATTTTGGTTTCAGAAAACATGACATCTGCAATATCCTATAGAAGCTATAGAATAGAATAAAGCAAAGAAAAAGAAGAATAAAAGACAAAAAAAAAAAAGTTAATATTCAGCTGCCTATGTAAGCACAGATTTAATACATTCCTGAAAGACAGAGAAGAAAGCACAAGGTCATCTGATTGCATCCAGATAATTGATTAAGCCCTGATATTTCAAGTTGCTCATTGCAGCTGGGTCACTTTGTTTATGCAAAGGAACCAGTGGATTCCACTGGGAACATCACAGCATCAATAATACCCCCTCTAAGAAGCTTACAGCTTATACCCTATTTAAAAAAAACCCAACAAACCAAAACCAAAAAAATCAATCTCAGAGGATACAGTCCTGTCAGAACTTCTGCCCATATTAATTTAAGGATATGAATAATCCCATTTGGACCTCAAACTGCTAATATTATGAACTATATTAGCATCTGTAACCTTGACAGTGGTGCCTGAGTCACTGAATTCAACTGGAATGGCTAAAGACTGAAATTCTTCTCACCGCACTTTGTCTATTTAACAATTATGCAACTAACCTAAACAAGTTATATAGTTTCTCTCCTCTGGAGAGAGTTAATGAGGAGTCTTTCTGGAACAGGGTTCATTTGACTCCAGCAGAGATGCTTCAGTCTGAGTTTCACTATCACTTGAGCTGAACAAGCTGAAAGGGGTTCTGCCATGTCTTTCTATCTTTCCCTGTGGGTTCCTCATTCTTGTGCCAGCAGAAGGATTTAGGCATCCAGTTTGACTGAGCAGCTTGAAAACTAATCACTGTTCTGCTGGGTTAGCTTTAAACTGAGCCTCTTCCTTGAAGCAGTGAGAATTGATTCTAGAGCCAGAAGTGGAGGTAAGACTTCCCACTTTTTGGCAGGAGCCCTCAGTCAGGCAGGATTAAAATTTTATAGCATAGCTGCTCAATGCATGGATTTTGTTAACTGAGTTGATTTAAGATTAGGCTGTTTCTGACAGCGATATTTTTCTCTCTCCTTCTGGCCTTTGCCTTGTTTTCTATTGTTTCCTTAATATTGGCTGTAGTCTTGTGGAAGCAGGAAGGTGGTGGCAAGAACTACATGTATGCAAATTGTTCAGTTCACTCCACAAGTCAGTGAGTGTCACATCCAAAATGCAGGAGAGAGAGAAAGAAATGGCCATAAGGTGGTGTGCAAAAAGTGCAGGATCATAACTTCCAGTGGAAATCTAGGTTGCTAACAGCTTCTACTCATAACAAAATGTCAGGGCAAAATATTTAGGAAAAATTATCCTCCAGAGTTACCTTTCACTTCAGCGATTATAGAGAAATAATGGAAAAATATTTGGGATTATTTACCCAAGTTTATGTGATATGAATCCTTTCCTACATGACCAGAAAGGTTGTCATGTAGCACTCTAACTTGTTTCTTATCCCTATTTCTTAAAAAAACCACAACCCAACAAACACAACAAAAAATCAACCAAGCAAAAAATATTTTCAGGCAGAGCTTGAAAGACAAATCACCTGTTTCTGTCCCTTATCCTTATTTCCTCGATACCAATAAAGAGGTAAAGAAGAGTATATTTCATTTCTTTTTTTTTCCTTAATGTCTAAGCAACTTACATTAAATTTGCAGTTATTAACAGATAGTGACTAGAGATCAATCATATCTTACTCTTTAATTACATAAGCAAAATAGGGTTATCACAGATCTGATGAAAGGTACAAAAAGTTTCCCTGCTTCCATGTTAAGATAAGTTTGATTTGCTTACTTTAGAGATGATCTTTGATAGGTTAAAATTTTAAACATGTCTACAAGCAAAGCTGCCTTAAAATTTTGGCAGTTGTGTCAAATGGGGAATAACAGAACTAACACATTGAAAAGGATTTGGAGAGAAGAAGCTTATGAGCTAAAAAGTGGCTCACAGAGTTCAGTCCGCAGGAGTGAACTGTAGTAATGAACTCAGGACTGATCATATTCACTGGCAGAGGCTACTGTCTAGAAATAAATGCAGTGTATTACATGGGCTAAGAAAAAGGATTTTGCACTCATCTGTGAAATATGCGGATGCAAAACAGAGCAAGTAAGATCTTTGGCTGGATTTTCAGAATGACGTTAGGAAGTGGTTTCTTAGCGGTTGGATTTGCAGAAGATAAATCAGGATGTTTTTAATTTAGACGAATTCTTGTTCTGAGGGTTCTCAGGAAATCTGGGTTTACCTATGCCAGAAATGCTGTATGTAATCCAGGGTAAGTCATTCAGGTTAAAATTTTCAGAAAAATTTGAGGCTCAGTTATGAGCTCAGTTCCATTTCTGTTGCTTATAAAAAAATAATACTTCCTTTCTCCAGTCCTTGTCTGTTTTAAACAGCCTCGTCCCCTGGCACTCTTTTTAAGGGAGAGAATATTCTTTCTTATCTTTCTAAAGAGCTTGAATCTTTTTCTTCGTTTGAGGTCTTGCATCAACACATAGATCCAATACAGGAGATAAATCTCTCTTCTATTGCCTAAACAAATAAATCTGCTCTGGATTTGTCTGCACCACTGAAATAAAATAAAACCCAATAGTTTTGACACTCTCAGATTACGGGGAGTTGATATTTTTTATTTTGTACAGTCAGAACTACTTCATACAGAAAAATAATAAAAAAACTTACTTGAAATCCAAGAGATCATGAACTGAGCTGCAGTGTTTATTTAAGCAGAACTTCTTTCTTTCTAAATTAAACAAATATTGAATCTAAAACCTACACTTCAATAAAAAAATCCTGGGACTCACTCACTATGGGACCTGTCACATTATACTTTTAGTGCATGTGTAGAGTGGACATGCAGTGCAGTACTAGCTCCTCAGAAGGCCAGGCAAGCTATGCAAAACAGAGCATGTACTAATAAAAAGGAGGAAGACTTACACTTGACTAAGATCAGTAGGAAATAAAAGTAAGAGAGACAGATTTTAGCTGACCATAACATAGATGCAAGATATTGTACTGACAGAGGTAAAACTCTGTGCGGGGCTTGATGGTGGTTCCTAAGCACAAGGAGTCTTAAATTAGCAGTGATGAATCAAAGAATCACAGAATATTCATGGCTGGAAGGGATCTTTGAGATCATCGAGTCCAACCACAAAGAAAACCCAACAAAAAACAAACAAAAAAAACCCCAAACACCACAAACCAGCACACACACACCCCACACCCACACACTGACAGACAAAAACCAACAACCTCGGGCATTAGAGCATGCCCTGAAGTGCCACGTCTACACATTTCTTAAATACCTCCAGGGATGGTGACTCCACCACCTCCTTGGGCAGGCTGTTCCAGTGCCTGACCACTCTCTCAG
>JAOXNO010000001.1:175820612-175850580 GCA_028565335.1 Limnodromus scolopaceus
CCTGCCCCAAAATTCTTTTCCCCTTCTGGGACAGGTGCATCCCACCTGCCACCAGCAGGCCAGGTGTCTCGTATAGCAGTCTATGCTCAAAAAACCCAAAGCCCTGCCGATAACACCAGTCCCGGAGCCACAAGTTGACCTGTTGCGTCTTCATATTATTTTCCTTATTCATGGTTGTCACTGAAGGGATAGAGGAGAACACAATTTGCGTTCCTGATCCCTTAAGCAGCCGTCCCAAGGCTCTAAAATCTCTTTTAATTGATTTTGGCCTCCTTCTACCCACTTCGTCACTATCCACCTGAAATACTAACAGGAGGTAATAATCAGAGGGGTTTACTAGGGCTGGAAGTTTGTCCGTTACATCCCTCACCCATGCCCCAGGGAGGCAGCAGACTTCCCCGTGCAGTGGGTCAGGGCAGCATATTAGTCCCTCTGCCGCCCTCAGTATATAGTTACCTACAACAGTGACCCGTCTGCTTTTCCTTTTGGAGCTAGTAGTGATGCTGGGTCTATGGTGACTTGTTCTTTTTGACTTCTCTAGCCTGGGCATACTGTCCTCCTCTCCCACAGCCAGTTCCTCCTGCAGGACCCCATACTTGTTCTGCAAGTGTAACTGGTAAGGTGGGGCGCGGCTGGGAAGGGACTCACCTGCTTCCGCAAGCAGGGACCTGTTTCCATTCCACTGATTCTCTGAGATCACCTCCTATCGCTTGGTGACAAGAGGGGAGGGAGTCCTCTGATTTATGTGGGGCCTCAACCTGTTCCCTTAGTCTCAGGGAGTGGGACCACCAATCAATCTCTCTCTCACACTCCCTGATACTCCTCAACCTCTCCACTTCATCCTTCAGTTCAGCCACCAGGCTGAGCAGGTCATTCACCTGTTCATATCTGATACAGGTGTTGTCTCCACTACAACTACTGAAAGACCAAAGGGATTTAATATTGCTATTTGAGCATTTATGCATTTAAAATTAAATATAACTCTATAAATATAGCATATGGAAAGGACAAAAAATAACAATAACACAGCATTAGAAGTAAATCATCATTAGAAATAAAAATGAATACTTTTTTTTAATTGAAGGTAAATTAACATATTTTTCTTCTACTGTATTTCTTTATTTCTTCATCAACTTCTCTAACCACCTGTTCCCCGATTCTAGTTCTTGCCTTCTTACAGATGTAAACCATAGAAGATTTTCATCTTCATCTGCTGCTGGTGCTCATTTATCCTCCTGGTTAAGGCCTGGCTCTGACTCCCTTCTGAAAACCTGTGAAAACACAATATAGGTAAAAGGCCATTTAGTTCAGGGAGGAACAATTATTGCTTTGGCTTAAGGGTATGGCTGCCAGCCATAAGCACATCTGTCATATTGCTTTGAAGAAAGTGAAGCTTCATATAGGGCCAGAGATGCATTTGCATAATCTCTTTGACAGTAAGTGACAGAACTACTATAAGTTCTATTTTGGACTCTAAAAAATTGTGAACTGTAAGGTGAGAAGATGGGGTGGGAATAATAGGACAAACATTGAAGGAGAAATAAGAAAGAGCAGATGGGTTAGACTAGTCAAATATCTGCTTAGCAAGTGGAGAAGAACATTATATACAAGCATACTTCTGAAAATAAGCATGTTTCTGGTGATGTAGGTATTTCCAAGCAAAGCAAGAGCACTAGAAAATTGAAGTAGCAGAGGAAGATCAAAAGCTGAAGTATTGGGGAGTATAAATATAACTGTAAGATACTGCATAGACTTCTGCTGAGGAAAACAAGCAACACATTAATTATAGGGGCATTCTTAGCATGTGAGTATTAGGAACAGTGACAAGTGGGACCTATAGCCAGTATATGAACAGAGCTACTTTGTATTATATAATATTGTACAGATAGAAATGATCCACACACAGCAAATCAATGTTTAAACTTTTAAAGAATTCATTCTTACAATATCTTTACAATGAAAATAATTTTCAGAACTGTATGTTGTCAATATATTCACATCATGCATATACTTTACATATATTGCTTATAACACAGCAATGTATGGTGTCATTATATTTAGATATGATTTACGTTTTACTAGATTTACTAAACACATGGTTGATATTGATGCAGTTTACACTTTGAATTACCGGCAAATGTTTCAAATTGAATTGTCTCGTGTGTGACTGATTAGATAAGTCAAATACTTTTATTTCCAGAACCTGATTATCAAATGCACTCAGAACAGAGTGCTTCACAAGTACAAACAAAAATTTTCTGCAAAAATGTGCGTTAATAAAATTTTCCATAGGAAATATAATGTAGTTGCATTTTTATCCATAAGTATATTGGTATGACAGGAAAATAAAAGCCCAACTAACATAACCAATATGTCAGATCACAGCTATCATCAGCTGCCAAGCCCTCTTAGTGATTTACACTGTGGTGGAGAAAACTTAGATGTTGGCCTATCTCCTGAAAATCTAGCTAACTAGGGATGATCTCTCTAATATTATATGCCTTGTTCTTTGTGTCCTAATCTTAGGAAAATATTAATGATATAATCTGCTTCCAGCATGCACTCTTATGAACTATTTTCTGAGCATTTTAATGCAAATTGCTGAAAAGGTCTTGCTGACTGGAACAAATTCCATGTAATCAAGCATAATTCTTTTACAATAGCAAATGGACCTTTATTGGAAGCTTGTGTGCCCATGATCAAAGAGTGAGCTATCAAGACCTCAGTGCACATAAACACAATACTCAACTTGATCTGCAGACTAGCTTGTTCCTTTTACTGGGAAGTCAACATACAGAAGTAAAATGAAGATGTTTGAAACAAATAAAAATCTAAGCTGTTTAAAGTAGCAGTTATAAGCTATGTTAGAGCTATTAATCAATCTATTCTTTAAACAGTGTGAATAGAACTAGTTACTTTCAACTCAATTATTTCAGGTATCCTACAAGAAATTGTAGGCCATATATTTGCATAATGACAAGGACTACCTACTTCCCTTCTGGGCTTGCGTAAAACTGGATGTCTCAGGTGTTACCACAATTAGGGTCTCTAATGAGGTTATCTTAAATTCCTATCTTCTCTTCTTGGTTATACCTTGTTGCCAAATTATATCTATTATATCTATATTATATTGATTTAAATAAATATTTGGATAACTTTATGTTTCCAAACTGAAGTGTTTCTAAACTGAAGTGTTTGGCTTGCAGCTGGAAAAAAAAAACCCAAAGAAACAAAATAAAACCCCCCAAAAACCCAACAAAAATATCCCAAGAAAAATAAACCCTTTTTATTCAGAAAGAAGACCTTGGTATTGGTATATTCATGATTTTCTGCAAAAAAGCACAATGACCTTTACAGCCCTATTCTCCTTTTAATATTATACTAAGTAATAATACAGTATGGTTTTTCATATTTCCCTTGATGTAATTTGCTTTTCTATATAAGATTTAATGGGGTTTTTTAACTTCTAGAATAAAAGTAACCTAACTAAGCACCTTATGACCTCATTGTCCCTGAAGGGATAGGTTCCTCATCCAGATGACGTCATATCTTCTTGCAAGGCCAGCTTTGGAATAGCCAAAGTAAATAAGAATAGAAAGCATAACATATTTACGCTTAGCAGAGTAGAACCTGTCGTACTGTATTGCTGTAGTCATTATGTCGCTGATATGAATTATATTTCTCTTCCTTGCAAATGTCTCCAAAGACACAATGAAATCATCAGAGTGGATGAAACTGACTTGTGCACAAGAGCCCTTCATAGACATGACTGGATTTCACAGAAAAAAAACCACCACAAAATGAAAACCTTGGTAACCAGCTAATTTTTGTTAAGCATTAATTGATATCTGCTTTACCCAACATGAACAACTTATTAGAAAGTTTATTTCTGTAAGAGACAGCACTCTAACCATTCATCAAGTAGCACATTGTAAATACTACAAACAGTGCAGCCAAGGAGTTAATCAGATCTCTAGTTTCCCACCCTTTGCTGGAACAATAATCTTTAGTAACCTCAACAGGCTATCTACAAATCGCATTGACATTTTTTCAGATCCTCAAGCACTATTTGCTTCTTTCTCAAACCTTTGTGATATGCAGGAATGCTCTAGGCACTGAACAAGTCAAGAACCCCCCCTGATATTTGCTCAAGAGTATTTTCATTGAGAGACTTTCCTTTAATCAAAATAAATAGGCTGTTTCACGCCAAAAGTGATCTTATTGACAGATCCTAAAAATGTTAAATGAGCAACCTGTTCTGTAAATGTTGCTTTTCTAATTTAAAATCATTACAGTGCTGGAGCATTGACATGGTGTTATTTGTTATAATTTCTTGTTTGGTTAGTGTAAGTTATTCCCGTGATTTCTTCTTTGATTTTAGCTTTATTTAAAATCATTAGCACAACATTTACATTTATATTTACAATCCTCACAGTGAACCAGTATATGGGAGTGGTGGAAACCAATACTGTTTTAATATTGGGTTTGGCATTTACTAAATTAGATCTTGTAACTTTTCAATATTCAACAGATTCATGTTTCTAAGTTAGTTCTTTAATAGATTTTACATTTCTTTTGGTATTCATCTATTTCTATTTTTCTGTGTTGATTCATAACATATATAATGAAAAATGAAGCAACAGCCATAAAATATAGTGAATAACGAGGTGATATAATTCATGGATAATTAGAAAATAGCATTTTAGCATAAAAACCTTGGATTTTAAACTTTGCTATGTTTCCAAAAGAAGTCAGAATCCATGGTTTTGTACTAAGATATTTCAAAATATCTTTTTATATAAAATACATAGAAGTCATCCTATAGCAGGATAAGTAGTAGTGAGCAGAGCAAGATCATGATCTGTTTCAGAAAATGTAAAAAATAAGGAGACAGATCTATAAAGAAAAGCCATTTCATAGATGGACTGTCCACTGCCCTTATGCATACATTCCACATTATTCTTGTGGAAAATTTCAAGAATTAGTTTTGGGAAGATATCTAAAAGAGAACTTGAAGACCTTTATGCTTATAATACTGTTGATTCAACTAAGAGCATTCTGAAAACTTTTCTCCATTTATGTAATCTTTACATACAGATCAATAGCATTATAATTGTATTAGTTCAATTCTGATGTAATTCAGCTTCATTTATTTATATGTAGCTATGTCACTAATAAATAATATTAATGAAGATAAAGGTCTATCACAGTCTCTTGTTACATAAGCAGTATGTAAAACTGCTCAAAACATATTTTTGAAAATTTCAGAAATTTCAGTTTGTTTTATAGTATTTGAATCAAGACTAAGAAGTATGACAATGCATATGTATTTTTTTTTTTTAAAACAAGTAGTATTATAAAACTGATGTAACTATGACAATCGATGTGTATGTACCATCTCCGTACATTCTGGGGGAAAAAATTCTAATCACTGAAGTTACTTATTTTTAAAAACCCACAATAGTGCAAAATTTTTTTTTCTCCCAATAAATTTTTTCCTATTTTTATAAATTTCTAATGCAACCTTTATTCAGCAAAGAAAGTTTTCATTTGCATATTTGTAATATTTCCAATAGTGAGATTTAGCATATATTCCTATAGGATGATTAATTTGCATAACCACCCCCCAAGCCTCCCCCTCCCAAAACAACAACAAACCAGAACCAAGAATACATCAGATTCATTTTGTTATTTTTCTTAAGACAAAACAGAAATTTTCCATCTTCAGAAACACAGAAGAAATACTTTAAATAGTAATTATTATAGTCTTTCCCTGTTAGTAATCTCCCAGTCTTGTTAAGGTTATGGCATGTCTCCATCATTTTTTCTTACTCGGTTTCACTCTTACAAGTCTTCCCGGAAGCTTCCTATATAGTTATTGGGAGGAAACTCACAACCGTATTTTTCCTTTTCTATTTTTTTTTTTATTATTATTTCACAGTGCTGTGCGTATAACATTGTAAGAAATGACTGTACTCTACTGTGAAATTAAAGGGGCATCTCGTAAGCTTTTACTGCTGAAGTGGGTACTGAGCAATCAGGGCTCCATCCCTCCCATTTCTGAGAATCATTGCTTTCCTTTCATTTCTGTTGCTGCTGTTGTGTAAAAAGGCAAGACAAGTTTCCACATTCACACTTGCCCTGAGTAAGTGTGACCCATTCTTCTTCCATGGATATGAGAGGTACAGGGACATATTAAATTATACTTTATCAATTTAATTTAGTTCTCCTTCCTACACTACAAATGTGTTGTGGCTTAACCCCTGCGGTCAGCTCAGCCCCACACAGCCGCTCACTCACTGCCCCCCAGTGGTGTGGGGGAGAGAATTGGAAGGGTGAAAGCGAGTAAACTCGTGGGTTGAGATCAGGATAGTTTAATACATAAAGTAAAAGCTGTGTGCATAAGAAAAGCAAAATACGGAATTCATTCGCTATTCATCCTCAGGCAGGTGTTCAGGGCCACCTCCCAGAAATCAGGGCTCCATAATGCATAATGGTTGCTCAGGAAGACAAACACCATAACTCCAAACTTCCCCCCTTCCTTCCCTCCGCTTTTATTGCTGAGCATGACATCATCACAAATCCAAAAGATAGCCCCATACAAGCTACTATGAAGAAAATTAACACTTTCCCAGCCAATACCAGTGCAGTGAGATCAGAGATATTTATGGTCTGTTCTGGTTGTTAATTTTGCTTTGTTCTGTTATATTTCCACATATGTATTTTAGGGTTTTATAGCTGTCCTTTCTCAGAGTGTATCAATCTGTAGATGTAATAAATGACCTTATGTCAGTATCCCTTGTCTATATACAGTCATCCACACACAAAAAGAAAAACAAACAGAAACCAGTCTTTATACATTGTGGTGAGAGCTATTGAATGAAACACTACTCAGGTTTTCAGTACTTTCCTTGCTCTGCAGAAATCAGAGGTTGAATACTGAAGAGACATTATACTCTACTTCAGTTAAAGCAATATTAAAAAAGAAAAATCTCCATTTGACTTTCAGAGGTGCAGAGCAAAAGAGCTTCTTTGCTCATTATTCAGTAAAGAAGGAGAATTATGTGCAAGCAGTGCACAAGCTGGAAAGCACAGGAAAATCCTGGTTGTGTTTGTGCTCATCCCTTGTTTTCGTCTGTCTCAAGACATTTCTAATTCTAACCCCCACTTCTTTCCCTGCAAGTGCCCAGCAGATTTAAATTTTAGTCTTGAAAATATGTATTAACGAGAGTCAAAGAGGTTACAACAAGTAGGGTGGCTCAAAGACACCAAGAGTTCTCTACAAAAAGTCCTTCTCCAGTCTGGTATGTGCTTGCCTTTCTCTAACAGGAAATTTGTTTTTTGCCATCATCTTTCAAATTTGGCTAGACTGTCTGTTTACTGCCCAGGAGCCCTAGGGGGAGCCCTGGTGAGAGTTTTGGAGGGTACATGGTTGGGGAAACTCCTGCTGAAACCTAGGTGTGATCATACCCCAGCAACTAGGATGAGGTTTCATACCTTTATACTTTCACCAGGAAGCTATTTGTTTCAAAATCCTTAACCACCTCTCACTGAGATTTACAGAGAATGAAAATACACAGGTCACTTACAAATTCAGTGGGAGGCAGACCCCCTCTCCTTCCATCCTGTGTTAGAGATACATTTCTGAGGGCCTGAGGGTGTTTACACACTGCCACCTGCTGCTTTTATCTCCTTGATCTGAATCTGCTCTGCCTCCAGCAGGGCTGGTAATCTGCTCCTCTCTGCCTAATTCTGCTCGTCCTCCTGCAGTTTGATCCAGAGCCCAATGGAGTCAAAGACTCCTAAGACTTCCTTTGGCTTCAGTGGATTTTGGAGTCTGCCAGATACATAATTAATTTATTTCAATGGGCTATGAATCAGGCTTTTTGTACTGCCAGATGTATAATTAATATTTCAGGATGAATTCCAGGTATCTTGCTGTTTTGTAAGGTTCTTCCTACTGTCTCAGTTCCTGTCCCCCATGTAGCAAGGTCATAAATTAAACTCATATTCTAAGTCAACAAGCAAATCAATAAAATTAATAAAACTGTGATCTGATGCTTTTAAGTATCTATCAGTTACACAAGAAAAAAATCTCAAACGACATTCCAGTCTCAAAAACAATAGCTTTTTCACCCTCAAGTTTCCAAATGAGGGTTATTTTTTCATCATTGGATACATGCAGTTTTATAACTTGATGGAGAATTTAAAGTTGTTTAAGTATGAAAAAGCACAGGTGAATTTACTGAAATATTCAGGTATCACTAGTTTTATGCATTAATTCAAACATCTTTTCTGCATTAATGATTAAAAGTAGACAAATGAAGCAACTGGAGCATTTCATTCTTTTGTGAATGCTTGTATTGAAATTAAATACATTCCTTTTCTATTCCCTAGCAAGCAGCTTTTGCTTTCTTTGAAGTCTTACATAGGCTACAACACAAGCCTGCCATATTCTAGCCTGTTAATAGACCCTCACTATAGCCTGTAGTCTATCACTCCCACTGATATTACTAATGCATCCTCTCACCTTTTCACTCTAAGGCAAATATCTGTTTTCCCCGAGGATCATTTTTACACCAGAATACAATGTCTGCTATAGCCTTATAGATTATTCAATCTAAAATAAGCATACTGTTAAAGGATACAGAGGAACTTGGCTGTGGCTGTATACTAATTTTGTTTCATACCATTGGTCCTGCTTTCTCAGCAAGGTGTGTGTAAAAATCAGTGGATATTTGAGATAGTGAAAGAAGTATCAAAACTGTCTTGTGAACTCATCAAAACAGTATTTTTCTTTCACTGACCTGTTACCTGCTTGTCTTTTTGTTGAATGACCCTGACTTTTTTTTCAGTTTCAGATCAATCCAAAATATTTGCAAAGCTGTGCTTTGAAGTTTCAGCAAATATTAGAAAAAATATAGTTTTTCATTGTATTTCCATCAATGATTGTTCCTGATTCATACATGATGGAAAATTGAGTATAAAGAGTAACTTGGAAACCAATTCTGAAAAGCCCTAATACTGTGATCAACTTAAAAAGGAAATCTGAACAAAAGCTTTGAAACTCACTGAAGGAGTTTTTTTTCCAATAGTAACTTCTTTTGATTTCGGAATAAAATCATGAGCTTGGCAAATTAAGTTCATTTCTACGAAAATAGGTCATTTTTATTTAATGAGGGCAGCTCCTAAGCAATGCATGATCATCTTAATGAAATTCAAGAACTGCTTCATGACTCACCATGTTTTGAAAAAGATGGAAGCATGAGTGGAGAAAAAAAAATATTGTTTCTTGGTAATACTATGATTTATGTTAACTGTATGAAGTACTACCTGGTTGTCTATTAAAAAACTGAGAGGTCACCAAATAATTGTCAGGTACTTAAGTTCTCAAATTTTGTTTTAAATCTTTTGAGGGTTGCTATTAACTTGTGCTTTTCTACTGCTCTGTGCTTTAAATAGAAAATGAACAAAACATCCGGAGCTGTTACTGGTGCTTGAGGATGAATTCTATTCACTATTGCATTTTCCCTAAGCTTTAAAGAAAAGTTGTTGACACAGTTTAGCAAAAACACTTAGTCTCTTAGATATCACTCTGCTTCTGAATAATCTTTTTGGTGTACAGATCAAAAGGAAAGCTTTCATCATAGATCCTGAATTGGACTCTAATCAGTGTAGGAGTTCCATAAGCTTCAGTGCAAGACCTTTTCATTTTCTTCATGTGAAGATCAATTAGATCATAAGCTCTTCAGAACAAACATCAAATTCTTTCAGTGTTTACTGTACTAAACAATGCAAAGCACCACAGTTTTGGCTTCAAGAAAACAAACTGTAATTGACATGTTTGTCTCGGAGTAGGGAAAGATCAAAACCAGTGAACTACTTTCACTGCTTGACTATGCAAATTGCATCCAGACTAAACTAGCCATAGTCAATCCCATGGATCAAGATGAATGCACAGGTGTTAGGTGCTCTTTTAAAATGTCAGGTTTTTCTTTTCAGTGTTACATAGGCAAAAATGGTTCATCTTCTTTTTGATTTTAGAAAGGCAGAGTATTTTTTTTCTCTGTGGTAGCACAGTTTTTCTCCTTTTTTTTTTTTCCTTTTTTTTTTTTAACATAAGTGAACAGGAAAGGTATAAGGGAAAAGATGCTGCACCAGACTTTTGCTAAATGATATCTTTAGGAGGAAATATGACTACATCTTTTATCTCTTTTATCTTTTCCCCTAAAGCACAACACTCTTATTAACTGTGTATGATGAGCCACTGTGTGGCTGGAATGCTTACTGTAAATAATATCAATTGCACATTTGGAGAACTTGTCCAAAAGTTATTTGAAGCCAGTGGGGATCTTTCCATTGATTTTAAAGGGCTTTAAAATAGGACTTTACCCTTGTTTTCTGTTCATGAATCATTCAGAAACCAATCCTGATGTCTAGTTATTTGTAAGTATTGGACAAATAGTTTGGACAAACAACTTCTGGTCTATAGGCCGTTTCCAAAATGTTAATTTAGACTATTCACTGTTCAATATTCATGATGTGTGATTAGTCATCTACATCATCATGATATTACTTCTTCTTTCTAATTGAAGGACTGAAACTATTTGAGCTATAGCATCTATCCATTTACATTCTTATAATGGAGCAGCTCATTGCTGTAGTATATGAATGAATAATGAATAACAAACGTTGAATAGTGAATAATGAATAGTAAATAATTTATGCACTCTGGTAAGATTTTTAAAACAAATATTCACTCATGCTAATATCTGTGAAACTTTTGGAATTAAGAACATTTTCACAAATGTTCAGCAGCTGGAACAAGAACGTTAAATAAGAGATAATAACTCAAATCATGCAGGATAACATTTAGGATTATATTTTAATGAAAAATAAACTTTTTTTTTTTTTTTAAGCATCAGATTAGGACTGCAGTAGAAAAGGAAAGGAAAGGAAGGGAACTACATTATTGATAGGAAAACTGACCAAGGGCTTTTTTGGCTTCATTGCTTTCCTTCGACCTAGCAGCACTCTGAACCTAAGAGAGTAATAATGTGCCATATTTTCGTATTGACATCTTATCAGTTAAGTGTGTCCTCTGATTCAGCATTCCAGTGCCCAGGCTATTCTTCATTAGCTTGGGAGAAACAACACAAATATTACGAAAAAATAAAACAAAACAAAAAAATACTTTAAATTACATTTCTTTTAAGTCAATTGCTTCATAAAATATAAGCGTCTCTCAAGATCTCCTTGCTGTTAGGTTTTTTACACTCATAGTTGCTTTTAGTGTTCCCCTTCTTTCTCCAGTTACAACATTCAGTACGTGTTTTTTTCTTCTTTTTATCTTAGGCCTTTGGACCTTTTAATTATATTTTTATCTCTTCACTTTTCCACTCATTAATTTTCTTTTTTTTTTCCTCTGTTCATTTTTTTATTCTCTCAGTGCATTTAGTCACCATCGATCTTTTGCATTTTCTTTAATTTTCTTAGCATATTCTTCAATATTTTCAGTTAGCACTCACTTGTATTCAGCTCCTCTCTTAGTCTGTCAATCTTTTTCCTCATCACATTTTCTTATTTATGAGCTAAGTTGCCTCTTACAAAAAGCTGGCAAATGATTCTGATGTAAACAGAATACTTCTTGCAAACCTTGCAATGCTCAACATCTTATCAATTACATGTTTCTAATGCTCATAGATCTTTTTCTATCCTTTGCTGCTGCAAATCTTACATTCCTCATTTTGGCTGCCCATTTGATCTGATCCAGGACTCATTTCCAATAAATTCTGCCTGACACCTTCTGACTCATAAGGGTATTATTTTTCTGAATACCTGTATCATTCCTAACATAAACTCAGGAGCCTCCTCCACATGTATCTTCCAACTTGTGTTCTATCATAATCTGACAATCAGAACAAAGAAAGATAAATTAGAAGAGAATGTCTCGGAACTAATCCTTAAGTCCAATCAATGGCAGGCTTTGTGAGAAACCACTGTTGTGGATTTAGAGAAATTTGATGTTAAATAACTTTATACTTAAATCCTGTCCATTAGACATAATTAAATCTCATTAGTAATGTGACGATACAAAACATCTTTTAATTCTCCAGTTTGTATGTGTCACAGTCCAATACTTTTTGACCAGGTTCTTTTAGATTGTGCTAGGTCTGGCTGGGATGGAGTTGACTTCCCTCATAGAAGCCCATATAGAGCTGTGCTTTGTATTTGTAGTTAGAACACTGTTCATAACATTTCAGTGTTTCGGTTACTGCTCAGCAGTGCTCACACATCATCAAGATTGTGTGTCCAACACAGAACACCCCCCCATCTCCTAAAGGTCAGTAGGCTGAATATGGCCAAGAGGCAAGAGGCAAAAAGCTGGGAGGGGATGCAGCCAGGACAGCTGATCAAAAGAGACCAGAGGGATATGCCATACCAGATGACATTGTGCTGAGCAATCAAATCTAAGAGAAAAAAGTGTGCCTGGGGAAAGTATTAATTATTAAGGTGTTAATTTTCCAAAGCAACTGTTATGCAACTTGAGGCCTTGCTTCTCAGGAAGTGGCTGGACATTGCCTGCTGATCAGAAATAGAGAATAAATCTTTTTTTTTTTTTTTTCATTTGTTTCTGTGTGCAATCTGAACATGTTTTCATTAAACTACCTTTGTCTCAATCCACAAGTTTTTCGTCTTATGTTCTCACCTGTCTTGGTGAGGAGGGGGAGTGTGAGAGCAGTTTAGTGGGCACCCGGCAGCCAGTCAAGGTCAACCAGTCACATATATATTCCACATAGGAATATTTTAATATTTTAATACCAAATTAACTTATTTGAAGATATTTGATGTTACATGGGATTTTGGTTTAGCAGAGTGATATAACAATCTACTGAAATCACAATGCAAGCATGATATAAAAATTGCAGTATACAGTTGGATCACAATAAAAATTTGATTCCCTTTCCCAGTCTCTGTGCACCACCTATCACCACAATTGCTGTCCTCAATTGCCTGGAAGGAATATGTTGGTTGAAGCCAGCTCAGTTCTGTCACCCTCTTCAAAGATCACTTTGTTGGTTGCTCAGTTTTCATACTTTGGGTTGAGCTGAGAAACATATGTACTTCCCTTATGTTGATTCGTCAGGCTAGGTCAGGAAGATATTAAAACTTTTTAAGATTAATTCAGGGAAGGCCATTTACACAAACAGTTGATCCATACAGCTGATACAACCATTTAGCTAAAACAGGACACCCTTTATCCTCTTTGTGTTGAAATGAGTTCACCTTTCCTTACAACAGCCATGGTCGCTCCCTGTATTATTCCCTGAGCTTCATGAATACATCACATTTGCCCATCTCCTTTGTGCCTTATTCCATCGCAGGGGTTCACTGATTAGTTTCACTTTGAAATACCCAAGACTACCAAAATCCCAAATCTCAGGTACAGGAGATTTATTCAAAACTGCCAAAAATCTTATTTACCATCCTTATCATAACTACTGTTATTTTTAAGAGGGAAACTTGATGACAGACTTTAAGTCAATAACTAATCACACATCATGAATATGTCTAAGTTTAGTTACAAAAAGAAATGGAATGATCTGTTTTACAGGTCCAGGGTACACAAAAAAAAAAAAAAAAAAGTACAAAAAAGTACCAGAGACTTCAGTGCAGCAAGAAAAAACATTGTGAAAACCTTTTAATGTAAAAATAGAGAAGCACTAGGAGAGATCATGAGGATTATCTGTCAATGGACATCTTGGACCTTTCAGAGCATATTGATTAAAGATGTGTATATGATGCAGGTACCCTTACGGGGGAGGGATATTTTCATATAATCATAGAATAGCTTTGGTTAGAAGGGACCTTCACAGACCTTCTAGTCAAACCCCTGCCATGGGAAGGGACATTCAGTTTAATGATCATGATATTTTTTTTAAGCACTGACATTACAGTAGAATTTAGAAGTTATGATTTTGTGACCATATCTTGGTATGCTGAAAAAAAGAAATTAAAAAAAAAATCACAAAAGCAACAAAAAGGATAAAAGCTGAGCTTAGCATCTATTCTTACTTTTAAACACTGACAGCTCCTAAGTAAAATCAAAGAATTTGCAAGTTTTTTTTCTGTTAATTGTGCTCATAAAGAGTGGTTCCCAGTACTGGCTGAAAACAACAGTAAGTCAAAAGTTTCTTCAAGATAATCTTTTATTTTTTTGTATGAGCAGCACAATTTTTCTATAAACTGTGTTTAAATTTACTTTACATCACTGGCAGAAGATGTGCTTGGAAGATTTAAATAATTTCTTTTTCCCTGTCAAGAAAAGAGGAGAAATTTCACCTGACTGTTCTCTTGAAATACAGATCCTCTGTATATGTGTTATCCCAGGTAAAGGAGAGTTCAGCACTGAACTTTTCAGTATGACTTCTGGAGAAGTTTCTTTCCTTACAAGGGACAAGCCTTCTGGAAATTTCTTGTTGATTAGAGGTTTAAGAAACATCACCTGCAAGAAAAGATTAAAAGTACTGGGACTAATCTTGGGAAAAATTACTGAGAAGAGTCTTCAAACAGATATGAAAGTTGTTGCAGGGAGGAAAAGGATAAACTGTTGTCCAGGTCCTATCCTTTACCCTTTAAGATAAGAGCCAAAAGCAAAGGGTTTCATGTGTAGCAAGATAAACATATTTCTATTGATAAGGATAGTAAAGCACAGGGTCAAGGGGCTTCTTAGGAAAACTGTTAAGTTCTCTCATGATTTGCCACAATAGGGTAGTTTTTAAAGCAGGCTAAACAAGTGCCGGACAGGAATGTTTTAAGCATATCAAGCCTTCATTAGACTAGAAGAAGTAGATCAAAATGCCATCTCACAACCTCTTTCACAACCCTTTTCTATGACTCTGTAACAGACAACTCAGTTTCTTTAGGATTGAAGCTCATGTAGGCAAATCCTTGTCAGTTTCACAATGCTAGTTCAGAGCAGAAAGGTACTATAACAGTGTGAGCATAGAATAACTGTTCAACCTTTTTCCTTTCTGAGGTAGGGTCATTACTGCCATGGTTTAGGCAGAGTTGCCCTGGTAGCTCCCTATGTAGTTCAGGTATTACATAGACAAGCATGTGTTATGCCAATATGCCAATGTTGAATGGGATACATTTCCTTTTTAACTACACTAATAATCTGAGGATTTAGAGACAACAAAGGGAAATAGGCACACAGAGTATATGATTCATCTGACCTACTTCAGATATCTATTCTAGGAAGTGAATTCTGTCCTTAAAGCACCTATTAATCTCCAAAAGAGCGACTGGAAATGCTATCTCAAAGAAAATGTCTTAAATGAGATTCCCATCCGCTTTTGCTAACCTTATGATGATAAGGGTGATATGAGCACTATATAAAGAAGAATAAACTATATAGTTATAGATAGGACTTTTCTCTCATGGTAGTCCTGACGGACAAAGTAACTGTTCTCATGGACGAGGGATTTATTTCAGTTCTCTAGTGCAGTTTGAGATGGCCTGTCTCACAGCTACATCTTTCTGCTACTTCAGAACACGTTATACAAAGTTTTAGTGCTTTGCTTATGTTTTTCTTCTTCTCATACACACAAACTTTCACAAATACAACATAACCAATTCTTAGGCTGGATCCAGCTACAACCTAAAAAGGTTTAGAAGCTGCTCCACTGTACAGACATTGCAACCTCATGACTGCAATAGAGGACCTCATGATTTGAAAGAAGTAAAAGAACAGTTAAAAAAAAATGCAAACATCTTATAACTGAATTACTAACTGTATAAACCTCATTGACTTTTGAGGAAGTTTTACTGGATTGCATTAATTGCAGAGTAGATCTTCTACTGCCAAAATTCATGTTCCTCTTCCTAACATGTACTTCTAAGGAAGGTGTGATTTTATTTTTCTTCTTTTTAAAAATTAACCAAACAATGTTTTACTTATTTACTCTCAGCATGGACATAACATTTTTTTTTAGACTGTTAGAAAGGCAAATAGTATATCTTAAATCAACTTCCCAATCAGAAGTTCCAGTCATATGTGGTTCTACGTGGTTACAGCTACCATAATTCTGGAGAAATGAAATACTAATTATGATTTTATACCCTGCCCACAAAATAATAAATAAATAAATAATGTATATAAAATACTTGCCTAAAACAATTAAGAAGTAGAATTTTATACTGCTGTTTCAGGCACTGCAGAGACTTCGTGGTTCACTTACTAAGACCAGACTCCAAATCCAATTGTCTTAAAAAAAATAAATAAATTGCAGAGGTGTACTTCTGGAACTTTGTTTTAAAGGAAGATTGAGAAACAAACAAGATTTCTAGTTGTTAGAGGGTGATGATGCTTATTTTCTATTTAGTACATGCTATATTGTAGGATATTTAAATCCCACAAAGTTAAAATACACCCCTGTCCCTCTCTTCTAAGCTTTATCTCTTCTGGGTCTCCAGGATTTAGCAGAATTGGATCCCTAATCTCCTGTAAAACTGTAAGAGTACCTTGCATTGGCTATACAAAATTAATAGAATTACATCAGAAAATCCACTAATAAGAACACTAATGAGAATATGCAAAAAACAGATTATGAACATTACCAAAAATGCAAATTTTGTGCCATCAGCAGAGAAAAGAAAAGGAGATCATTTCTCCTGCATTAAGTGTATTTAGAGGGATGCAGGGGTCATTGGAATAAAAAGAACTTCAGCACATGCTTAAAATTGAGCATGTTTAGAATTGAGCTTCAGGGCTACTCCAGAAGAGAGGTTGAAAAAGATAATTAATATAAATGTAAAGATGTTCATTGAATATAACAAAAAATTGACAACACCCCCTACTGCCAATTTCAATGTATAACTGTCGTGGCTTAGGCTGAATTGGCACATGACAGTGACAGATGCTCTCCCCTCACTTCTCACTACCAGATGAAAAGGAGGAGAGATAAAGAGATTCACAAGTTTAGAAGGAACTAAACTACTTTAATGAAATATTAATAATAAAATTAAAAGGAAATAGTGAAATAGACACAATATATTAAAAAACATATCAAGCTCCCAGAATGACATCACCAGCAGGCACTTCGGAAGACCCAGACTGGACTTGGTGATGGATGGGAACTGGATTCCAGCTCTGAAGTCAGGAACACACAGATTGGGATCAAAGGCAGATGAACAGACAGGGTCCTCTTCGGACATCAGCCATTGAAGAAAGAGAGCTGACCCTTTGATCCCTCAGCTATTATACTGAGTGTGAGGCAGATGGGGTGGATTACACCGTTGGTCAGTTCTGGGTAACCTGTCGTGTCCGCTCCTCCCCACAGCTGGGACACCTCTACACTCTTCTGCTTCTGACCCTGCAACAGGGCAAGTAACAGAATTAGCTGACCTTGGTTGTTATAGCAATAAGTATAAGCAAGAGCCTCTCTGCGTACCATTCCTTGGCATGAAGTACAAACATGGTCTTATCACTCTAAAAGTGAAGAGTTTTCTCCACAATATGCTGTTAATTTCAGAGAGTTAGAAGAGGCCTAGCTCAGAAGTAAAATTACTGAACAGAAAGTTTGTTCTGTTTTACCTCAAACCAGGACAGTAACATAGAAAAATAAATTTTGATTTCTAACTGAGGTTATACATGTGAAATGATCCCAGTGGCAGGTTCCAACAGAATATGCGTATCACCCAAATACAGAGCGAGAGGTGTTGTATCTTTCAAGCCAAAAGGGTTTTAACAACAGGGTCATATTCAGCATCCATCATTCATTTCCTATGTTATTCTCATTTCCTCGGGCTAAATGGAACACAGATGGACCTGGAGTAAACTGTTATTTTCTACAGAACATTGCTCATGGCTATGCATTTTTCTTTTACCTTTATAAAATTTTATGGTTGGATTTAGTTGATAACTAACCTTTTGAAATATATCACATGACCACTTGGTGCTCCTTTCCTGGAATTCCACTTGTAATCAGACCAGTGGGCACTTATGTATTCTGCAAGTACTGAAGTTATTCAGTATGGACCAGATCCTCCTGCTGTCGCCATTTTAGCTCCTTCTTCATCAAAACACAGAATGATTACAGGAATGGTTGTTTTGACCAGATGAGGACTGAATAGAAGCTGGTAAGGAATTTTATTGCCCAGTATTACATAATTTTGATCTATGCATTTTTCATAAAGCTATAGAGAATTTCTGGGCTAGTAACTTAAAAATATTACCTATTTGATTAAAGTAAGTCCATCAAAGCCAAGTTAAACATTAATGTTGGAGCTGAACCTGGTGAGGGATGTCAAGGGCAAAAAGGTTTCTCCAGTACATCAAGTACTTCTGTAAGTATATAAACAGCAAAAGGATGATCGGGGAAAATGCAAGCCCACTGTTGAGTGGGTCAGGGTTCCTGGTGACACAGTCCATGGAAAAGGATGAGGTACTGACAACCTTCTTTGGCCCAGCTTTCACCAGTAAGACGGTTCCTTGGAAATCCTGGGCCCCAGAGACAAGGAGGAAAGTCTGCAGCAAGGAAGGCTCTAAGTCTCTAAGACTGCTCTAGATTCAATTTAATTACATGATTGAACCCAACTGATAAAACTGGCCCTTATTCTAGATCATATATATCAGAAATAGCAGAGATATTTAAAAACATTGTACCAAAACTAAGCTTTAATAGTCAGTGATCCTAATATTTTAAATTGTTCCTGGGCAGAAATCCTGCTATGATTGACATGATAAAGGTCCTAGGTTTTTAATTTAGCAGAGCAACTTTCTCACAACAAATATGCAAGTTGTAATTAATTAACTTGCTACTATCTTTATGTCAAAACACTGAAGCAAAACATATGTCTTCACTAAAACCTCTCAAGACTTACAGACAGCATGAATTTTTTGAAATAAACTTAACCCTATATTCTACAAAAATAGCAATAATGAAATCCTTGGCTATTAAGAACACATTCTTAAACAAAAAGAAGTTAATTCTAAACTGGAAATCAACATCTACCCTGTACCTTCAATTTCTGGGGGAAAAAAAGTGGTTTCCATGGTATCATAAAATGCAAACATCAGAGTTAAATTTCATTTTAAATTTTAATAGTTGGATATTCATTGAAGTAATTGATTACTAACATGTAAATATTTTATAAATAGTTGTTATAGATTTCAAAATTTTGCCCAAGTCACAGTTTAAAATATGTTTATCCAGTAGTCCGGGAATATTGATCATACAGTGGTTACAATCCATCTCGGATCCATCTTGACTCAGATAAGCTAGAGCACTGGACCCCATAATGTCCTTACTGCTTAACTGTTTTCCTATGCCTTTCCTCTGTTTTACATTGCCTCCATTAGTTGTGTTAAATACATACTTGCTACAGGGAGAGGAAGCCCTTAACAACTTGGGCTGAACTCATCAATGCCACTTGATCTTGTGGTTCTCCATCAGCCTGTGGTACTTTGCTTTTTATTTAGCAGAAGGCTGAGTTAGTAGGCCTCTAATTGAGAAGAAATTGAGTTTCTGGTCACTGTGGTGAATAGAATGGAGATAATTTGAGGTAACACATGCCTATTTATCAGACTTTATTATCATCTTCAGAACTGTCTGGACCTAGGAACCCTAATCACTCCACTAACGCCAGGACAGACTTATCTTTCTAACCCAAGTGAAATATCAGAAATTTCAACACTCATACTAGCTATACTTCCAACGGTTCTTCATGGCTTTTATTCTGAAAATCTTATATATAGCAGTGAAGCCGTTTAGCTTGTGGCCTTATTTTACAAAGTTGTCACGCTCTCAGTTTTGATTATATCATGCTAAAATGAATGAATCTGTGATAAATTTTGTCTTTTGCTTACACATTTCAGTAATTGAAAAACCAGTGGCTGAGCACTCTGCAGTGAGTTTTTTTCAGCTATGATCTGTACAACTGTTTTAAAAACCACTTGAGCTTTGGGTGTTTCCACCAAATGGTCATGGCTCACTTGTCATGCTGTGGCGTCTGCAACAATTTACCAAGGACACTGCTTATAATTTTAATATTGACAACATAAAGTATGTTTTCCTTATCATCACTGCAGGCTTGAAAGATACAGTTGTTAAAAAACCACCAACTCTGCAATAACAAAAGTAGACAAATATATACACAGATTGAAAAAAGCCAATTCATCATTATGTTGACTATTATAATTACTAATGAACAGTTCTTCATAACAGTGACTTTTTTCCTTAGACTTTTAAAATGTATTCATCCTGATAGCCTTCTTCCTGAGAATAGTATTGTAATGTGGGCTGAATGGTAAGTGGATATACATGTTCAGTTTCATTCTTAGAGAAACTGAAAAGAGAACTTAAAATAATGGATATGGGTTGCGAGAATTTTTAAAATAATAAAAATAAAAAGACACAGCACTGAAAAGTTGAGATAGCAGAACTTGACACAATTTGTATGCATATGTGTCAAACAAGAAGGAGGAGTATTTCAAGGTGAGAGCTTGTCAGGAACGGAAGAATGTTGTGCACTTGACCATATATATGAAAGAAGTAAAAATGTATTTTAAGCTCATTCATTGAACTTGGGTAGGGAAATAAAAGAAAAACCAAGAATATCTGTCTCTGTGTATTATCATTATGAACAACAGTAAGTACCTGGCTGGTTGGATTCTGACACAGATTAGTATCTAGATATTTTTTGAAAAGTTTTTAAACCTATTTTATAGGTTCTTACACAAAACTTATACTTGTGCAAACTTCTTCAGATTTAGTAAACTTAATATAAAACCCTTGCATGTGATCAAAAAGTAAAAATAACTTCAAAAAACCTTGAAAACCTGAAATAACTCCTTCCATAGAATTTACTTGATTCACCTATGTTTAGGTGTCCTGGAGAAAAATGTAGAGTTAGTTTATTGTAGCCTCACATTTTTTCTTTTGAGATATTCAGATCACAAGCCTTACTCCAGAAGCATTAGGCACAACTGTACAAAAAAACCCCAAACCACAACAGAAAGAAAACCCAACTAAAATAGCTGTTGTACAGTGCCAGTGAAACAACTTGTTTTCTTTACCAGTCCTGTCAGCTAGAAAATCTGCCTAAGCATGTTTGAGCCAATAAATATTGAACTATTCCATGGACAGCAATTGCTTCTACTGGAAAAGTTCAGTGAAGTCACCTGTGTAGTTCGCTTGAAACTGAAAAAAGCGAGCTGAGCACAGGATGTCCATACTCTTCATAGACAAGGAAAGCCTGGTCTCCCAACACAGATTTGTTCTCCCGTGTCTCAAACAGAAAGACTAACCGCTATTGGAAATGCCTTTTGGCCATTCCTTATAGAAGAGGTTAATGTATTAAATTCCAGGAGAGGACTTTGAAAATCAAGTGAATGGAGGTGCCTCTAGACTAAAGAAAATACAGTGAATAAATTTTGGAGTTAGAATGAGCCTGATATGTCTGGTTCTATAGCAGGTTCATGTCCAGCTTTTAAAATGTTTACAGTTCCTGGCTTGTGGCCTTCATTTGTCTAAGTTTTTGACTATGCAGCTGTGGCATGAGGCTTCCTCCAGAACTGGGACATTTTCTGTGATGTCAATGAGTAGGGAATTTTTTTCTTTTTCATCTTTTTGTATTGTTTATTACTTACGTGAGAGATTATTTTGGTGCTTCCTTTCCAATATGTATAACAAAAATGACAAAGAATATCTTGCATGACCTACCAAATATATGAGTTGATGCTTGAAAGCTAAGAAAAATTTAACCATCATTTACATATTTATGACTCACAAAACTACTTCTCTATTACCATTTCAAACTAAATATTGGTCAGCCTGCCTGACATCCCTTCGTGATTATCTACTCAAGATCTATAAAAGACAGCCCTTAATTTCCCCTCCCTAAACACTGTCTTCCACTTCCTTTCCTGAATTTTCTGCCCTGACATTCAAACCTGGATGTGTTTTCACTGTTCTCTGTATTCAGCAGGTTATGCCTCAATTTTTCTGTAGTGGTATCTGCCTTTCCTATCCGATCAAACAGCTACAGTTCCTGTCCAGATTTTTATCAAGTCCTACCTGGCTAGCTTTTTATGCCACACTTTCATCTTGACAATTGATTCTTATTTATATCCATCCAGAATTATTCTTCCCAGTAATATTATTTTGGCAATGTCACCTCTTCTTGTATCTCTTTACTGCTCCTCGCTCTTCCTTGTTACATCAAGCATGAAATGTTTGTTGTTACTTTCATAGTTCTGCTCCGTTTATCCTCACTTGATCGTCATTTCTCATCCTCTTGCCATCAATCCATTATGTCAGCCTCTCTTCCCTATTAGTTCAATTTTAATATGGTGCCTTTCTGAATATTTGAGAGAAGCTTCATATAAACATATTTAGGATTATTTCATTACATTCCTTTGATGCTTTTTATCTTTGTGATCTCTGTGACCTCTGTTTAAAAACCTGCTGATGAAGACTACCAAACGATCCCCTTTTCTTATACTTCTCTACCTCATTGTTTGTACTGCTCTTCTTATTTCATCTCCAAATTACAGTGTTTATGCTTTGGGAAATGGATGGTTTGCCAGTACTGTCTTTTTGTAAAATACCTATCACATCCAAGTCCTTACGCTCCCTAGGCAAGGTCTGAACTGTCACCCAACTTCTAATATATATCCAAAGTAAAACAAAAGAACAAACACAAATCTCTACTCTGCCTAATCTGTTTAGGGCCTCAGAGACCACAGACGTTGTAGCTTTCCTTAGAAACCTTGTCGAAACCTCAGAAACTTTGCTGCTACCTATGGGCAGATCTGGTATCCTGGCTGAATTAAGGATTTAAATGGATATTTTACAGTTCAACCCACATGGGGACCACAAAATGGAGAGACCTCCAGTATTCCAGACTGGAGGGGGAATTTTGCATTATTTTCTCTAAAATGGAACCTAGGCGCTTCTTTACCTGATGGGACTCAAACTTCACAAAAGTATTAAAATTGTTAAGTAATTAGATTGAGAGTAACAGTACTCTTCACACCTGTTAATGAGAGGAATTTTAGCTATTAAAATGCCAGTTCCCAGAAGGACAACTACCTCTTGAATGCTGTTGTTCCACAGTCTCTGCAGTCTTATATGACCTGTAGTAAAACCAAGAAAAGAGTCCTATGTCTTTTTAGCCATAGGAAGACACCCCAAGTGCACAGAGGGTCTATGTGCTCTGACAGTTTTCACATCCAGAGTTATAAATGCATTAAGTGTCTTAAGAGCCTGGGTTTATTTTCATATAGAGCAACATCCTGCTTTCCTGGGCCTTTCTTAAGTTCTGATGTCATCCACTCCTCTTACTTATCTGTAATACCCATATCCTAGCTAATCTAAAAGTAATTCCCAGTTGGCAGCTTCTAAGGTAAGGATCTATGCCTTAATTTCTGTATCCTCTGAGTAAATTCGTCCTCAATTATCTTGACTATTCTTATGTGGGCTTTTTGACTTTGTGTATGCTATTAAAGCATACTTACACTCCAACAAGCAATCTGTAAAAAAAATGTATAATTGGATTCTCTGTGTGTTGTCTCTCATTAACTCTGTCTTAAGTGTACTCTGTTGACAAGTTTTTTAAAAAAACAAAAACCTATTCTGACAGTCAACCTTGCAAATTCGTCCTGAGATTTGCAAGTCAAATTCTGACACTATTTAAATTCTACAAGTGGAGCTTTGTTAATAATTTCTTGATTATTTGTGAGCACAAAAAAAAAAAGAAAAAAGAAAAAAGAACTAGTTCATATTCTCACAGCTTTATTAGCACTAGAGTGAGGTGCTAAGAAGAATAAAACAGTAAATATCCAATCAGTATAATAAGCACATCTCTACATAAATAGGTAAGTGTAAATCATACTAACCACATGGAGAAATGTAACATTTAAATGTAAAAGAGTTATAATTTTAAACATACTATTTCAGACAGAAAATTTAGATTTTGTTCATGTTCACTATGAAATTAACAATTTTTATGTGACTGCTTTGTAACACGACCTCACCTAAGTAATAAACTACCCTGTGACATTACAGAAAATACTGGTTTTTTCACTAAATTTTTGAAAGAAAATGTGTACATTGGCAAGGGATCAATAGCCAAAAAAAAAGTTATTTTATTATAGATATTATATAAATTATGTTTATAATGTCAGAAAACAGGGAAGCAGAAGAAGAGAAAGGCATTATCTTAACTCCGGTTTTGAACTTCTTTCTGTGTTTTAAAGTGCCAGCTGCCACTGGAAAACTCTAAGTAATCCCAGTCCTCAGTGCAGCTGGGTCCAAACCAACCCCAAACATGACACAAAGCAGCATGAGGGCTGTTTCCTGCAGGACTCCTCTGGCTGCTAATGACTGGATGAAGCTCTGTATATTCTAGTCCATGCTCCTTACCATGTTTGATCCTGGCATGTCCCTGACATGTCCCGTACCAAGGAATGGGTTACATTTGTCCTAAAAAATTTCCTATTGTTTAACAAGAATCCTTCTGAGCTCTTTCTATACTGTTTTCTTTCAGATGTGTGCTCCATTCTTAAGAAATGTTCTTTTTAATGAGCATTTTCATTATTTATTTTTTTAAACTAAGATATGTATGGGTTCAGTATGTTTCCTTTTATGCCATATACACAAGTAGACAAATGAGCTAATGCATGATGTATCTGTTATCAGTGTCCCTGAGGTACTTGGAAATAGAATCTAATGTTATCATTCCACATACTTGTATAGTTTCCTCTGTCTTTTTGTTGTGATTTATAATACTGTATGAACTATGAATTAGTACTTTAGTTTCTCCTGCATTAGTTACCATTCTTTCCACTGGGGTCAGTTGTCAGAGGAGATTTTCATAAAGGTTTTTGTTTCTATTAAACACTTCTGTTGCAAGCACTGATAAAGTGCTTTGGGGGGAGGGAGAGGGAATCTTATAAGTTAATCAAATTTTTTCCCCTTTCAGCATCTGAGATTTTTAAGAAGCTATTTTTTTGTATTACTATGTTGTTATCTGTTGCACTGTCTGTTTATTAAATGGCCTTTTATTAACTTCTATACCATGAATAAACTTTTCTTGGAATTTAGATTATTTTTTTTCTAGTGGAGATGAATTTTATTTTAACTTTCCCCTTTAGATTGTACCCTCATTTAAATGTTAATTCTGTGAGATGTTGATTGCAATTTTTTCCCCTGCTGTCCAGAAAAAGGAGTTTAAATTATAGTCACTTACTATTTCATGGTTTAAAACCTATATTTACCTAGGACCTGCTTTGATTTCACATCTCTGCTAATGCCAAAATGAACTAGATTGGCAGTACTTTTAACTGCAGAAGCGATCATTTTTTCTCATTAACCACCTTTTCTCCTTCTCCCTTGAAAGGAACCAAAGTAAAACAAAAACTTTCTCTGGATGAAAAGCAGGCTGCATTGAAATCACTCAGAAAACTTGCTAATTTTAGTGGAGTCAGAATTTTATTTTTGTCTTCTTGTCATCGTATCTTATTATTCCAAAAGGGCCAAATTCAAGGTCATCAGAAATCAATGTAAAGATTCCTGTTGACATCACTTGGCTCAAAAAATTCAATACTATTTTGAGAATGCCATTTAATATTTTCCTTAGATGTTAGCCTAGGAAATGTATGGACGAGACAACATATCTATATGCACTGAAGCTTGCATCCTAAACCTTATGGTATGGGATTATTTGAGCCTAAAATATGAACTGGCTGAAAGTGAAATGCAATCACATTCATAAGAATGTGGTAAGTGCTGACCAACATACCCTATCTTGAATTTCAGGGGAAGAAGATAATTACACTGTACTCAATTAAAAGGACAATTGTGATTTTTTTAAATAGAAGGAAAATAAATACCCACACTAGTTTTGGACAGACAATTGAAAATTAACACTCTGCATCTTTCAAAAGTATCATGAGGCTTTTAACAACCAAAAATTGTCACAAGCTGGCTTTTATGTGTTCTCTGAAAACAAAGGCAGTCTGACTTTGATAGCACTTTAATTTTGCATAGCACTGATCTTAACACTGGATGTTTATTTAAAAATATTTTCAGCTGTAATTTTCAGATAACTGGGATTAATAAGTGATTGTATCTCTTGCTGAGGGTTATTTGTGCTCCCAAGTACACCACTGAAATTAAATCTACATGAATGTTGGAGCCACCTTTTAACTAGTATTGCAAGATCTGATTGGTGTCAATAATACTCTAACTGATATACATTTGTGGTTCTTTAGTTCTTTTACAGTTGTTTGGGTTTTTTTTTCATAATCAATAGGTACAGTAATTTAATACCCAAGTGGTTCAGCCCCCTTGATCTTTAATATAAATGCCTCTTGTGCCTCTACTTATCCCTAGGAAAACAGGGGAGAGTCCATTTCTTTCTGTCTTCAAGCCCCTGGGAGCTTGGATCCCACAGGAATTTCCTATGGAATTAGAATATATATTCAAGCATACTAAAGTTGTGGAAAACTCCTCCATAACAGGACCCTCTTACATTTTTATTTTCTCAAAAATTTCTCAAATATGATGAAAGTGCTGCATCACTAGCATGAATAGAAATGCATGCGACAGGAACTCCATGCTAAATGCTAGGGTGAATTTTGAAAAGCGCTTTTATTAATGAGGTATGATGATTATACATTGTTAAGGCAGCAGAGAGATGTGTAGTCAAACAATAAATGCAGCAGATGACAATTCAGCTGCACAGTTGATTCAAGAAGGTTGCTCACTTGTATCCATTTTCCAATGTGGGAGCTTCAGCTCCACGTTGTGAGAGGTAAGTGGCAGTGGGATTTCACAGTGGAGACAAAAGAAATAAAAAAAATAAAAAAAATGATTCAGCCATTAAATTTTACAGGTGCTTTATCAGCTGGTAAGACAGAAACTGAGTAGCAGTTCAAAAAAGATGCCTGACAAGCACAGATGCTCACATGGAAATTCTTCACTAAGCTCACACGAGAGGTTCCTTTGCACAGAGACATTTCTCTGAGTGCCTCAGTGCTGCCTCAGCAACTGTGTTTCGATGCAGGTTTTCTCTATTTCCTTCTGCTTCTTTGTTCATTTGTTTCTGTTTCTTTCCTCTTGTTTTCCTAAAGTGATAATCTGTCTTGCAATACTCCAGAGGGAACTGCCAAGAATGTTGTAAGAGAAGCCCTTAGAAATACTCCCTCACATTCGCAGATGGTGTTTTAATTTCAAACCCAAAAGAGTGAATTGGTCCTGCTCTACTTGATTTTCAGTTGAGGTTTATGAAAGGTTCGTGGCCTTATAGAGAAGAAAGTTGATTGAATAACCCAAATAAATAGTTTAATTAGGAATCTGTGAGTGAGTTCCTTAAAGTTCCCAAATGTGGTTAATGCCTATAATTCGATTATTCAATTTTCATTAACTACTCAAAATGGTTGCTGGCCATAAAAGTTATGTATGGGTGTGCATGAAAATTCAATAAAGGAATATGTTTTTCTTTATGATCTCTGTGTCTACTAGATACAATTGAGTGAGACACCCATTCTTAATAAACACACAGAATTCCTCTTGAATGTAAAAGGATGTGCATGCTCAGTTAAGAATTGTCAAAAATCCTGGTAAAATCTAAACCTGATGTACTGTCCCATCCTTTCTTTTATATTGTTATGAGCAGATTTTAACATTATGTGCTACAAACTTACCAAGAATATTTTTGATGCTACATATTCTGGTGTAATATCAATGATTCTTTTTTTTCTCCATGAGTTACCACTCTTCTTTTTCTTTTTTTATTTTTTTTTTCGGTTTGACACACTAGTAACACTATAAGGTTCAGATGGGCCACATGGAGCCTGACTGTGTCCCTTTGGAAACAAAAGCTCCAATTTGGAATCAGCTCAAGTTTGGACCACAATATTTGAATTGTTAATCTCACCTTCAAAAAAAACCCTTTTGGACATGTCTTTCTCTTCACACATACCTTACTAACAACTTAAGTTGGTATTTCTGGGTGGTTTAGCATTAGTTTCTTTCTGAAGTTGACTGACATTTTCTTTGCCTTTACTCTTCTGTTGCTTTATATTGCAATATTTAAATATTACAGCTCCATTTCAGATCTTCTAGAATAATTATTTCATACTGCATTTGAAAACAACGTCTTGTTTGCTGAATGACAGTAAAAAATATAAAGAGAAATATCTGTTGTTATTTACAATTTTTTGCTCTGTAACAAGGCTGATACCTTTTAGTTATTAGCTACTCTAAATGTGATTGCTAATAAACATTTCACTGCTTGGATCTTTTTACAGATTCCACAGTAAGGCCTACACTTTTTTTTAACCAATCTTAATTTCTTTTTTTTAATTAATCATTCCAGTATTGCATATCACTCTTCAACTAAATATATTGAAATATGTCACAGCCATTGGTGAAGATTAAAATCTCTTTCTAGGTATTATAATTCTTTATTGATTATATATGTTCTTAGTAATTGTATATAGCAGCTTTTTTTTTTTTTTTTTTTTTTTTACACAGCAGTCTATGAGCATTGAGTATGGAGAAAAGCTGCATTACAGAGCTGTTAGGATGAGAAGAAAGAACATGCATTTCGCAGACTTCAGGGTTAATTAAGGCAAGCAGAATGTAATTGCCCACTTCAAATTTGGTCAAGAGAATATTATGAGAAATACCATACAATTTTTAATGGCCAGTTATGTTCAGGACCTTGTTTTTACATTTTGTCTGAAAGATGACATCTCTAGCAATAGGGTTCCGTCTAGCATGATACCTGGGTAGTACTAATACAGAGAAAAAATGTCACCTACTCTATCACTCAGTAATAATATCTCCTTAAATACTTCAGAGGTCCACGGAGGTCCTCCTTCCATCTGTGTACAGATCAGACTGACCTCATTTAATTTAGGGGTTCTCTTGTGATTACAATTTAAACCTGTTTTTCTGCACCACTACAGATGATTGCATTATCTCTCCCAGCCAGCACTCTAAAATGGAGCAGCACTCTAGAAATAAACCCTTTTCAGGACAATCTGCGGTTTGATTAGCATGGCAGTTCAGGGGCAAAGGGGTGCCAGGAGTATCTCTTTAATAACCCTCTGCAGTAAACACAGACAGCAGAGCAGAAAGGGGAGTAGATTTGTCATTGGTATTAGGGCTTACCTCCCTCCCATTGAAGGGAGAAGGTGACTAGGCTATAATGTTACAGGGAATGAATGGACTTCTGGCTCCATACCCTAAATATTGGCAAGCATACACTTTATGTCTGCAAAGCAGCATACACTGCACCGCCTCTAAGCCCACTTGAATCTTTTTCAGTCTGTCTCCCTCTTGCTATCTGGCTGCTCAATGGAGGGTATGTTTGATTCAAGTTTTACAGTCAAGTCAGAACTTCAGGTGTCTGCTTGCAGCTCTCTCTAAGTGCATACAGGCAGAAGCAAATAAATACACAAAATGTTTTTCCTACAGCTGGTCAACAATTTTAAGCTGAAATGTTATTTCAATAGCAAGCATCCTTTAAAAAAAAAAAGGAAAAATGCTTTTGATTATTACTAGGCCAATTTTCATAACATTTTGAATTGAAATTTTTTTAGAATGTTTTTATTGAAAACATTAAACAAGTATTACCCAAATAGTTATAGAAATGCTTCAACTTGTTCTTTCTCTAAGGAAAAACAGTAATCATCCTCTGAATTGTGTCAATAATGTTTTTGCTATAAAAATGTCATGAAACATTGGAAGATTTGATTAAACGTTGTTTTGAGTACTGCCCTGCATACAGGTGCGTAGTAAGATTTCTTTTCTGTCTTCCTATTCCTTCTTACCTGTTCTTTTGGTTATATCGGGAGAGGTACCAGATGACTGGATGACTGGAGGATGGCCAATGTGACGCCCATTTACAAGAAGGGCCGGAGGGAGGATCCCGGAAACTACAGGCCTGT
>JAOXNO010000001.1:175850680-175862870 GCA_028565335.1 Limnodromus scolopaceus
CTGCCCTGCATACAGGTGCGTAGTAAGATTTCTTTTCTGTCTTCCTATTCCTTCTTACCTGTTCTTTTGGTTATATCTGGATCTTCTATTTTTCCTACACTTCCTTATGAATCTTGTTCTTCCAAATAAGTTACTCTTGCAACAGTACTATTTTACTTAAAGGTATAGACATTGATCTGACAAATCCTTACTCATATTGGTAGGTCTACTCATAAGAATATCTACTGAAGTTGATGTCAATTTTTTTGTGACAATAAGTTTGCATTGGTATTTGCATTTACAAAATGAATCCTCATTTTTAACAATTATAGACAAATTAGCAACAGGCTTGCATTCTATAGTAATAGTCTTTTTCTGTCAAACTCTTTTATTGTCCTTTCAGTCCACAAAACTTTAGTGCTATTTCCCAGGAGAAAGCCTTCAGCAAAGTAGAGACACATCAGAGCACAGCTAAGGTACAGAATACAAGAATTATAAAACTGTCATAAATGTCAGAATGTATTGTAATCAGCAGCACAGTAGCTGTGCCTGGAAACCAGCCATTTATTCTAGGGAGTTCTTTGTGGTCTGGTAAACTGCATTAAATTTAAACAAAATTGTAATGACATTTCTACAAAATAATATTTTAATAATCCAGGACACTGCCAGCTTCTTTTTTTCTTATTATTTTTAATTTTTTTTGTATTTCCATTCTTTACTTTATTCTCAGACTTTTATTTTACCATACATAGCCAGCACACCCTCTCTTTTTCTGTTATACATACACACTTACCTGCATACTTCTCTATAATATCAGCACTCTGAATTTAATCTCCCAGTTGCCAGTTTTGCACCAGTGTGACTTCACTGACCACAGTGGGGTTTCCACAAGTTTAGATGACTGTACAGAAGATCAGAGTGAAATTCAGCAATTTAACAATTATTTAGCTTGAGTTTTCTGTCGTATGAAAGCTAAAGCTCCTAAAATAAAGCAACCCCTTCTACACACAGCAAGGAAGCAAAGCCAAACAACAGAATTAAATCAATATGTAGAGTTAAAAAAGAAGATTTCTGAAAGTGAGTAACTAATAAAACAGATGCTAAAACAATACAAAGGAATTCTATATTTCTCTGTAGAGAAATAAAAGAACACACAGAAGGTAAAACTGTTAGAAATAAACATTTCATATTTAACCATTAATCAGTATGTAGTCTAATATGCATTACTTTTGCAATTATAAATAGCCATGTTAACAGAATAAATGCTGTTCTGTGACAGACTGTATTGTTCATATCTCTCTCTCTGCCTCCCTCTTTTCTTCTGTCTCTCTCCTTGCTCCTTCAGTTCATTCTCCGTTACGTGCCTTAAACTTGCATCCATCTTTTCTGTTGCTTTTGACACTTTCTGAAGTCAAGTAATGGTGAGCACAGGTAATATATTATTTATTTATTGAGCATTGTGCACACTGGGAGGCAAATTAGTATTCTGTCCCTATCACTCACTGCTAGACACTGCACGCAGATGGAACACATTACCACATTAGACCAGTTAAGAGGTTTTAAATTAGATTTGTGACTTGAAAGTTTGAATAAGAAAACTAATAGAACACAAAATGAAGCAGAGGGAAAATTAGATTAATTATCTACAACATTTGGAGTGAACTGTTGCTGATGCACTGTGTTGTAGAAGGCTATTTTTATACTACAAACATGCCTTAATTTTGCCTACATTGAACTACTTGAATGGTTGTGAAAACACACTTATTTACAGGTTTTAATATCCCAGAGTTATTTTTTAAATTAGAAATAGATATTTTAAATGTGCTTAAATGTGTTTTTCTCCTCAGTTGTTTTTCTTTACTATTCTGAGGAGATAGGATGAATTGTAAGCACTACAGGGACTGTAGAAATTAATCACGGAAATACAAATTTGAATCTTAAAGCTGAATTAGAGGAAAATTAGGTAAGAATTTTTAATGTTGAGTAGCTAATTTTGTATCATTTTACAATATAAGACAAAATTCTGTATTCTGTGAATACATCAATGCAGCTTTTGAACTGGGAACTGTACATGCAATGCAAAAACAGATACATTTTTCCCCACCCTTCCCATTTTCCTTCTCACCCATATGAAAGACTCTTTCACGTTCAGTCAGGAAAAAATAGCAAAGAATAACACAGGCAGTAGCCAAATTGCACATTTACAAGTCTGCTTTATCATCACCGCAGCAAAGACTCAGCTCTCATTTCATTTCTGAAACTGTTTCCTGGTGATTTAGGCAATTCAGGTAGCCTGAGACAATTCACCTGCAAATAGGATTGAGTCCAGGGACTCCACATTCTTATGTCACTAGCATTTCTTTTACCTGTTCCTACCTTCTTTATTAAGTGAGACTGCTGATATTTAATAAAAGCAATTTAACTTAGAATATCAAAAAATATTCAAACAAACCATAGCCTCTCCCAGATGAATTTGACCAGTTTTGCTGTATATTATTCCCTCTTCCATGTTTTTTTTTGTTAATTTACTCTGCATGTATTGTAAACACTTATTTTTTACTATTTTCATGTAATTTATATCTTTTAGCTTATAAGATCTTAAAAATATCTACAGGGCTTGGAATTTTAGGAAGAGGGGACAATGAATAATACCTAATTCCTGTGCTTGTGCAAAAAGAATATACATTAAGAAGTACTGTATAACATTGGTGGATTTTTTAAATGCAGTATCCAAAAACAGGAAGAGAAGTTACAGACGAAGAAAAATGAGAGAAAAGAGAAAACCTTTTTGTGTATTCATATACGCATTATATCGTATACACCCACACATATATATGCATGATTGAAACTTGTTTAAGATGCTTTGTCAGGTGCCTCAAACATATATTTGTTCTTCACAAAATAATTGTTTTACGAAAAATATCTGAATTAAAAGGAGACCTTGTTGCATCTTTGTGTTGCTGTATTTTTAAAGAACAAAGCTATATTAATAAAAAAAAAAAGAAGTAATGGGTAAAATTTGATAGCTAAGGAACACAGGCAGTTGATAAGGTTAGCTAAACAAATATCAGTGAAGAAATATGGCTAGAAGAAATATGGCTAAAAGAAATAGGTATGAAATATATGTACTTCTGATATGTACATCAGAGTCATATCTAGTGACGTTTACTGATAATGTTATGACTGATACTAAACCAAGATGCCAAAATTATGTATCATGATGCAGAAGAGGCAAAAGTATTTAATAAATATTTATCTTCTGCATCAGCAGAAAAACTACAACAAAGACAACAACACCCACCCCCCCAACAAAACAAAAGGATAGGCATGAGATTTTATATTGATAATTTGATTTATTAATGAGAATTAAAAATGTAATGAAGTTAAGCATTTATTAAAATACAAAACCGGAACACTCAAGTCTAAAAAGACCCAAGGAATTATGCAGAAATATCTGAGCTGTTTAAAATAATAGATGTTTTCAAACAAGAACAATGGAAAATACACAGAGGATTTGAAAACAGCCGAAATGCTGTACTGGTGTTTTAAAAGGTTATGCAAGGGGAAATTAAAGGACATCTAGGTTGATATCAATCTCAGACAGTAGTTATCAAAAAGCTGACTTGGATGCAATCAGTAAATAATTAAGAGTCAGTAACATTCAAAATTAATGTCAGCCAATGAGGTTTAATGGAAAATAAGCCTTGTTATACAAACTGTTTAATGTCTTTTATGAGATTACAAACTCAGTTGATAAAGGTCAATTTGCTGAATGAAATATTCAGACTTCTGTAGGGTACTTGGCTTCGCGTCACATGACTTTCCAGTTTTAAAAAAGATCTGTTATAAAATGAAGGTATCTATATATAATATATATATTTGTCTTTAGTACTAGGTTGTGATAAGAGACTGTTGATTAGAAATTAGTAGTCACTATGGATGGATGTTCTTGTAATTTCATAAATGAATTTATCTCGGCCCAAGGTTGTTCACTGTCTACATTGTTAGTTTAGAAGAAAATACAAATGAACAGTAAATAAAATTAATGAAAATACCAGAATTGGTAAACTGGCAATAAATAAATAAAGTGGCAATTCAGATAAACACATTAAGGCAGGATGTATTGTTTAGTCAAAAGAAGTACATTTTAACACTTTACTGGTTAACACGAAGGGGTAGAAGATTGTGTCAGAATAAGCACCAGTTCACATTAGTAGGATTTACAACAATTAGATACTTATCCACATTACAATCTCCACGGACTTCAAAAAACAGCAGACGTCTGCTTTCTCCTTTATATGTGCATTACAAATTGAGGTTAGTTTCTTCCCCTGCTGCTTCCAGAAAGAAGAATGGAGGAAGAATATATGGTAGAAGGTACAACTGCCAAGTTTGAGCTGACCTTCAGACTTCTGTGCCATTTGCCATCTACAACCCTCCCTTCCCTGCTCTCTCTGGCTACAGTTAACATGATCCTCCCAAAGTTTTCAATCTAATCTTTATTTCCATTTTCTACCTCCTTCTTTCATTATCATAGGTGTCAAAACCTCCATTTTAACTTCATACGTAAGGAAACTTGAGTCAGTACTGCTCCCTAAGATAACTGACAGAATTTGATTACCCAAATGTGATTCAGAAATCAAACTTCATCACCAGCTATGCAAGGAGAAAAGTAGGACTATTTCTGCACTGCTATATGATATTAATGAAGCTATTAGTTGACTTCAATGACAAGTTCTGGTGCTTGGACTTTAGAAAAGATGTTAACAATTCTAGAGGCTTTGAAAATAATTACTAGAATTGGGAAGGTTGGGGAAAATGCCTCATGAGTAGAAGCTGCAAAAGCTCCATGTATTGAATATCTTCAAGGAAATGACTGCATCACAATCTACAAATGCCTAATTGAGAAACTTTGTGGCATTAGGCATAATGAGATGCAGTGGTTTGAAGGCAAAGTTAGGTAAATTAGACTAGATATAAAGGTCATTTCAGAGAGATCTTAACAGAACAGCTTCCTTAGGAAAGCAATGAGTTCTCTACTGCTTTCAGTTTCAAAATTAAATTATTAAAAAAAACTCCATGAGAAGTTAGCAACACAGCCACTCAGTGTGTTTCTCCAGGAGCTACACAAATCAGCTATCTTTCACAAATGACTGCTACATATGTGCTGTAGCTCTAACACCCATAGTAAATCTGGCCAGCTGGCCACCCTAGACTTTTGCTCATGCTAATTTCAGAATATGAGCTATCTTGACTCTGGATTGCACCATATTGGGTAATTGTTTGGTGTGGTCTTGATGGTCTGGAATGCAGCATTTCATTCCAGAATCAGTTCCCAGAGCAAGACGCATTTGTTCCTTGAACTTCTGGCTAGACACAGACCACAGAAACACCGCTATGTTACAAGGGTAGTTTGGGTTATTTTCATCATACAGATGAAATTTCTCCTTTATCATTCTGCATGATACTGTATAGGGTTCCTGCAGGGTTCCTCAAAAATTTTAAAATTATGCAATCAGAGACTATTAGAAAACTCTTACTGCATGGAGTGCATGGAGTTTCATTTATCCACTTATCCATTTATCCATTATTTCCTACTCTTTCTGTGTTTTATCCATGGCTTCCATAGTAGTGCTTTCCGTTTCGTTTGGGATTGACACATATGCAGGTCATATTTATTCTCTAATTTAATGTGTGTCTTTAGTTAAGTTGCCGTTATCTATGTAATACATTTGTATGTCATCTTTGAAGTGAGAAAAAAAAAAAAAAATCATGGCATTATACATAGATCTGTTTTGTATACAACACTTTTAGGTTTCAGAAATTATGTTGAAAAGTATGCAAGCACCTGAACTTCAAAACAGAGAATTTTGATCTGCTTTTCTCCATTTTAACAATCAAATTCCTTTTTTATTATTATTGATATGCTAGCCTACGCACACTTGAAATACTCTTTGAGAAGAGTTTATTTTGTACTAAGAGATCTATCAGAGCCCATGCATACTCCCTTCTATTTGTCAGGTTTACCTGTTTCAAGATATGAAAGGTCATTACATCTATTCATTTTGCTTCTGCTCATAATACTCATCATATACTAAATTTATACCTAGAATCTTTAATCTAAGATTAACCATAAACATGCTTATTTTTTTACCTCTATTTTTCCATTTTTCAGGGAGATACATTACCACAAAATGAATGTTTAGCTGTCACCAGAACTGAAAAATATGTATCCTGTTCAAGAAAAATAATCACACCTACAATTCTACTGAAAAGAACTGTTAAATAAGTGACACAAACAATAATGCACATAATGCACTAAAAAAGGCAGGGGGGTTTTTATTGCCCATTTTCATCACTTGTTTAAATGTGAAATTAAAAAAAAAATAAACTCCATAAAACTCAAAGTGCTGTCACGATCATCGGAAAACCATTCTGACCTCAGTTTCTTATGAAGGTAATTATTAGCAAGCGTAGAAAAAAAAGACTAAAGAAAGATGAGACAAGGAAAAACCACCCCGTGTGGGGCTATGGGTTAAAAGAAGCACCTTATTCTTATGTATCATGAAGAGGACTAGAAGATTGCAAGTAACATTATGCCAAGCTTTGCTGCTGACTCAAATTACTGAGACTCCAACTGCAGTAAAGGTAATAATAAAGTGAAATGGAAACAGAACAAGTAATGAAAACTAACCTGTATGGTTTGCAAACAGAATCACAGAATCACAGAATTTTCAGAGCTCTAGAGATCATCTAGTCCAACTCCCCTGGTAAAGCAGGATTGCCTAAAGTACATTACTCAGGACTGCATCCAGGCGGGTCTTGAAGATCTCCGGAGAATGGGACTTCATGACCTCTCTCAGCAGCCTGTTCCAGCGCTCTGTCACCCTCACCATAAAGAAGTTTTCCCTTGTATTTTAATGGAACTTCCTATGTTTCAGCTTATGCGCATTGCCCCTCATCCTGTCACTGGGAACCACTGAAAAGGGTCTGGCTCCATCCTCCTTCAACACACCCTTTAGATACTTGTAAGTATTAATAAGGTCTCCCCTCAGCCTTCTCTTCTCCAGGCTGAAGAGTCCCAGCTCTCTCAGCCTTTCCTCATAAGAGAGATGCTCCAATCCCTTAATCATCTTTGTTGCCCTACACTTGCCTCTCTTTAGTAGCTCCCTGTCCCTCTTGAACTGGGGAGCCCAGAACTGGATGCAGTATTCCAGTTGTGGCTTCACCAGTGCAGAGTAGAGGGGGAGAACGATGTCCCTTGACCTCCTGGCTACACTCTGTCCTATGCAGCCCAAGATTCCATTGGCCCTCTTGGCAACAAGGGCAGATTGCTGGCTCATGGAAAGTTTGCTATCTACCAGGACTCCCAGATCCTTCTACTCAGAAGTGCTTTCCAGGAGGTAAGCAGGTTTCCCTAACCTATATTGGTGTCTGACATTCTTCCTTCCCAGGTGTAGGACCCTACACTTGCCCTTGTTGAACCTTATTAGTTTCTTCTCTGCCCAGGTCTCCAGCCTGTTCAGGTCACGCTGGATGGCAGCACAGCCCTCTGGAGTGTTAGCCACCCCTCCCAGTTTGATATCATCAGCAAAAGTGTAAGAACCAAAATAAAGTGGGACAATTCAGAATCAGTGAAAGATGATTTTTAGGTAGGGAGTAGGTGAATTGAAAGGATGTTATAGGCTGAAGGGAATGAAATAAACATCAGCAATACTGATAACTAACTTTAACATTGTTATAGTTACTTAGGTGTAAATATGTTAATCAAAAATAAAGGTATTATAAATATTTATAATGCTTTATTATTTTTATGCAACTTGGCAGAGACATTGAAATGTCTTAACCTGAAGTAAGAATGCATGTGTGACCAAGAATGTATTAAGACTGTCTTGGATAACACTTGGAAAACATCAGTAAAATATCATTTCTTAAAAGAATGCTAATCTGTATCTGAAGAAAAAAATACCCTGAAAGATCACTCACATAATAACAGATTATCTCAGAAAATATGATTTACAGAGAATGTGATCGTTCTGATACCCTGAACTGTATTGCTACTTCTTAAGGGTTGTCGTATTGTCATCAAAGGGAACAAAATCTTAGTATCTGACCTGAAGCTCTGTTGGATGTGCTTGACTGGTCTGCTTACCCACCCTTGAGACTAAGTCTGTCTGCTAAACTGGGTGCAAAATTTACTGGAGAATGAAACCCAACCAGCTTGCAATTGGGTTACAAAAAAAGCCAGAACTCTTTGCTAATTTTTAGCAGCAATTCAGATGGAAAAAGAAAAGAAAAAAGAAAGAGATGGGAAAATAAAGAAACAAACAAAAACTTAAAATATTAAAAAACGTTAATAGTTCAAGAACAAGACATTCAAATTTTTTGAGTGCGAGTCACAAATAAACAGACCATTCTGCAGCTACTTTCCTCTGGGACTGTTTAATTTGCTCTTGCTACAGTAGTTTCACCTGACACACACGTTTTAGATGTGAGTGAGTGAAAAAGAGAATGAGTTAATAACCCAGTGATTAAGCACCTTCACAGACTGAGAAGAAGCATACAGCATCCATGTTCTACTTTTCTGAACATACAATAATGTAAATCATAAGGCCCAATTTAAGAGAGAATTTAAGCTTCAGTCCAGTCTGTTTCAGACTAGATAAAAAGGAGGTTTGTAGTTCTGTCCTCCTAGGACTATAAGTGAATTAATGAGCTAGAGAGTAAAAAAGAGGTCCCTCTATCTTCATTTTGGTTTTTTTGGTCTGTCCTCTAATGAATATTATTCCTTGTTTATAAATTCGGTTTTGGATTTGTTTTCTGTTTTATTTTGTTTTGATTCATTTGCTTAATAAAAATTGGCAGTTTTAAATTATCCAAAAAGCATAAGATTTAGTGTGTAGGGCTCTCAATTTTCCCAGTACTTCCCTAATCCATGTGAGCTCCTGAATGTGTATATATACATATATGTACACACATATGCACATATATATAAATATCAAAGGTCTAGGAAAGCTTGTAGGTAACTGCAAAATTGTGATTAAAGAGCAGCCATACTATGGTTCAGATTATTTTAATTCCTTGTTTATTCACGTTCCCAAAGATACGCCCAACAGCTCCTTTTCTATTCCAAATGAGTAACAAACATAGAAAGAAAGCCCTAGGAAGAGCTTATGAGTGTATATCGCAGGAGAACCTTTCAAGTATAATGATTCAAACCAAAACATGAATGGCAGCCAGGAAGGCCTAAAGCTGACAATAATGATGAAAGGGGGTACTCATATGTTATATAATATGGGAAGGAAGAAAAAAGCTATCACTGATATTTAGATACTGGGTATGTAAACAGAGACATTTGGAGACATAAAGTCTGACAGTCATGAAACTGTAAATATTGAGAACAACCAGGAGGATCAGAAAGAAACAGTGAGATTAAGCTGTTCATTAAAGATAGGATAACAGTATGCAAAATACTGTTTCAAAGAGTACAAGAAAAGGGACATTTTTAGAGTGGTGCAAAGAATATTAAGGAAAAAGAATAAAACTGTACTTTCTGAAAACTGCGCAAGAGGTGCTCAGTTATAAAGTTGTGTCAAATGTGTAATAGGGTAGCTCTTATTGCTTAAATCATTTAAAACAAGTCTGAATAGCGTATTTTGAAATAATATTGTACCAGAACGAGGATGAACTAGTAGACCTTACCCTTTTTAAATCTCTCTGTCACTTCTGTACTCTATCCTAATCCATTTAATTAGTTATGAAATCATTAATCAATAGGCTCTTTTCTGCCAGCTCAAAAATGGGAACTTCTGAAACAGTTATTACAAAAATGCTATATATATAACATTCATAAAATTTTTATTTCTGTTTTAATAGATGGTACTACACTCTTTTCTTAAGTCTTTCCCTAGATTTGTGTTCTGAATTAAAAAAGTTCTTAACATCCTTTGGGGAATAATATCAGGTCAGCATTACAACTAGGGGAATCTCTATTGGAGCGTCTATGCATTGTGGCCCTTAGAAGTCTTTCTTTTTCTTTCTTCTTTTTTTTTTTTTTTTTAAATGAAACAAAATATTAATTTTGAAATAAGGATCAGAGGATCTTGCCATTCCTAAGACAACCAGCTACAGCTGGTTACTGTAGGTAACCTCATGCTTGTTTTTTCTTTAAAAAGGACTGGCCCTCAAAAGGTTATGATAGGATATAATCAGATAGCTGAACTTGACTGTAAATGACAATATGAGAAATGACAAAATGTCTGAGAACATGAAGCAGCAGTGAATGTACAGGGGTTAATTTTATACAGGAATCATTTGCATTGCAAACACTGGTTTTGGGCAAGAAAAAGGAAGATTATGAAAGATGTGGTATAGACAGAAGGATTTATACTATTGTTACTGAAACCACTAATGCTAAGAAGAGAAAAAAATGTGCAAGTTATTTAATATTATTGGTCTTTGAGAAGGACATCTGAATTCCAAAGAAACTAATATTGTCTCCTATATATTATAAACAGACAACTTTAATGGTAAAGTACCATTAGTCCCATGCAATCTTGATTTTAAGCTTCACATTGTGTGCTTTTGCATAACAATAGGTTCAAAATTAGCTTTTCAAAATTTTTAAGAGCAATCATTTCCAGCAATGACAATGACAACCACTACTAAGTAACCATTTTATCCCACTGATCTAATCATGAAAATAATTTAGCAGTATACATTAAAAGAGCTAGTCTATATGATCTTGATTTATCAAATACTGATACTTATGGCTAAAACTATTCTTATTTTTAAATACTAAAGGAAGTTTTTAGCTTAAAAGAATAGGATAAATTTCAATTAATCATATAGATAAAAACAGGTGCTCTGATGAATATAAACTATAAACAAATGTCCTCTTTAAAAGAAAAGATGGCAAATGTTTTTTATACCAGCAGTATGAATTTACATGTAGTTCGTATAAAAAATTTTTTTAAAATCATCCTTTTCACCCTTCATTTTTATCAGAATTTTTTATTGATATACGCTTCAAGCAGCATAACAATTAGGAAATGTATTAAAGCAAGAATCTTAATGCTTTCTTTTGTTCATTTTGAGAGTAGATGCTAAATCAACCATTTACACTCCAAGAAGAACCTTAGCCTCTTCTAAAAGTTATTTATGATTCTTGTTGGGTTCAAATACCTTTTGATGCATCCTGCAGAGTTGATGTTCACCTGCTAAATTAAATAGGATTTGAAAACTAAGATTTGGATTGGGAAATTGTGAAGGTATTGCCGAATGATAAGTTTATTAACTTTACAGTTATTGTTTATGTAAGAATGTTTTTGTGGAGTTCTTCAGATAAAGAGTAAAATTTCTGAAATATTCCTGAGAAACAACAAATTCCTGTGCAACAGTGATATGAATGGGTATAAAAGAAAAGGTTGTACATTTTTTCATAGCACTCACTGTCTTTGCACTGCTTTGACTGACAGTGACATTAATTCAGCAACACCATATTTTCCTGTAGAGGAGACTCTCCCTTTTCTGCGCATTTTGCCAATAAAGTTAAAAGTTAGAAGCTTTGAATTAGGGAAACAGTCAGGATTAAAATCTTGATTCTTCAGCTACAAAGAAGATACTGCATAACAGTTTCAAATTGGCTTTCTTATAAAATGGCAATGTTAGAATTATAGTGGAACATCAGCCGTGTAAATCAGACTTTCTAGAGTCAAAATGTCAGTTTGCTCTCCATGAATCAGTTTTAATCCTGAAATAAGCAGGCATCTTTCCAGCTGAATTTACTAAGAGTGGCAGCCCTGGTCTATGATTAGGCACATTGGTCAACATTCATTGTGGCAAAACTGAGATGCCTAAAACAGGAGAAATCTAGCTGCTGCAAACTTTCTCAAAAGCTAATAGTGAGAGAGATGGCAGCCTTCAACAGGCATTTTGTGAGGGTGCCTACACACTCCCCCTTGGCAAATGGTCTGGAAAATATATAAATAAGAATGTAAGTGCACATGGTGTGTATGGAGACTGAACACAGACCAAAATGTCTGAAGGGAGTTAGCACCGAAAACGTTCATGTTAAGGACCTGTCCCCCAGCCCAGACAGTGCAGCACAGCCTCACGATGGGATGCTGGGAAGAGCCTATATCCAGCAGTGGGATGTCAGCATGGGGCCAGCACCCAGGGCCACCTTACTGCTGGGTGCAGGGGACCTAGG
>JAOXNO010000001.1:175869916-175892657 GCA_028565335.1 Limnodromus scolopaceus
CTTTTTCTCCCAGCAAGGGAAGGTGCAATGCTGGACTTCACAGTTACAAACAGGAAAGATCTGGTCTGAGACGTAAAGGCCAGGGGTAGCTTTGACTTCAGTGATCATGAGGTGGTGTAGTTCAGGATTCTGAAAGGAAGAAACCAGGCATAAAGCAAGATCACAACCCTGGACTTCAGGAGAGCCAACTTTGGTCTTCTCAGGGACTTTCTCAGAAGAATCCCATGGGAGACCACCCTGGAGAGAAGAGTTGCTCAAAAGAGTTGGCTGATTTTCAAGGTTCACCTCCTCCAAGCTCACGAATGGTCAATCCTGATAAGCACAAAAGATTAAACAGTAATGACTAAATCTTGACAGGATTCAAAACTGGGATGCTTTTACTATCTGATTTTCAGGCCAAATTTCCTAAGGTACAGAAGAAAGGATAGTACAAATAAAACACAGAGGGAGAAGGAAAGTTTTCATTTTCACTGCATTCCATCAAACAAACCATGATCTTATATGAATGCTGTTTTCCTTTTCTGATTGAACATGTCCATCTGTGAGTTAATAGTTATCAACTTCTAAGTTAATCAGATGCAAACCAGGTTTAATTCATCCCACCTAAATGTAGAAAATCTATAGTGAAAATATATTTGCAGATCTCCTTTATCACAAATGGAGGGTAATTTCTTTAAAATTTAAGTCATCAGGATGTCTAATTTAGGATTAAATTAACTTTACCCTAAAAGTGCCTGCTAAGTAATTTTAACTACTACTGTAAACTTTCATTGTTAACTAAAAATTTAGTGACCATAAGTTACTGGTGTATAGAAAACTACAGCAGAAACATTGAGAGTTAAGAAGTTGTATTCCAATCCCACTTTAAATCAGTTTAATCTTGCCTATTCAGCCAAAAATGAAAGCATGGTATTAATTTGTTGGAGCTGAATCTAGAAATAGAGATGGTCCTTTGTGCCTCAAAGTACGTTACAGCTTCTAGACCACCTTTTAAGCTTTTCTTACTTAGATTTCTAATTTTAGATTATTTCTAGCAAGAAGCAAAGCCCTCTGATGCTTAGTTTTACCTGTCACATTCTAAGGGAAGGGGAGTATCTTCACAAAGGATTCTGAGCTTAGCTGCAGAACAGTTTTCTCTGAGTGGCTATTACTTTACCTAAAGACTAGTTAAAATCTCAGCAATGCAAGTTATGTCCTTTAGTGTACATAAACCCTAAGAAATCTACCTGGAAATTACAGAGGAAAATACATATAGATCAAACAACAAAGCATAATTGATAGACCAAATCAAGATGCCTTCCTGGATTTCTGTGCTTCTTTTTTTGGAGGAGCAAACCCCCAAGATTTAGATACAATGTAGAATGTCTTAAAACTGAGACAGACATGCATGTGGGATTTATAACATGCCTGACAAAAAGGTACCTGTATATTTCAAGATGCATGCTAGCTGACATAAAAGTCCTGATACAATGGAATTTCATAAGTTTTTCTTCATTATCTTTGTTAAGAGCAAGTCAATGCTTTGAGAATGGCTGAGACTGGATTAAAAAGTAGTGAAACATTGAAAGAATACAAACAATCCTTTTCATTGCAGAGAAGCATCAAGCCAGGCTGTGCCTCCAGGAGAAAAAAAAAAATTTTTTTTTTAAAAGTTGACCCAAACTCTCTGCTTTGTTGGCAACTTTGCAACAGTAGTAGTTCATCACCTTGTGACCAGAAGGGTTAACTGTTTTCATCCCTCCATTATTGGTCTCCCTGTATGACAGCCTGTTCACTTGTGATTTGTTCAGTACAAGACTGTGTGAGGACTCAGTGCTTTGATCCACCATGCCGCCATAACAAAACACGCTGACACCGGCTGAACTCCAGATGGCATGTTCATTTCAGCTGGCACTGCTGCTCTTTAGAGGCTTTGGAAACAGTAGCTTTAACCTTATAATTCGTATCCCCTTTCTAATTCCTGTACTGATGAGTGCCTCCATTTACTACATCCCCTGTTTAAGGTTGCCTTCACTCTAAATTAATTTGTTAGCTCATTTAATCAGTATTAGAAATCTTAGAAAGAGCAGATTTCTAATGAAATATTTTCTATTTTGATGTGAGGAGTTGCTTTCAAAGGTCACTGTAAAGCTACCTCTATTTGGTATAAATGGTAAGGTTTATAACAGGGAGGGCTGCAGGGGTAGCTTCTGTGAGAAGAGGCCAGCAGCTACCCTGTGCTGGACACAGGCAGTTCCAGATGGGTCCAGCCACCTGTGCAACAGACCCACCACTGACCACGGCTGAGCCCATCAGCAAAACTGGTGGTGTCTTGTGCAAAGCATGGTTAAGAAAGGTCAAAACCTGAGAAAAAAAAGAACAAAAAGGACAAAGCAGTAGGAGGTTCTCCATGGCAGAGCAGGTAACACTCCCAAAGATCCTGTGGCCTATGGGTAACCCATACCAGAGCAGGTACTTCCCTGGAAGGACTGCAGCCCAATGGAGGTCCCTCACCAGAGCAGAGTAATAAAGAAGGAAGGCACATCAGAAGAAAAGATAAGGACAAGGAGCAGCAGAAAGAAACCACTGTTCTCTGATCCCAGCCTCCTGTACTGCTGGTCACATCACCAAAGGGACTCAGCATAGCCGGTGCGGTAACGTGGAAAGTGGAGAGTAGGAAGCAGGGAGAGAGGTGCCAGGAGCAAAGCTGAGCCTAGGAAAGGGAGGAGAAAGGTTGTTTTGCTTGTTTGTTTAATAACTTAATTCTTTGGTTTTAAAGTCTGAGTCATTTTGTTGTTGTTGTTGCTGTTTGCTTTTTAGTGGTTTTTTTGTTTGGTTTGTTTTTGGGTTTTTTTTTGTTAAACAGTAATAAAGTAAATTCCCCAAGTCAAGAGTGCTTTACTTATGACATATCCAAATCATAATATGTGTGATAAGTGTTCTAGAACTTGATTTTCTTTCTTCTTACATGCATCAAAACACCCCAGACACATAGAGGACCCCACACTGGACTCTCAGGAAAAAGGATAAAACAGATTTTCTATCCCAATATCATGGTTGCTGTTGTTAACGGTGTTATCACCCATAACAGAGTAAGTATTCTGAGTGGGAGAGTCTGTAAAAAAACATTAGTTATCTTAATAGATATACAAAACCCTGTGGTGATGATTTGCTTGATTTGTTGTTTTTTTTTCCTCAATGAAGAAAATGAAAAGTTTAAAATTTTGGGTGGAAAAATTTCAGAAATTAAATTATTTTTTGCATTTAAGGCAATAAAACTTACTTGGTAAATATTTCAAAAGTCAGTCCACTGTTTCTACCCTTGATACTTCTGGAAAACCGAAAGTTTGTCAAAGTGATACGTGAGGAATCAATCCTAATTTAATTTCCTTCTTTCTTGAGCAAGACTGAAAAATCTGGGGATACTGATTAAGGAGTGTGCCATTTATACAACACTTCCCTTTGGCTCTGACGCAGCTTTTAGCTGTCTACATGGGCATCTCTATTTGTGATCTAATGCCAACATCATATATTGGCACATATATATGCGCCAATGCCCTAGAGTTTGCAACACACCAGTATGGCTGAAGATGATAAGGGACCTTCCACATGTGGGAGGCCAACATCATTTGGAGGCAGCAACTGGCATCCAGGCAGCTAGAATAGACACCTGAGTTCAGTCTTAGCCTGATGTCTCCTCTGTATGTAAATGACATACTAGCCTGGGGAAAGGAGCTTAACCAGAACAGTATTGTAATACTAATATACCACAACATAATGACAAGTGAACTCCTAATCACAGCTGCATAGGAAATAGTTCTCTGCCCACTGAGAGGGACTGAAACAAGAAACAAATAAAAATCGTGCCAACAAAAAATACTATCTTGTCAGAAAATTAGATGGAAAGTCAAATAAAATTAAATATAAAAACTCCAAAAGTACAAATAAAAACTTGTGTCTGAATGTTGAGAATCTAGAAACATTCTCGTTTTGAGGGCTCTAAAATCTTTTTTGTCTTTTACCTCTTCTATCAGAAAGACAGAATTTAAAAAAAAAAAAACAAACTTATTATTTTAAAAGTCATAATAAAATAGGACAATTTTGAACCTGAAGAGACATATCATTTCTCACCACTCCTAAATCCAGTGATGAGTAATATTCTTTTAGAATCATAGATTAACATTAACATTTTCATTTGAATTATGGATTAATTTCTGAAGTGAAGGAAGTTGATCAGCATGAAGTTTGGTTCATATATTTGAGTAATCTTATAGAACATGAAAAAAATAAAAAAAATAAAATTTAATTAAAAAAAAAGATAAAATTAAACTACGAGTATGCTCATGTAATGTGCTCTTCAGTTTATGGGATCAAATTACAGCCAGTCTGAAGAAGATCTCCCGAAGTGGATACAGTGTGGGTGTTGGGAGCTCAACACCAAATGCTTCCACTGTACAGTGAGCCAAATATAATTGAGCCAAAATAATTGCTGATGTAGCTGTAACCATAAGCAATGATGTGCACTGCTTCTTCCTGTTTCCTTTTTGGTTAGGCATTCCTCTCTCCGTTGAATGAAGACTAAAATATGAAGGTAGTTATGAAGAGGCAGCCTCGAACTTCAGAGATTTCTGCTGTTCCTATTCCCTAAATCTTCCCTTGGGGGAAAGTTTAAAAAAAAAAAAAATCCAAGAAAAAACCACCTTAGTTCACCAAATCCTTCAAAACTTTCAGTTCCTGAGTTGTTGTTAATGTTTTTTGCCTGATGTTGTTAGGTGGGAGGAAGAGAGCTAGTTCAGGTCTACAGAGGTTAAAAGGCCTAGGGCCAAGTTTACCATCATCTCTCTGTCTGTGGACCATTTGTCTCCCTTGGGAATGAGCCATCAATGAGAATTAGGTTGTCACAGATCACAAGCTAATAACATGCTGACACTTTTTTGGATTCCTCTGTACTGTTCTGTTTAGGTTCCATGCCTCCTCGTGTTGCCTTTCAGGAGGGGTCTAGGTCACAGCTTTATTTTTGCTGCAAATCAGTCTTTTAGTCTGTAGCCCTTGTAAGACTTGCATGCTTTAAACTCCTGTACAATCATGAGTGTAGTGTGGTGTCTGTGGCTCTGCAAACAGCAGTTTCCCAGGGAGTAGCCAGACATCACAAAGCACAAATATCTTTATTTAAAACTTAAGTATGACAGAAGGAAAGATATTATAAAAACTAAACAGCATAAATACATGGCTATTAGTTAATATCCATCTAACTGTAGAGTCTATCAGAATCTTAAAGTGAGTATGTGACTCCAGTCCAGATTAGGAGAGTATGTCTCTATATTCCTGTTTCTGACACATTTTGCCGTCGGGCTTCCTAAACCAGCAAAGCTGTTCCCTTCAGGAAGCAAGAATTTTAAAAAAGCTCAGAATTTATACAAACAGTATTGTGAATAGGTTTGTGATTTTTGTTCCTGAACCCTCAGGAATACTGTACTACTTGGCAATCATTAGAAATCTTGTAGAAAACATAGTTCATATAAAAATATTGAAACTTCAGCTGTCATACGTGCTATGCTGTGCATTTACAGAGTTTAACTTGAAACATTTATTGCACTTCCCTAAAGTAGGAATTCAGGTTCTTTCACAGTGAAATTCACAACACATAAAAAGAACCTGTGTCTCTCTGTTGACTAAATAAGAGCTTAGGCAATGAACTGAGAAGCTTAATATTAGGCATTATGAATAACTCCTCCCCCCTCTGCCAACAGTATTTATCACAATTTAATACAATAAATGTGAAAGTTTTCTTGTTTCCAAAGGAGAAAATTTGTGACATGCTGTCATCCAAACAAAAAAAGCAATTAACTCTTTAAAACAAAATCATTGGGAATATATTCTTTTTTATATTAGTTATATTCTATATTCTTTATATTCTATGTATATTCTGTATATTCTATATTCTTTATATTCATACTTTTTTGCTCAGTATGAAGGTTAAGTTTTGAATAATGAAAGGGCTTTTGAAGGCCAAAGGGCAACATGGCATTATCAACAGCTAGGTCTTCTTTTAGAAAACTGCTTTCATACTTTGCTCAGCTTTTTCCCATTTAAATGAAAGGAAAAGAGATTGTTTAGTGATGAAGAAAAAAAAAGGAAGGAGTACAATGAAACTGTCTACTATTGATCCTGTTAGTGATGAGTGAAGAGGTGGTGTTTACCCCAAATGTGGTTGTCAAACAGAAATGGAGAAAGGAGAAACAGTTACAAAAGTGATATGAACTTACTAATGCAATGAAAAAATAATGACCCCCACCGCCAACAAAAATGTTACGCCCCATACTATCTCCTAATATTTCACTTCTCTCTTTCGGGGAATAGGTGGTCTTCTGAAATAGGAATTTCTGTAATGAACAGTATCTTGGAGGATTTATGCAGGTTACTTCACTAGATGTTAGCTGTTTAGAAAAGCCAAGTATTAGTATTGCTATTACTGAGAGAAAAAAGACTAAATACATGCTTTCAGAAAGGGAACATGAAATACTCTTCTGTTTATCCAGACCCGAAAAGTGCTGGGTGTTTTTGTTTTGTTTTGTTTTGTTCTTTGTGGGGTTTTTTGCTTGGTTGGTTGGTTGATTGGTTTGGTTTCCTTTTTTAAAATTACCTTAGAGTTTAATCTCTTCTATGCGAGAATTTAGTGGGTTTTACAGCACTAAAGTTTTATTAGTTTGTATTTGTCAATGTTACACTTAATACTTTCTGTGACAACCTATTTACGAATCAAATCTAAATCCCTTTCAAGTTTAGCTGTCTGTATGTATTCATCTTTCATTTTTTTTGTCCTCAGAAAATGCAACTAGATTGCAGTTGTTCTTTTCGTTTGCATATCATCTTTCTAAATTAAAGTACATACATGCACAGCAGACTTTAGAGCACTAGCCTCTGTACACTTGAAATAGCACTTTCTCTGGTTTGACATAGCTTCTTTCACAGGAGCTATCTATAGCCACTGCTTTGAGATTTTTCAACCTGTTCTGTAACTCTGCCCAAGTCCTGCCCTGAATCCTTACTTCATCTTAGAGATTAAGTAGGAGCTTGTCATGTGGAATGTTACAAAAAGCTTTCTGAAAAATCCAAATATATTATGTCATCTGCTGTGCCCTTAGCAACCCTGTCAGTACACCTTTGTGTAAATTCTTTTCCCAAAAAATGCAGCAAACAAAAACACTGAGAAGATTATTAATGACACAATTAATAGCTCTTTATTTACAGACAACTGATTATATAGGGCACACACTCTGCCAGAAAGTTGCCTTGAAAATACTCCACTCTGTGTTTACTCTAACTATCCCCACTAATAACAGTGATGACAATAATAGTAATAATAACAACAACAATAATAATTCAGTGCATCTTATCTACTGCCTTACTATGTCTAATCTTTTTGATAACTCCAGAAAAGCCCTATTCGCAAAGGTAGGGCAATTAAATAAATATAAATGTATTCAAATGTTTAATTGGCTGGAAACTTAGTAAGTGTCCATAAAACATGGCTGCTCCTTAATCAGAAGACAAGAATGAGTTGTCATACGCTGTTTTCCACTTGCTGTTCGAAAACCAAAGCTCTGAGGCAAAGAGGATCCTTTTCTTTTATTACCATGCCCCAACTTGGAATGAGCAAAGAAGGGAGACAGAGCAGATAACGGATCCCATTCATGAATGCAAAAGGCTATTTCTGAGTGGTAATTGCATTGTTTATGCCAGCAAAAATTGCATAACTCCCATTCTCTATACAAATTACATGTTTTCTATGCTTCATTGGACATTTTACATAGAATATAAATGGAGCTTTTGCAATAGGTGGTACAAAGACTGCTGTCAGAGCCAGTCTGAGCCTCATTATTAAGGCTGGATGAAGCATTTGGCTTTCTTCAGGTTTTCATCTAAGTCAACAGAACCCAGAATTCCCTTTATGGTTTTTCTTTTTATTTCTTTTCTGCTCCCAGTTTCCTGAGTTTTTTTTAATGAAATGAAAATGGAGTTTTTCCAACCAAAGCTGTTCTAATTGCTTTAAGACACAGATCAGAGCTTAATGTGATCCATTAAATGTTGCCAGCCTGGGACAGGCAGAGGGCTTCATGTGCTGACTGCACAGCAGGCCTGCTTGGCCAAGGAAAAGGTCAGGCAGTTGCACAAAGCCAAAACACAGCACAACAAAACTTGTCAGCTGTATTGCTGCTGTGAACATGGGGAGGTCATGTGAAAGGAATTTCCATTTCTCAATCCAAGTGCTGCTAAAGTGGTATCCATTCACCTCCACATGATGCTATAGATTAACCTTTTAAAAGCAGCTTTGGACAGGTTTTTTTGATGCCTGATTTGTGCCTGAAGTTCAAAAGAGCTGGTTACCCTGTACTTGAGCAATTGTATTTGAAGATAACAGTGAGTTCTGCACTTGCAAATCATGTTCAATGCATGTACAAGGTTCAGCTGAGGCTACATTTGAATGAAGGGGTATGTACTTTGTACATATTATTATGGCGATAGAGCTGGATTAATCCTGACTGTGCTGTCCCTGTTAAAAGAGAGGAATTTACAACACTATTGCTACCTCTCATTGTAATTACTGAATAGAAGTAATTATTTATGTATAGAGAAGCTTCTATGTATAGAAACATTCTACCTGTGAGATTGCCCATATGCACAAACAGATTAATTTTGCTGTATTCCATTGTTTATTTCTCTTGCAAGCAGACTACATAACATTTATGCCAAACCTTTTTCCCAACATTTGATTCAGAGTGGATGCATATTTGTCAGTTTGATGAGCCTCTCTCTTTTCCCTTGTTGATAGTTAGACATGAAAATATTGCTGTTAGGTCCCATGGCTCTTTTTACAATTACCCCTTGAATAACTAATACTTAAAAACTCTTACAACTGAAGCAGTTTGTAAACAAGAAGATTTGCCAAAGTGGCAGCAGAAGTCAAGGTGGATGCCATAAATTGTATCTATCACATCTAAATCCTCCTTTTCACCTACTAATCAGAGACAGTACTGCCCAACCAGGAGCAAGACTTGAATTCTCTCTCAAGTCAGAAAGTATCTCTTCTCTCTCTTTCAAGTATTCAGCTCAAGGAAACTGCATTCTAAAGCACAGAAATTACCCGTTAAAGTTATTTTTATTATTAGCTTTTGCTTCCTTGGATGGGGTGTGTGCCATGTTATTAACTACTGTGAATCAGCCTCAGCCCCTTTGGTGCCTTCTCCAGAAATATTATTTTGGAATCACTACATTTCATTCACTGATGAAGTAAAAAGAACCTAATTATTCTGACAATTTTATCTAAGGCTTGCAGATTTCATGTACTGAGTGTTTAAAAAATAACTTCTTGATGAATAATGCTCTAGGAGTACATTTTTGTAACCATCATCTGGAAGGGTCCTTTTTACACACAGATATGCAATTCCTCCAGTAGATGATAAATGCTAAATGTGCTTTTCTTAGGGTATCACTGTCCTAATATATCTCTTTATAGATAAATATACATATATATACAATTTTTAATTGAGATATAGCAACTTCTGTATAGAACTGTGAATGTTAATGAGGCAACTACTAAAGCTTTTTAGCTTTCTGTCATTAGCCACGTGGTTCCTGTCTTATGATTCTCTGGTCCTTCAGTTGAAACTATGGGTAGCTTTTCAGTGTTGACATTTAAGAACCAAGAAGTAATGTAACATAAAACCCAGAAATGCTTTATTAATGGGTTAATATAAAATATCCATTCAAACAATGCACAAAAATAAAAATAGCTTTAAAAAATGATGAGTTTTCAAAGTCAATCATTTGAAGGGGGGAAGTGCTGGTAAATAAAGTTTTATTGAATCTAGTAGCATCATGGAGGAGAGGCTGCTACAGGTCTGTGTTGCCAGGCCCAACAAGTAGTGAGGCTTAGCATGCGTTCTCCAAAGACACACACGTGAGCATGGCTTTCATGCAGCAAGCCACACAGAACACCACAGATAGAAGCATGTAAACACAGACAGCACAAAAAAATTGCCTAATCTTGTCCCCCTCTCAGGAAGTCCACAATACGGGTCTGGTAGTGGGAAACAGTGTGTAGATCTACAAAGCAGATCTTTCCAATAGCATGGACTTAAGCAACAAGGGCAGGAACCGGCCCCAGATCCTTTTTTTTCTGATCTGCTGGCACCCCCAAAACCCACAGTGCCTCTCCAGCTCCTGGTAGCTCAGAATCATTCACATGCACATTTGTGCACACACACATGCATGAGCACACACATACTTTTGATGTTCGGAGTAAATCGCCTTAAACACTGAATCTAACCAGTAGCTGACCCCTGGAATCCTCTTGTTTCCAATACAACCATATACATGGAAACAGGACACTAAGTCAACTCCCAGACTTAGCAGTCTCTGAAGTAGTAGGTTTGAACCCCTCTGGTCTCTCCAGTTGACAATTTCCAGGCTTTCTGATCTCTCCAGTAACCAGTCCAGGCTGCTGGCTGCCTTGAATCTTGGTTCCCAAGCCTCTTATCCTACTCATGAGCTAGTCTGCCTTGGTATTTGCAAGCAATCACATTGAAGTAGCTACAAATTATGCACACATTCCAGGTGCTGGTAGTTAGACACATAGGCCTCTATGATCTGTGGTCCCACACCAGTTACTGGCACTTAGACACCTGTAAACACATGCACACACAGAATAAGGAACTCCTCACCCAGGAAAATATTTAGAAATGCAATTAAGTAAGAACACAGGACAGACTGCACTGATCATTCACATAGCCTGGACAGACAACATGGCAATCCCTCTCTTTCCACTAAATGTCCCATAAATCTGATATATTAAGTCTTATATAATCCCAAGGTCATCTTCCCTGGCATCCCATAATAAGCCCCATACCCCTAGGCAATGACCTCTTCCCAGCCTGTGAGGTGAGGCAAAGAGCATCTCCCATTGACGTATCTTGATGTGTCTCACCCAATCCCCATGGGGCTCTTGTTGTCCCGTGGCAGCCCTGGGAGGATTTTGGGCTGGGGCTTCTTTCTCTGATTAGTTTATTGGGGTTCCTCTGCTAGTCATGGTTTCCCTGTGCTCCTTTGCATTTGCCATCATGATCCTTTGATCAAGTAACCTAAGATGTATAACGAGACATTTTCATTTTTTTTTTTTTAATTCCAAAGGATGGAAAACTACGATAGAATTTGGTTTAAATGTAGGGGTTTTCAGTTCTTTGAATCCAAGAGACCATTCTGGAAGGGTTCCACCTAATTTTAGTTGAGGTTTGTCGCTGTCCTTTAGCTAGCTCCCTCAGTTTCCCTGTGTTAAATGGAGAATGATAGAATCCCCCAAGGGATAAGGATCACAAAGCTGAGACTCCCACTTGGAATTATTCTCCTAGAAAAATTAATCTCCAAGACTAAGGATAGCCTCCCTTCTCCCTTACTGCCTCCAAACCATCCATTCTATTTTCTTGTTACGTCCTGCCTAATTAGCTGTATGTCCTGCGTTAATGACACATAGTCTATTTCAAGTATTAAATACAAGAAGGTCAGGCAGCAAGCCTGACCGTGGGACTCCTATCCAGCTCCTGACTCCTTTCTGGGCCCTTCTCTTTCAGTCAACCCAGGACAATACTGCTCTAGAAGAGTTTAGCCCTAAATAGATGGTGCCAGTGGCCTTGATACTATGATATTGTATCAAGGTATATCTTGATACTTGATATAGTATCAAGACTTCCTTTTGTTTATCAGAATAGAATATAGTTAATGAACAAGAGGTATGTGACCACAATGTGATAGAGTATCTATTTAACGTTTTTTCCCTCATTTGTATGTTGAGCTCTTTTAAAAAAGGAATGACTAAGTCACCTGAAAACCCTATGAATGAAACTTCTCCTTCCCTTCCTTCCCTTCTTCATTCCCATCTTCTAAGAATACATGGGAATGCAGAGGAGTTATCATAAACGTTTCTTATTTCTCTTCTCTTGTTCTGTATTTGAAAGATAATTACTATGATTTCTAGTCTAATAAAAATCGGCTTTCTATTCTGAAAGTCCTAGTCTGGTTTGTTTTCTTTTTTAAGAAAATGCTCAATAAGAAAAATGCACCAACAATTTCATACTAATTTCAAACACAGAATACAAGGCTGAATTTCTCAATGAGGACCAAAGTGAGGATATGCAGGTAACAACAACATGGGTATCTATAAGACTTAAAGAGAGAGAATACAGGGAATAGTTGCAGATGAAAGGATCATAAATTATATATTAAGCCATATAAAATTATCAGAGATGAAGAGGACACAATGGGAAGCTGAACTGACTAGATGGTATGAAGATAGAATATGACTTTAGAGTTTTGTTTTCAACTTTGCTATTCATGCAAACAAAGAAAAGGAGATATAAAGAAGTCTCAAGAAATCAGTAACTGTAACAACCTTTACTAAAAGGCAAATATTTTGGTTTTTTACAATGAAGCCAGCAAAGCAAAATTCAAAAACCTGAGTCCTATTTTAGTGATATTTTAATGATTTATTTTAACGATAATGGGAAGGTATGGTATTAGAAACTGTTAAAACATTACCATTTTAATAGCTTTGTTTTTTACTTTTGTTTATATATACTGTTATGTTTACTGTATAGAAGTCATACTCCCTTTTGACTTGAAAATATCTTGATAAACATGGATGATACCTTATTTTACATTTATTGGGATATATACTCTTATTACTAGAGACATACAATTATATTAATTCAAAATTTTACAAATAAATTAAAAATAATGCTATGTTTGTTTGTACTCCTTACATATTTTATTACAGCTTGTGAATGAAATGGGTTACAAAACAGAAATGCTGGAGTGGAGTGGGGGAAAGAAGAGAAATAAATGGAAATATCCTGATTTGAGCTATTGCCACCAGAAATAGCATTAAGTTCACTTCAACATTAATTTAAATACAATCAAATAAATGTCTGTTAAAAGAAAGACAAAATAAGGAAATGTAAAAAAAAAAAGTCTTGGCCTCATCATCTTGCTGTCTTCAAACTTTTACTATTAATAAAGAAGGAGCAGAGGTAATGCGTGAAGTTTTCCCCTCATTATCTACATATGAACTAGATGTCTATGCTCCTATTATAATCAAAAGAGACTTAGGACGGGTTTCAACTACATAAACATGGGTATATACTGCCATCTCAGAATCCAATACACCTAAATGGAGCTGGCAGGTTAGAGACAAGACTTGGGGAAGATCTGCAGCCTTTTAGAGATCAGTAGCTAAAGCCTGGGAATGATTCCTTGTCTGTCTTACGTTTTTGTACCTGAAGCCTGCTGAAGTGACTGCTGCAGAGATTTTCAGCAAATCCTGATCCCAGGACCTGGCATGCTAGTTGCCAAAAAACAGGTGTCTATTGTGATTTGGGGTACTCTAACATTAAATACACTTGAGTTAACATCCAAGACACAGGACCTACAGCAGACCTATTCCCTTAGCAAGTGACAGTTAGAGGACAGGCAAGGCCAAAATATCTTATTTTTGTTTTACTGTGATATGTATATACCTGGTGATAAGTAAATAAAATGGATCTAAGGATAATGGAATTCATATAATGTGTGTATGTGCATATGAACAAGCATATAGTGTATGCATTTATGTTATATAATGATTTTTCCTAACAGATAATTATTTTTCTGAAACGTTTATTCTTAACCATTTCAGGGCTATTTCCTTTACTGAGTACTCAAGGGGAAATGAGTTTCTCTGTTACCAGTGTGGGTATAACCTGTTCTGTCAATCTGAAAGTACTTTCCTGTGATGATACCCTAAAGTCAGGGAAATTCAGTGCCCTTTTCTTGGTAGGTCTATGACCCAGTTTTAATGCTTTCCTCCTCTTTCTACTAGGTTTATCAATTCTACTAGGTTTATGAATTCTACTAAGTTTATGAATTTTCTACTAGGTAAATTAAATTTGTTTCATTTCCAAGTTGTAGTAGTATTTTAATAATAAAAAAAAAAAGAGTTCTGTAAATATGTGGGAAAAATTAATATAACATGAACATTTGTAAATGACATTCAGAATCTCTAGATTCTAAGTTCATACTTGTGGCAATTTGGGATCCTTCTCTCAGACAAAGATTAATTTGCCTGGTCCCCGGGCTCCGGATTATTGCTGGAGAAGCCTAAAATGGATTTATACTGCCATTCTGGATCACAGAGTTTCTTATTTACCCAAACAGAAGCGCTCAGATGTCTTTAGATCAATCTTTAGCTAAGCAGTTAGATGCTTGATGTTTTATCTAAGCTCCATCATGATTCAAAGACAGACTGAGGAAGCACGTGAATTCTAATCCCCTGGTGAAAAGCTCTCTATTGACAACTTTTGAATCACCTTGTGAACATATTCCTTCATTTGGCTTCAACATGCCAAGTAGGTACCTAAAATTAACCTGAATCTTGGTATTTGATTTAAATGCTCAATGAAGTTTTCATAAATCCTACAAATCTCCTTTAAAAATCATATCCCACTTCTCCCTCACATATCTGATAGAGTCTTCAAAGGGCACGTGCTCTCCTTATCCTCTTTGAAGATGGTTTAGTAAGAAAATCTGTCAGATTTGTTGTGGGTTTTGTTTTTTTACTTTCTTCCATTGTCCACACCCAACTCACACGTTCAGGATTGAGAGTTTTAAGGACAAAAATCTGTTTTATATTTATATTTTTGAAGACAAGACAGGATACTGAGTACCAGAAGCAACTCACAAAAGTGGAGCTAATTTTCACTTCGCCAAAATGTGCATGTCTGCATATTCAAATAACATTTCAAAAACAAATTCAAATAACAGTTTTCAAATAACAGTTCAAATAGCAGTTACCAAGCAGGTACAGGTAAACCTCAGGAGGACTTTTTTAACCAAATTGCCAATACTCCTGTAAGCACATATCAGAATCTTTTGTTAAAAAAAGTATTTTGTCCATATATGTGTTACCAGAATTCAGTTTTGTTCACTGAAATGTGATTTCCACATTTCTGTGTTCTTTATGGATATAATTTTGTAACCATTGTGAGAAAATATAGAACCCATAGGCCTGTAAATGCATCCATTTAATTTGAGTGGCAAGTATCTTAACCTCTGTATACTTACTTTCTGTCAAAATAATGGATTAATACCTGAATTGTGTGGAACAGGATATTTTTCACCAGCTGGTCATCTCTCTTACAAACAGAATATGTCTGGATAGATAATTCACACACTGCAAGATGAAACTAGCATCCCATCACTCTGAGAATAGGTTAAGTTCATACAAATTTTAATTCTCATTAAAATCATTGTGCTAGAGATGGAGAAATATTGTGCTGTTTCCATTTTCTAGTTTTTGGGTTTTGTTGTTGGTTTGTTTTGGGTTTTTTTCCCCATTACATTCTTGTGCACTTAAAAAATAATTCAGGCTATTTCAATGCAAATTATGCTTTTCCTGGATTCATTAAATGCTCTTTGCTGAGACCATAACTGGACTGTCTTCTCTGAAATTACCTATGCAGAATATTGAAAGGGTCAAAATAGTGCAGCATGTTACTGTGTTTCACAGAATAGAAAAGCATGCAGATTGCTCTTGTTTCTCATTCTTGTAATAAGGGGTAGTAACAAGAAAAGAAAATGGCTGAAAATGGTTTTGTTCCCATGTCTCAAATACCATAATTAGAATAAGAAATGCTACAAATTAACCCATTCTCATTACAGTCACTATATTATAATTTCATGGTCCTCTTCTGATGCTGTACTCTTGCTAAGCACATTTACATCTCATCAGTGAACACAAGCAGCAGATCTGCTGGCGGTGAATGCTTGATTCACTCCAATTTATGTCTTCTTTTCAGCTGGGGAATCCATTGTGTGAGCTAATAGCTGGTTTTCCATTCAAAATGACTGCAGATCTCTTCGCATTTGGATACAGTGCAAGCATTGTCATATTTTTTTTTAATGTGTCACATAATTGTTGCATTACACTATATGCAAGCAAAAGAACGGGAATTTTCAACATTAAATGAAATACGGAGGGCAATACTATGCTTTGCTATCAGGGATGGGGGAGACGGGGGCGGGAAGACAGGAACCTTTTTCTCTTAAGCCAAGTAGGTAGTATAGCTTCAATATTTGTGATCACCTGCGTGAAAGACCGAACAATGATTTCACTGTCATTTAACCTATTTTTGCAAGGCTGGTTGTCAAAAAAGAGTTTTTTATTAAAACAATGAAGTAGAAAGATGTATCCTCTTATAGGTTGTTTAAATTGCCATGTATTGATTACCTGACTGATTTGGGGATGTTCCTGAAGCACAATTTCCATTAAATTCTCACAAAGTTCTCACAGTATTGCTATTGCTAATACGTGCTGTACGAGCAAAAATTGAACTTGGGTGCTTGTCTTATCTAACAATATTAGGTTGTTTTCCTGATTCAGGGTGTGCAGAGAGGAAAAGCTCTATTTGAGGTGTTTTTCTTGTTCTCTTGTGCCTGGTCTGACAGCTAGAGAAAGAACAACCTCCTGAAATCTAAGGGAGGTTTGCTGTTGATGCTAATGGGATAAGATTTCATCGAAAAGATTTTGTCCTACTAGACAGGAGTGCTACATGCATTACCTTTGTAAGACCTTGGAGATTGACATAGGAGATGCATGATCAGTGACTCAAAACATGGGGTTATTTCACCTGTCCTTAATCATTAGTGGTTGGATTCACTTAATCTAACTTTAGACATTTCCAATACGAATGTTGACATCCGGGGCAGGATTCAGTTGCCTAAACATAGGAATTCAGTGCCACTTGAGGTTTTCTAGGATATTGAAGGAATACACAGGCCACCTAGGTGGGGCACAGAACTTATGGAGACTCATACACTCTGGTACTGAAGCTGAGTATCAGGTCTGATAGAATACAATACACAAAAATGTCACTATATACGTACATTTAGATGACTGAATATCACCCTTAATCTACCTGTTTGGAGGTTCTAGGGTCATTTCAGCTGTCTATACATTGGTGTATTTGAGATGTTCTGTTGAATTCCACCCAACCTCCATCAATCATGCCAAAGGGTATGACTATTCTGCTTGTATTGTATCATATGCGTTTACCTTCATGAAAATGCCCTGGACACCTTGAAGCTCTCAGTGAAAACCATTTCTTGTTTTGCTAGTTAAACCTAGCTAATAGTATAATCAATGAAAAAAATTCTTACTTCCACGTCTTGATTCTTCTCCTCAGATGTTTGCCTTAACAAGATGAGATGAATAATATCCTGTGACTGTTTTTGGCTGATTCCGCCCCCCCCCTTTTTTTTTTTTTGTTTTTGTTTTTCTTCTTTTTCTTTTTCATTTTCTTGAGCCAGTTTTAGAAGATGTAGTATTCTCAGCTATGCAGATTGACGTCTCCTTGCTTTGGTTCTCCTTTCCTTGCATTTTCTTGCCTTAGTTTTCATATAATTGAGAGCACAGTAATTCAGTAATTCCATAGTAATGTGCAACTCGGGTTAACCATTGGCATGAAAGGAAGATTAGAGGTGAGAATCTGTGCTCACTTATGTCAACACAATTATGAAAACATATGACCCACAAAACTGAAAGTTATTTTATTCTATGATCCTATCTTTCAAAAGACTAGTAGTAGATATCTGGAGAATACTTCTCCAGCTTCTGACAGGCTGTTTGGGATATGCTTAGACTGTAGTTGTGTTTAGATTGCTGTGGGTTTAATCCCTTGGTCAGTTTATTTGAATTTGTATATTTCCTTGAAGAACCTTTGTACTTTCAACATGCCTTGTCTCTAAGTTCCACAGTTTAAACTACTAATTACAGGAAAAAGAATGCTATCATTCTCTTTATGATTTATAGAGCTGTGAAAAGTAATTTTTAACCCCTTCTCATACAGAAGTCCTATACTTCTTATCATCTTGTTTTTCTGTTGGTTTCTCGCAGTCACTTTTCAATATACCTTCTCTCATTCTGCCCTTTTTTTAAAGGTAAGAAAACCATGATACGAAGTAACAGGTAAAACAAATACAGCAAAGACTTTGTGGAATTTCACCAGGATACTTGAGAAGACCACTGGACCTGTGACCATGTACTTGTTTGATGAAGACAGCACATTAATATCAACATTAGTTGTGTGTGTCCAGCTGCAACATGAACTGTCGGAACTGAAGTAAGAACTTAATTCTGTAATTATTGAAGTAATTTTCAGCACTTCCATTAATTTCAATGCTTCAGACTTGGTTTTTTTTGAGACACTAAGCCCCTTTTATGCATATCACTCAACAGTAATTTTCAGTTACCAATGACCTGAGTTAGATTTCAGTGGGTAACCTCCAAGTGAAAGGCTCTCTGCTGCATTTCAATACCCTGAGCCATCCATCCTCTTCTTATTTTTATTTTTAAAGTTAATACAAAAAAAAAAAAAAGCCAAAAAAGAACAATCTGTCATGGATGTGTATGATAATTGACATAATAGACCCTAACGGCTACTTTGGAGCATAATAAACCATGACAGCTCCATTGGAGCTTACTCAGAGATTGAGATTAAAAAGTTTTATTATTTGAATATACATTCACACTTACCATATATTACTATATTTTAATTAGAAATAAAATCTATACAAAAATATGATTCATTTATATACAGTGTTATTTTTCATTTAAATATCACACTGCTGCACACACACACACAAAATCAGTACCTTAAAAGAAATGGCAAGCAAAGATTTAACAGAAATCCTTCCCAGAATTTACCTTTTCAGAATGACAAAGTACTTGGTGTTCTTCTCACTTATCTAACCTTGCTAGCTGAAGAAGATAAGGCATTGTGGTAACTGCAAGTCAAAATCAAAATTTTTGTGCATGGTAGCCATAGGAGAAGAGAAGGCAGAACCCCCAAAGTCTATTTTAGCACTTTGGTGAGCTGACACAACTGGTAGCAAAATTTGGTTTCCCAGAGTAACAAAGAGAGAAGAAAAAACCAAGAGTAAATCATGCACACAGGGGGTCATTTTTCAATGGTTTTAAAAGCTGTTTCGGGGTATTGTCAAAAATGACAGGAGTGTGAGAAACTGGAAGCGTTATTCAATCTCCCACCAGGAAAAGGGAAAAATCCCCCATCATTAGTAAAAAGATGGCTTTCTGTAGGTTGTTCATTTCCTAAAAGGCAAAAAAAATATATGCAGGATTAATGGTCTGGGAGGTGGCTGCAGTGGGCAGGCAAGTACAACAAATAATTGTGTTGGTTTGGTTTTTTTCTCTTTTTTGTCAATGCATTATCTTTTGGAGGCAATTAACCTTGTGACAATGTCAGGTTTTGCACCCTAATACCTCAAAATACTTAAGAAAAAAAAAATCTAGACAAAAAACCCCATACCCTTCAATATTTGCTTCCATACTGAATCTCATTTTTAATTTATATTTTTTCCTCATTTTTTGAGGGTTCTGAGTCACTATTTTAAGTGCTTAGAAATGGCATACAGTAAGGAAACATGACAAAGTGAAGGTGTGCAAGGGAGAAAGCTTGATCATCAGACTTTTGCTTATCAGCAACATTTACATTTGATTTGAACCATGAGGTCTGCAATGATGTTCCATTAGACTCTATGGGTCCATGGAGTCCACTTACGGACCTTGAACTAAGAACCCAGGTGCATTAACTTCAGTGAAACAGTGCTCTGGAACAACCGTACCGCTTTTTGTAACAGAGATAGCTAAGTCAGAGCTTAGTTACCACATTGTTCCTTGTGAATGTACATCAAGTAGACCAAACATATTTTAGGAAAGCAGAAGTTTCATATCCAGGAGTTGTTGATGGAGATTCTGCTGCTGGGAAAATCTTGTAACAGAATGGGATACAACTCTAAGTTAACATAGTAGATTTTATTTTCCCACCTCAGTACTTTGGAATCTCTCTGGAGTGAAAAGAAAGTGATCAGAATCCCCAGAGACACCTCACTTATTGCAGACCCCTCCTTTGGCTTGGGAATGCAGTTTTTCTCCATCAAGCAGAGAGGAACTCTTAATTGCCATCTTCCACTTGGTGACTGAAATTTATCTCCCCACTGACTAAAGAGAAAGCCTGGTTGACAAGATTAGACAAGTCCCAGAGCTCTTAGGAAACTTCAGAGAGATTATTCCCTTTATGGAGACAGACATTCTGAATTGCCTTCCCAGGACTTCTGATAGTTTTTGATATAGCCTGTAGGAAGCCATTTTCAGCAGGAAATATATTACCTCCTTCACATGTAAGGAAAAAACAACTCAACAGGAGGGCTCACGCTCAGGCTGTGAATACCAGGCTGCGTGTTAGCTACTGTTGAGCTCTGGAGTGAGACTGAAATTCAGACATATATCTATGGTTAGCTTTTCCTTCTTGTTTTTTCCATAAACAGTTCAGAGGCTTGAATTTCACTTTTAAATAAATTTAGAAATAAGCTGTGTATTTCATACAGCATTCTAAATCAACGAGCTACAGCCAAGCAAACTCAGAGAAACCTGAATTACATTTTTAAAAACAGGCAGTCTCCTAAAGAGCTACCTGCATTTGTCAGCATATAAAAATACTATTACTTATCTTCATAATAGAGTTATTTATTATTAGACTTTGTGAAGTGTTTTTATATACTCTAAAGGAGTCTGATAGTAGTGGTAGACATGCTACTGTGAATTACCACTGCAATCATTTGCGAATACATTTATTTGTATTACTTTTCTCTGGATAGTTTGAGATAAAATAATTCTAACACTGGCAGTAACAAAGGCAAGAGTCACGGAAAAATATCTGACAGAAATAATGTCTCAGGCAACTGAATTGTTTAAGAAAATTTCATAGAGATCACTTTTTTGGAAGACAGAGGAAGTAAAAAAATAAATGTAGCTTAAAACCTCATAGGGACATCAGGATAGGTTTGTAAACCAATGACCAAGCAGTTTACTACTTATGTCTCACAGTGAAATATGAAATAATCCAGTTTCTGTACAGTTTCATAACAAGTTCATTAAAACAATTTTCTACTTGGTGAAAATAAGTTTTTAGAAATGTATGAAGTTGCAGCTCTGCTTCTGTAGAATAAATGAAGACTGTAAAATGTCTCCCAATATAATTCTAGGTATTGAAGCCAAAAATATTTGTTTAATACAGTTATTTGAACAATGGGACACCTTCTCCAAACTGTTAGTAATGTTACAGTATTTGTACTAATCATAACATTTGCAGTTACACTTATGTCCTTCCCCTGTGTGGCATAAAAAAGGGCAAATGTAGATACTAACTATATTTAGGGAGTGGTCTAAACTCAGTTAACATCGTTCCCCTGACTTCAAGAAACTTTGAATAGGAGCTGCCGGAAAAAAAATACTGCAAATCATCCTAATATTAAATGAATTAAGGCCAAAGACTAGAGCTAGTCAAAAAATAGGATGGAAACCCCCCATGTGTCCTGAAAAAAATTCACTGTTATGTGTAAGATATGTACTTTGTCCAAGAATGCCAAATATAGACTTTGCTAAATTGTTAATTATATCAGATTGTTGGGCGATTACTTTTTTTCCTCACTTGTGTTATAAATTTAAATAATTTAGGAGAAAAATGGAGCGTAGAGATTGCATAAATATTTCACTTGCTCATTTGAAGGGCATACTGTTATTGGAAAAGATATGGTTGTACATGTAAATGTAGAATTTGGAATTGCATCGTCACTGTACTTGCACAGTTATCTCAGAAGTTGTATATTTCAAAATAATGGACTGATGTAATATTTTATCACAGCAATAACATTTTTAAGTGTAATAATTTTTGAACAATGCTTTCAGAACCTATCTAAGTAAATCTATCTAAGTAAACTAAAATTTTTTTATACCAATATGCTTTTTCAGAACCAGGTAGTGTCGTATTTTTGACCAACACTAGAGAGCATAGTTCCTTGCTAACTTGAGGGGATTGTCAGTCAAACTTAAGCACTGAAATGTTTGTGTATAGTAAGTTTAGTTCTGGTCACAGCTTTGAGATGCTCTGGTAAAAGTTGTAGATGAACCTGTCTCTTTTCACAGAGACAGGGTTAGTCTGTGCTAATGGGAAAGGTCTCTTATCAGGGACTGATTGAGAAAATTAATTAAGTACTTCTGATGGAGAACTTCAGCAACTATGTTCTGAACCTATTTTATGGTTGCTTAGATCTTCCACAGTGCAATGATATAATTTTGTATCTTGGCCTTCCATTGGTACTGTGCAGAATAGCTAGTGCACGTAATGCCATTTTTCAGAGTTTTTCTGAGACATTGTGGTCTTTGATGTCTATAAGTAAGAGTAATCTAATTTCCCAGTTGTCATTCGAAAGATTGTCAAAAAAAAAAGATAGAAAATATCAACATTCAGGTTTGCCCTTTTCACTTCCATTTCTGTGAATAGTTTCAATATCATACGAAGTATGTTTTTATTATTCAGAACAGTCCTTTTTAAGAAAGGCCCCCAAAAGACTGATTTGAAAAAGTTCTCTATTTCTATTATGATAGTAATCAGATTTGGTTTGAAATTTGTTGTTAAGGCTTGTTCTTATTTTGACAAAAGAAATGTATCTAAGGTAAGTCACAATCAATTAAATTTTGCACCACAAAACAAAGCTGGGGTGAAACTGATTTTTTTTCCCAATAGAAACTCTGACTTTTTTCCCCTTTTATAATTGCTATTTTTCCCGCCCCCCCCCCCCCCATATTTAGGTTTTAGAT
>JAOXNO010000001.1:175892757-175914141 GCA_028565335.1 Limnodromus scolopaceus
TTTCAACCCCCCCCCCCCCCATATTTAGGTTTTAGATATTCTGATCCATGCTCATTGTGGTTTTTTTTTTGTGAAGACACAATGAGAGGAATACCTTAGCCGCAAGTATCCTTCTCTTCCAAGCTCTTTTCTGTCATCAGTTTTTAACATACTTGCTGCTACATCAAAATCTGACTGCTGTTTTAAGCTGCAACTTAGACTTCTATAAATCAGCACCTGGGCACTCTATAGATCCCTCTGGCCATGTAGTTGAACATGTGGTTTACATTTCAATGAAATAGGAGACCATACAAGAAACTATTTGCAGCAGCCTATGCAAAGACACAGCTCTTGCAGAATATAATGTCCAGGTCTACCTGTGCATTTTTCTTCCTACTCATTTTGCTAGTGCATTTTCAGTGCTGTCAAAGTGTTAGCCTTTTGGTAAATTATTTGGAGCAAGTTTCTGGTGTTTTGCTCTGTTCTGAATCAATAGCTTTATGAACTAGGAAGAAATCCCAGGGACAGTAAAATTGTGCATCCATAAATGCCTCTGCTGCACATACCTGTAATGTCACCAGAAGAACTACCAGATGGAAATCCCTGCTTATTAAAAGCTGAGCTTTGTGTTTTTATGACCTCCTGTTTAGATTTATGAATGCCATTTGATTTCTGTGGGCCTTGTGGACATTTATCAAATAAATAGCAATTCTCAGAGTACAGCAGTGTGAATGTACCAAGCTTTCAGGTGACACCATGCTCCATGACCTGAATTAATTACCTGAAAAATTTCATAGGGCAGAAATTTCCTTTCATAAGCACGTCCTGGCCCCTGGGTCTTCCCACTCAGATCCCTCTCCGTGGCTGCTTATTTGTCACTGTGAAAGTTTCAGGTTTTTCACAGCATATGAAACTTCAGTCACCCTACTTTTGAATGCAATGATAGCTCTGTATATGCAAGGGGTAAAATAAGAAGAACACCACTGACATCAATGGGGTTTGAATTTTCAGTTCAAGGCAAGTTGGGCAAAGGAACAAGTCTTAGGAGTATTTTCATCATGCTACACTTGTCAGACTGTAGGTTGGACTAATTAAGAGGTCCAGCTGGTTAGTTGGATTTTCGCACATGGAAAACAGTAGTTAAGCAATTACTTTTAGCAATAGTTACTCCCAAATTCATTGCTTTGCTACATGACAAAACCCAGATGCTTTCTTTAAAAACACTACCAAAAAAGGGCCTCCCTTAGGCTGTTCTCACTGGTGCTTTGGCTGCCCCTTGTGTTGGTGCCACTCTAGAGAGCACAAACTTTCTTCTGTATTTTGAGATCTCAGAGTTATTAGTAGTCTGATAATAACTGTAGCTTAATAAGAGATATTCTATCATTTCCATTGGACCTCATGCTGCTGAAAGAGGACACCAGTCATAGATTAGAGTTCAGATGAGCAAGTCCTACCCCTTGTGGTAAATTAAATCCAACACTGCCCTCTTCATTAGGAATCGAAAATAGAGGATCAGCTCTGGATTTCCCATTGGTAATATATGTGTATTATTCCTCTTTCAGGGTAGTGATAGCTCATGATGTTTTAATTTTAATAGCTTAGTCTGATGAGTTCACAGCTCTACCATTAGTATTAATTAGTTATCTACCAGCATGTTGGATTGATGGATCTTAACAGCCCACTCCTCGGGGGTTAATATCAATTAATGTAGAAGAAGAATGAAAAAGAGATTGAAGAAGGATAAAATTTGTACTTGGATATTCTTTCCTCCTTCCTTCCCTTTGTCTTTTATTTTACTGCAGGAATTATATACAATTGAATTGCATGACTCAATGTTTGCAATAATAATAATAAAACCCTTGTACAAAGTACAGATTAAGAGAAACAAGCACATACCTGAATTGTACCAAATAAATGGATTTGGTGTCTGCAGTGAATGTGTGATGACTACAAGCTATGAAAATCTACAGGATCACAGATCTTGTAATAATATTTCTCCTTGCTTTCTGATCATTCCCATAAAGAGCAGAACAAAGTGAAAAGTTAATTTCAAATGTAAAAATTTACTTTTATTCCTGATATCTTTTCTGCTGTATTATCATTTGGCAAAAACTTTGAGCAATTTCTGATATACTCTGAATATCTGAACAGAAGCTAAAAAGCAAGGTTTCAACACAATCAGTTCTAGACTTCCACAACACAAAAACCTATACATGAACTGCATTTTTAGACTTTTTTTTTTTAGAATTTTTGTTAAGAAACAGACACTCTAAAGTACCTTTCAATTCATGCTACAGCGGCTGCTTAAAATGAGTTGGCTGAATTGGACTCTCGGAGTATTTTTTATTGCTTAATGACTCAAGCATTTTCAACAAAAGAGTGAGCAAACCTAAGGGTGAACAGTGAGCAGAAAAATCACAGTTCAAGTCACAGCTCCAATCAAATCTTCTTCCTTACTGTCCATCATATAACAACAAACTAAGATTAGTGCTAGTCTGTCTGATTAGTTCATCAAGTTGTTGAGTTTATAAGGTTGGTATATCACTCATTACAGAGCAGGGAATGTTTCTTCCGCAATGAATTTCCTTTTGCTTAGGAATTTCTTGCCTCAGAGAATAATCAAGATAAAACCAAGAGCAAGTGCCAAATTCTGCACCTGGGATGGGATAAACCTGGTTATACACGCAAACTGGGAGATAAGAGGCTGGAAAGCAGCCCCATGGAAAGTGATCTGGGGGTTTGGGTTGACAGCTAGTTGAGTATGAGTCAACAGTGTGCTCAGGCAGCCGAAAGGGCCAACCATATCCTGGGGTGGCATATCTTAGCTAGCTAGTAGAGGGAGGTGATTGTCCCACTCTATGCTTCACGGGTGTGGCCCTACCTTGAGTACTGTGTGCAATTTTGGGTACCTTAACATAAGAAAGACATCAAACTAATAGAGTGTGTCCAGAGCAGGGTGACCAAGATGATGGAAAGTCTTGAGGGCAAGAGGAATGGCTGGGGTTACGTAGTTTGTTCAGCTTGGAGGAAAGAAGGCTGAGGGGTGACCTCATCTCAGTCTACAACTTCCTCAAGGTGGGCCGCGGAGGGGAAGGTGCTGATCTCTTCTCTCCGGTGACCAGGGGTAGGATACCAGGAAACGTAATGAAGCTGTGCCAGGGAAAATTCAGAATGAACATTAGGAAAAGGTTCTTCACTGAGATGGTGGTCAGTCACTGGAACAGGCTCCCCAGCAAAGTGGTCATGGCACCAAGCATGTCAGAGTTCAAGGAGCAGCTGGACAATGCTCTGAGTCATATAGTTTAGTGATAGGTAGTCCTGCAAGGAGCAGGGAGTTGAACTCAATGACCTTTCTGTGTCCCTTCCAACTTCAGGTATTCTGTGATTCTTTTTAATTGTCTGGACATATTATTTTGAATACTCAAGATATAGATTGAAATTTGTGTTTGATAAATATGTTGGTTTGCTATGATGCTATTCTCTTTAGAAATTGGCCAAGCATCTTTTCGGTTTTACAGGGAAAAAATAGTTTTGTTTGTAGTTCAGGTCTTAAGGAAAGAATGATTAAATCTATATTACAGTTAGTTCTTGTTCAACTATCTCACCTCTTGTGTATCACTCTTAGAGTGTGTGCATTTCTAAGAACTCCTGTAAGATGTCAACTTTTATATACGCTTTTACTTGACTTCAGATGGACATAAGAACAATGAATTCTTCAGGATTCAGAGAAGAAGGCTTTTTAAATATTACTTGTATATCATAAAGGTGATAGGTTTCTGACATATGTCTATTATTTCTTGTCCTATTAGTTGAGGCACAACCAAAAGGATGTGATTTACCAGCTGGGTGTAAGTACTCATAGGTCTGTAGAACAGTATGGTTTTATTTTCTCTAGAAGTTGCCATATTGATGCTAATTTTATAACTAAGAAATTGATGGTACTATGCTTATTCATACTGATTAGGATGCTACTTCATGTGTTTGCTCAATAATTGTGATACGATAAATTGTATGGTACTGCTCAATATATGTAAATAACAGTGGGATTAAATACACACACACATGCACACATTTATCTGCACTCTACATGTTTAATGTTATGAATTTATTACATAACGATTTTTTTTGTCGGATCTGTTAATATGATATTTTAATTTGCTGTTATACGTGTATGATTTTATATGTTGTTTCCTTAGTTTATTTGTTTTACTGGATTAGATGCAATGTTTCAAATGAGTAAACATATCTTTAAAGCTGTCAAAACCAGAATTTGGAAGTGTAACATTCAAACTCCTCTTTAAAGAGATTTTTTATCAAACAGAATAAGACTTTTTAAAGAGCCTAGTTGTCATTGAAAAGGCACTGATGCAAACTAGTTGAATAACTAGGACATTTTTGCCAATCAACTTTTTAACAATATTTTTTATTTTTAATCTCCTGACTGCAAAGTATAGCTGATGGGCTTTTGTCATGTTTTATGTATAAAGTTGATATACATCAATTATTTCAGCAGCAAATGTATTATATGCTAAGCTGATTGCCAAGTATTGCTTGCTTTGCCAGAAGAAAAAAAAAAGAAAAAAAAACCCACAAAAAAGACCCCAAAACACAGAAAAAAACACAAAAACCAACCCTGCTTTAAAGTGGGTGACTCTTTAAGAAATTATCAAGAGCCTACAAGGGAAAATACAAATTCAAAAATATGGGAATTAGTTCAGTTTCATCTTGGGAAAAATACATAAATTAACTTCAGATCCCAGAAATCTTAACTCCCAATATTGAAGGGTAAATAAAGGATTATTAAGCAAGAGAACTGGGCATGTGCTATGCACACAACCACCTGTGCAATAGTGCAAACCATGTAACAGAGCTCTTTACAGAGCAAAACCAAGACGTCTTATCACACACCTGTTTGTGCTTCCACTGTTAGACTTATGATTCAGATTGCTTGAACTTACGGGCGAAGAGGGGAGGAATGGCAGTGAACAGAATCTATGGGAGGTGGAAGGTACACATTGGAGAGCATAGAGCTCTGAAAAATTATGTTTTGAAGAAACTGAAGATTTAATGACTCCCTGTCATGAGAAGGCATGAAAAATACCCATGAACATGACCAGAAGGAAGGAAAAGGACACTTCTGCAAATGGTTGCTCAAGCCTACTGCTTCAGGAGGACCTAAATATGCAGTTGGAAGAAAGACAGATTTGAGACTACACCTCACCCTCTCTCAGATTAGGATCCTGTGGAAGAACAGATTTGCTCTGTGCCAATGGGATGCCAAACACATCTTAAAGAAAAGGAAAGACAAAAGCAAGTGATAATATGGGGTTACAAAGCTGGTTTCCAAGGGGCTGTGCATCCAAAGATCAACCTAACTGTAGCAGGTTTAGATTTTAGGGACCTGAGCACATAGACTGTGAATCCAGCATGCAATGACAAAGCAGGGGGAGTTGGGGTTGAGTGAGATGTTTTCTCATCAGCAGTTTTAGTATTTGATGCTGACACAGTTTTCACACTGTTAAGGTAACGCTAAAGCCGTTGTTGCAAAGGAGAACTAAAGATGTAGTAGAAGGTAACTTGAAGTGGCATACCTCTCCCTAAAATTTCTTTTCAATGAATATTTAAACAGACCTGGGGGTTGACCTCTAATTAACATGGATCAAAGCAATATGCCATATGAATTAGACAAGCTCTGCAAATGACCCAGAAAACACATATAAAATAGGTATACGAAAACAATTCTTTAAGTGTGGGTTTTCAGCAAATGAAAGGACAATTTAAACCATCTAGTTATAGGTGCCTGTGAAAATAGACTAGTCACCTAACCAACCTTTATAGAGTCAATGGAGAAAGGCAGACCCTTCCAGATAATGGTTCAGACTACAGGTGTGCTGAACTGGACTCTGGTGGCTCTTCTCCCTCTGTGATGTCTATATATGAAATACAAACTTGGCTTATTATTCACATATAATTCAGACATAATTCGTGCCAGCATCTTAGACTATATTAAATATATGACTACTGTAGGCAAGTATGTAACTTGCTATTTTTGCAATACTCATCAACAGCGTAATCGTAAGCCCTGCCACACCAGCCAGCTTCAACACTATTTCCAATTGCTGAAAAGCAGGAAGAAATAAAAGTGTTTTATTATTGTATAGCATCTTTAGCTCTTCTGTGCTGACAGTAAAGAGCCAGATTGTTTTTTTAAGATGAAATCTGGTTTGGAATAGTATGTTTTCTTTAGTGAGTTTATAGTGAAACTGTCAAAGGAAGGACAGTTGATGTCAGAAAGGTTCATATTTATTCATGTTTAAATTGAAGTTGGCTGTGTTTGCTCTCATTACCGCTGTCATAAATGGTCAAGGACATCTAGGTATGTGTTTTCATAAATGATGTGATCATTCCAATACAACAATTCTGAATATTGAGTCTTATAGCTCCATTACAGTTTCAAAAATGTTCCTGATGTAGCACTACTTAGGAATCTGAAACCTACTTAACTCTTTTAGAAATGCAATTGCTATGACAACTCAAAGCAGCTCAATATCACTTCTTGAAACTCAGATTTGAAAATCAGAATTGTATGGTCAGCCAATACATTGTGAAAGTGGACAGCGTAGTGGAAGAGAATGAGAATTGTTTATGCCTTGGGGAACACATTTATTTATTGATACTGAAATAGTTTCATTTTAAGCTGCAAGAACAGAGAGAAACAAAAGTTAAAAATCCTTTATATAATATTTATCAATTTTATACACACATCTAAGAGCACACAAGATTTGACTCATTCATTACAGTGAACTTTCTCTTTGCTGCATGCAGTATCTGTGCATTTCATTTCAATTAAAATATAAAGGCACACATCGAATCATTCCTGCTTACAAAGACAAGACCACCTAGTGGTTTCTGTATGCTTAATTCACTCTTTCCTGCCACAACTGCTTGAGGCTTTGATTAGCTTTATCTTACTTGCAAGAGGCACCCCATGTAGAAGGAGACAGAGTGATAAGCTTTCCTGTTGTCTCTGCAATTCTGAAGGAAGCTCGCTCCATTCTGATGACTGAGCTACCTGGAAAATACATTTTAGAAATCAAACAGGCTCTTATTCTTACCTACCTTATTTCAAACACCAAAGCAAAACTTAATGAATTGTCTGATGACTGACATCTTGAACTAAACATACTTCCTAAGGCAAGGACTGCAGTGTCCTGCTTTTAATCCTTTAAATAATGATGATTCTTCTTTCTTAATACTTTTCTGTTTCTCTTTGTGTTATTTTTGTGTGTGTGCCAATATGTGTGTCTGCTTTTTAGATTATTCAGGAGACTTTCATAAACTTGATAAACTCATCTTTTTCTTTTTCCCATAGACATTTAAAGATGGAAGGGGAAAAGACTAAGCCTGAAAAGGAGAAGGAATGCTGAAGGAAGAAGTAAATTTATATTTTTAAGAAACCTTGGGTCAAGAGTAATATTTAGACTGAACTGTGTGAATACTCTTCACCAGGGCTAAGTATCAGCTGTGCTGCAATTTATGGTTATGTCAAGGTTGTATGCAGCATTGGATCAACTCCCTCTTTTAAAGTCTAGATACTAATTTAAAAAAAAAAAAAAGAAAAAGGTTCCTTTCCAATTACAGCTATAGCATTACTTAAAATAAAACACTGATGATCACAAAGCACTTTAAACTCAGGAATGAAGCCTATTATGAATACAAAATATTTCAGTGTTCACAAAAAAATACAGGAAAACCAAAAAATGGTTTATTATGAGTAGTCATTTCTCCTGTTGTTCTTTCTTCTTAAGTAGTTGAGTATAGGTGCAATGTACAAGTATCGAAGTTTTACATTTGTCATAAATATATATATATGCATGACGCTGGATATTGTGGTAATAAAGAACCTTAAATTGCATGCTTTGAAATAGTCTCTTATATCGATGTTATCATACATAAATTGACCGAGGAAATTGTACCCACAGCCTGTTATTTCTCTTCTTCACAAGCTCTTTGCAGATTCCTTGACTTGCAAAGAAATTTTCTTTTTTTTTTCTTGGGTTTTTAATTACACTGGAAGTTTGCTCCCTCTTTCCTTTTTTCCTTTTTTTTTTTTCTTTTTTTTTCCTTTTTCCTTTTTTCTTTTTTCTTTCTTTTTCTCTCTTCTCATTTTTCATCTTCCTTTTTTCCTTTTTTCTTTCCTTCTGGGTAACATAATAAGGTTAACACATACAGATTTTTGCCTGTAAACCATTTTTCAATAGGTAAAACATATTTTCCATAGTGACAGGCATAGCTAACTTTCCAGAGGAGTCTCAAGGGAAAAAAAGTCTGTTACACACAGACACATGCACCATTTTTACAGATTAAATTATTAAAACACTTGACCATTAAAAGAGCAATAATGCTCCATGTGTCTTCTAAATTGGCTTTATTTAGCTCATGAAATTATTAAGAAAATAAGACAGATAAGCATTTTTCCTCACTTTCATTTGGTTGCACCATAAAATCAGCAAATAAGTTAAACTTAAAGGTCAAAGATCAGAACAATAAATTCTAGCGAACTGAAAACCAAGGTCATCAATATTAAAAAATGGGAAATTACCAAAATCCTCACACACAAAATATTCTGTCCTAGAACACAGAATACTGAAACTGTTCAACACATGCTGTATTGCCAAGTGGAAAATCTTAACCTTTTCTAAAGGACATTTGAGGCATGAAAAGAGAGCCTATATAAACAAACTTGCATGGTCCATGGGAATCTGAGAGTTCAAAATAGCTTCAGATGTCAGATTTTAATTTGCAACGTATATAACTCCTAATTAACCTAACTGTGAAGCTCAGCTAGAAAGTGTGTTGGGGGGAAAAAAAAAAAAGCAAGCATGTTTCCAGTACAGCAGATAAATAGGTAGCTATTACCTAGGTGTTGTTTCTGGATAGTTTACCTCCTTAGAGATCTTGAAATGGGATTGTTTACCAGTAATGAGTTTTCCCTAGGTGAGCAATTGTTTCTGCAGCTGTATAGTATGTCGAAAGGCCCTATTTGCTTGTAGCCTATATATACCTGTAATTTGCCTGTAAACTATACAGAGAGCGTTTGTAAGAAAAGGCGAAATAAATGTACTTAATTCTGAAAGATTTTACTCTGGTTTTGGCTTCCCCATCTGCATTGTTTTTTTTAAGCATTTAGGTTAATATTAAAGTTCATTAAGATGCTTAAGCTTAGTTGCATAAGAGGTATAAGGAGTAGGCCAGATAGCTTACTAAAATTGCAGCTCAGCTGGAGATTAGAGTTCACTATGTTTCAGAAAAATAATGTCTGAATTGCAAGTTTAAACAAAATGTGGCATGGGTTTTTAAAATCTTTAGCATTTTTAAAATCTTTACATTTTAGTATAAAGCAGCAAGGAAAACTTTCCAGCTCCCAGATGTCGTGCCTCATACCATCTGTAACGGTAAGAAATGGGGAAAGCTCGTGGTCTGGTGCAACAGGGCCGTATGTTTTGTACGGTCCCACAACACTGCACCAGCCACTAGAGAGAAGAAATGGAAAGAGGAGTTACTATGGTTCTAGTACCTCTGAAGACGATGCCTTGGGTGGCCCTTTCCAGGAGCCCCAAGCTGCACTGAAATATCAGCATACTGTTTGAGGAAAGGGAGACAGGAGTCAAGTGCTGTGTCATACTTAATTTGTTCAAGGAGGTGCATTTGAGGAAGGGGTGTTTAAATAGTGTGAATATCTGTGAAAGAGCTGGAATACAATCAAATAAAATTAATATTAACATAAAACAAATAATACCTTGAATTTTGCTATTAATATGACCTTCAGAAAGTTATAGCTAAGGTTAAGTTTTGCATTAAGAAATGCTTTCTATCTTTTCATAACCTACAGAGATCCCACACAAACAAAGCACATTCCCCATTTGTATACAGGATGGTATTTTTAATGGTGAATTAAAATGTGCAGAAAAAAATAGATTTAAAACATAAGGCCTTAAAAACACGGAGTCTAGTATCAGTTCATTTTTCCTGCCAGATCTTAATAATGCAGTCAATTTTCTTATTTATAAGAAAAAAAAAAGGGAACTTGTGAATTTCTTATTTAAATATATAATGTGAGGCTAAGAAGATTTTTTTTGCTATTTTACATAAATTCAAGTCCTCTTTTCATCATGGCCCAATGTAAAGACAACATCAAGGCATAGCATGAAAATGCCTTTTGGACTTAGGTAACTTAAACTCTTCCAAAAATTGTGTAGTCAATGCATGAGAAAGAGAGAGAGGGTGAAAAATATGTCACTAAATGGGTTTAAAATATGTTATTACTAAGTGAAGTTCACCAAAACAAATATGGGTTTTTCACTTTAGACTAGAGACTGGATACAAAGTCTATTAATGTGAAAGTTGCTTCAGCATTTTTAAACATTTTATTTTTTTCGTTGCATAATTTAAAGAATTAAAATTCACCTCTCACAGGATGCATTGGTTCTGAAAATCTATTTAAATGCTGCTGTATTTAAAGTAGATATTTAAATCTTAAAATAATGTTAGTGTCTAAACTTAAAGTAAGCTGTCAACACAGACTACCTTTGCCCTGATTGAAGAAAGCCATTAAACATTGCCTCATTAAAGTTTATTGACTTAAGCACATGCTTAAAGTCAATCATGTGCTTAAAAGCTGCTCCCTAAATAGATCTGGTTTCCTGAATGCTGAATTTAATTCTACGACATATTGTATTGAATGGATCATTGTCAATTAATACAATCACACTCTGTATCAGAAAAAGGAAAAGTGAAACACACTGTGTCCCTGAAATAGAAAGAAAGAAATGGATTCAAAGAGAAAGAAGGAACACTCTGAGACAAAATGTCCAAACTAGAAGGAAATCTGTAGCTTTTTTTTTTTTTTTCCAAGTAGGGAAAACTTTTTTTGAAGGGGATGGAGATTATCTTTTCCCCAAATGGACTAATATCTAACCAAGGTCTTCCTCTCCTCTTAGCTGCTTTAATACTCATTCCCAACCTCATACCGATGAAAGTCTTCTAGGGAAACTTAAACTTCCCAGCATGTTTGCATAGCTCATAAAAAACCCACTGTCTTACCTTTAAAAAGGTGCATACCTTCATACTTTGAGTGATTATATCATACACTTCTTCACCCTGCTCTGCGTCCTGTTGACAGCAACACTAAAACGCTCATGGAATCAGCGCGTCCGCATGGCCCTGGTCGAGCCCTGTGCTCCGCTTTGGTGGCAGGATTAAACCAAAGCTGCTCCCCCACCTCAGTAATGCATCATCACAGCGTCTCACTTTGATGACGCATTGCACCAATACATCACCACAGGACTTCAGCCAAAAGATGGCACCGGCCAAACAGATCCAAGAGCAGGTTCAGTTTAATTACAGGACAGAAGGTGTCCTGATGTTCCTTGGAGACAAAATGTTTGTGCCAAGAATTAATATGCTTTGCATTGCTGTGCAGTGGTCTGACAAATACGCTGAAGCACCTGAAGAGAGTTCACACAGACTTTGTCAAGAGAGTAATTTTAAAACAAAGATGAAAAGTGAAAATCCTAATGCCTTCTTCATAAAAAAAAAAATAAAAAATTGCAGGCTCAAACTATAATCCGTATTTCAGTACTTCAAAGAAGCTTTACAAGGACAGTGTCAGGTCAGATTTGGCTTATCATGTAAGCTATATAAAAATAAGTTGCTATTGGAGGAAACAGTTTCATTATGTTTCTTAAGGACAAACATTCTTTTTGTGGGAAGTTACGCCAAGTAGCTACACTGCTACTTGTGCCAGTCAAGTTGCCCTAGGAAAAACTATAAAAAGGTGGACACCATCCTTTTTACCATTTAATTTGATTATGAGTCACTACCATATTTATTTGTTTATTTGTTTTCTTTTTGTTCTAAACATAAACAGATGAGATGTGCACAATTCATTCCTACATAGTTGGTGGTTGAAACAGTCTTTCATTAGAGGGTGTTGTGCTGTTGTGTTGTTATTTTTCTCAGCTAGCAGACATATTTGCAACCTGAACACTGCACCTTACTTCTAGTATGAGAGCTTAAAAATGCACAATTACCTTCCTTTTGTGTTATGCCCTCCTTTGCAAAATTAAGTCCATTTGTTTGGCAAGTTTAAGCAGTAAGTTTACAAAGACAAATATAAACCAGTGCAGTGTATTTATGTACAGCATATATACACATATATTTATATACGTGTAGGTATATCTGAACTTCAGCACTTTTTCCCACATACATTTTTCAGTATCTGTATATATATACACATATATACGTGTAAGTACATATATTTGTGGCAGTTACTACATAATAAAATCAATGCCATTTCCCACATAATATAATCTTTTATGTCATTCCCAGAGTGTCTGATGTTAGATATTTTTACTGAGAGCACATCATTCTTTGAAAAGCTGTTAAGGAGAAGCTGGAACTTCTGGCCTCTGGCTTATATACAGGTTTTGGAAGGAAAGGTTTGGCCTTTTGTAACAAGCATTCTCCTGCTGTATTTGTAAATATGGGGCTGGAATATTAATTTTATTAATTTATTGCTCATAAAAATAAATGGGCAAAATGCTAAATAAATGGGCAAAATGTTGGGATTATCAAATCAGATGACTATTCCTTATCAGAGGATTATCAGTGAAGGAGTTTTAGATGTTTCTATTTTATCACTATAACTATCAAAGTCCTTAGGAATCAAACAAAACACATTTTCTGGGCTCTGTGCATGCAGAATAAAAGGCCTGGTGCAATCCAGACAAGGTATCTAAAAGAATAGGAGAAAGAAGCAAACATAGAAGTAGCAAGATCAGCTCTGCTGTGTTCTACTGTGAGAGTTTGGGGCTTTTTGTTTTGCTTTTTGTTCTCTGACAGGTGCTTTTCTTTCCTGATTTGTTATTATTTTAGATTTCTTGGTGGGGATAATGTTAGGAGGCAAATAATGGGATGAAAGATAATAAAGAATGAGAGGTTAGAGATTTGGGGTCATATCCGAACACTCTGGGCTACAGGGAATGAACCACACAGCCAGTTACTTCAGGGACAGGATATTCTCTGTATAATCCACAATAAAAAAATAGAACTGAGACCACCCTCCCCCCCAAAAAAAAAATCTGCTGAGAGCCAAACTCTGTTCTTTGCCCCTTAAAATCTTTTTGCAACAGCTGTGCTGGTTTAAGTTTTTGGCTGGCTTATCCCTGTAATTCTTTTCATGAGCATCACAGGGCTTTAGGAGAGAAGAAGTAGGGAGGAGGGATTGCCCCTGAAATCCTGGTTGCTCCTGCAACTTCTCTAGTTAGTAAAATCATGTACACAACACAAAAGAAGACATTCTTCTACAAAAACAGCTAGGGAGGGGGTGGTGGGGGGATGTAATTATAACAGACATTATGTCTGTCTCTCTTACTGTATATTGCATACTAAATCCCTTTCTATGTGTAAATGAGCTAAGTGTGTCCATTTAAAACTGCAGTCTAAATTATACTAAAAATATTGTACTATGCAGGGCAAAGTTGTTATTGACAAAGAAAACTTTTCTTATTAAAATTCGAAGTTAGAACTCCTTTGCACTTGAGAATAAGTGCCCTCAGACTGGGGGTTAAAAGTCTGTCTCCGAGAAGTCCTACAGGTGCATTCCCCGCAGCCTTGTCACAGGATCATCAAAATCACAGACCTTCTCAGAGCACATGCCTGATCTCATCTGACTTGCACACCTGGGTCACTGTTTGTAGAGAACAGAGCTCGTGGAAGGGAAGGAGGGAGAGACTTGGGCATGCCTTATAATGGGTTGAAAGCATAGTCGGCACATCTATCCAGTCCTGTTTGCTTGGAGGTGTCCTTAGGTCCCTTGGTTTAGACATAGCAGGAGTTAACCAGGCATTGAGACAAATGGTCCAGATCACCCACTGGACTAGATTTTTTTTAGACCTATTGTTTCAAGCTGTCAGCAACATACAAAGATCATCACTGTCCTGGTTTGTACTCAGTTGATGTTTTCATGATTATCTTCATTACCATCTGTGCTAGAAATATTGCTTTTTAATGAAAGCTTAGATTCTAGAGCACAAATTACACAGGATATTCAAAAAGGGACAACAATTTAGCTTAAAAGAAAACTATACCTGCCTGTGTTTCCATTATCTAAATGGAAAGCAATAAAATCAGTTATTAACTCTATTTTGGAATAACCTAAGGTGTGATTTTTAAACACGTTTTTCCTCTATATTTCTTTCTCCACACACACATCTTTGATAATCTAACCATGATAGTGAAGCTCCTACTACTCTACACTTGTGTTTTTTTTCTCTCTCTGGATATTTTTTTACTGTTTGACTGTAAGGATTTCTGGCACACTGTGTTGCTCCTATCGTATGGTTTGCTTTAACTGATAGAGACATTCTGTGTGCTAAAACTCTGCCGCTGCACGGCTGTCTGCTAGTCTAAAACTCAAAGAAACATACCACAGGAGGAGGGAATACGTTATAATCGTGTAACTTTCTGGGGTTTGCTTTTTTTTAATATATTTTGTTTTCCTGAGGGCTGTGGGAGGAAAGAAAGGGCACAGAAATAGGAATACTAGCGTGGTTTCTGATTTGTTTGCATTCAGGTCAGTAGACAGTGGCAGGACTGCTTCAGAGTGTTTCTCTCCTATTCTTGTACCCTATCCAGCCCTGTGACAGGAACACCAAGAAAACTTGGTTTGTATTTCTGTTTTAAAATATCTGCCAGAGTACTGATCTATTTTCATCCTGAAGCACTGAGCAGCTAGAAAAACAACTGAATTGTATAAGAAACCTTTCCCAAAACAAAGATTCTGCACTATTTGAAGAATATTGCCAGCAGCCATTCAGTTACCAATATCTGTAGAGAAAGGTAACATTCAAATTGTCTTAAATATTGAGGGTCAAATTGTGGTGTATCTGGATGCACATGCACACAGAGCACAGTCATTTTGTACTGCCACACTCCTCGCTTCGTATGGCCTTGGACTGACTTCAAAATATCTAATCTGAGTTCTGCATCAGAAATGCAAAACTATCTCAGCTGTACGACTGATTTGAAAAAGTGAAGCGCACAAACTGGAAGAAATTGTGTTCAGTTTTGGGCACCTCAATACAAGAGAGATATCAAGGTGCTGGAGCAAGTACAGAGGAGGGCAACGAAGCTGGTGAAGGGCCTGGAGAACAAATCCTATGAAGAGCAATTGAAGGAGCTGGGACTGTTTAGTTTGAGGAAGATGAGACTGAGGGGTGACCTCATCACTCTCTACAACTACTTGACAGGACATTGTAGAGAGGTTGGTGCTGGTCTCTTCTCACAGGTAATTAGATAGAACAAGAGGGAATGGCTTCAAGCTATAACAGGGTAGGTTTAGACTGAACATTAGGAAAGAGTTTTTCACAGAAAGGGTAGTCGGGCATTGGAATAGGCTGCCCAGGGAGGTGGTTGAGTCACCATCCCTGGATGTGTTTAAGAGTCATTTAGATGTGGTGTTGGGGGATATGGTGTAGGGGAGAATTTTGTAGAGTAGGGTAGATGGTTGAACTTGGTGATCCCAAGGGTCTTTTCCAACCTAAATGATTCTATGATTCTAAATTAAGATCTACTTGTACAGGTGGGAATTTTCCCAGTAAAATCATTTGGTACACACTAAACCTCTGAGAGATATATCTGGGATGGTCTATATTTTTTACCTGTCATTTATTTTTGTTGCTTGGTTTTCTTCGCTTTAGAGACCCTATTGTAAAAGGAGCTTATCAACAGTTTGCTAAGATTAAAATTCCCAGTCTTGGGAACAGCCCCATTTTCATCATATCAAACATATCATTCTGTCTCATACGTTACTCAGCTGAAGGAAAGAGACTAAAACCTAGGAAAATCTAAAAGCATAAAATGAAAATTATCAGTAAATAGATGAAATACATTGCTTTAATAGAGTCTATGGGGTTACACTGACAGCCTTCCCCTAAAATGTTATGAGCCACCTGGAACTTGGGGGAATTCAGAGAAAGGATAATAACAACACTTTGTAGTTTTTAGTGCCTTTCAAATAAGGGTCTCAAAACACTTCACAAACATTAATCAAATGTCATAACAGTGCTGTGAGATAGTAATCCATTATTATTCACAAACAACAAAAGATCCTTTAAAAACAAAAGCAAGTTAATGCTTCAAATATATATGAGTGCAACCCAATTAAGCAGTCTCACTTGGTGGGTACAGTTTTAGCAGTTACTTTCCCCATACCATGGCGAACATTTAAGAATTGAGTCAGTATTGTGCTAAGAGCCAGTATTACCTCATACCCATTGTACATCTTGCTGGGATGTCATCTAATATCTTCTTATGATACTTGTGGGTCACCCATGACTCCGGATCCCAGCATTTCATCTTGCTACCCTCATTTAACCGAGGCTAGTGGAAGGTGTCCCTACCCATGGATGGAGTGTTGGAACTAGATCTTTTTCAGGGCCCTTCCATCTCTTACAATTCTATGATTTAAAAAATAAGGAATAGCACCTTTGCATTCAACTGAGTCTTTGAAAATGCTTGCCTCGGCTTCCCTAGTCATGAACTGAAGCAGAGACCCATGTGAAGAAAAGAGAACTAGGACCAGTTATGGATGCAAAACAGTCTGATCAGGAAAAAAAATGACTAGGATAAGATGACAATGAAAAAAGTGTATAATGTGATGGATAAGCAGCTATCTAGAGATGGCTAATGACTATGCAGTGTTTTGCTGTATGACTATACATGTTTTATCATATAGCTGGTGAATCTAAAAATCTTTTTATGAGTAAGTATTATTTAATTGTCCAATGCTAATAATTACTCAGCTCTGGATGATATATATACTATAGCCGATGTAGTTAATATATGTTGATTTGATTATATATCAGAAAATGGACTCAAGTGAAAAATTAATCATAACAATAAAGGTTATATAAAATGCTTGACTGCTTAATTTGTATCTAATTGTGGTTTTTAGGTTGTTTTATAATTATATCTTGCTTCTTCTTATAACTCAGTTACTTAGTTAAAGCATTCATAAATATGTCTCGGGATGTTAGTTCATTACTAGAAACATTTTCAAGAAAGCTTAGCAGTCATATCATGTAAACATCTATCTTCTAATTAAAACTCAATTAATATGTTTGTAGCAACCATTTGCTGTTTAGGATGTATACAAAAATTGCCTAATGGAATCTAAATTTAATCCCTATTAGAAACACTTTAATTTAAATTTGATCACAAATCTTTATCTCCACTTTACATTTTAAACATAAAAAGGAGCTCAAGAAGCCACAACTTCTTAATCACAGAAGATCTTTAGCTCATCTAGATCAATCTTTAAAAAGTTAGTTATTCTGTCAGTCTGCACACAAGGGCAAAAAGAGTAACAAGGCTGCAGAAAAAAAAACCAACCAAAAAAACCCCAAACAAACCTACATACCCAGTGTGTAATTGCTGTGCTTTTAAAATGCATTTTCTTGTTCCCTTCATTTGTTTGGGGAAGTGTCAGGTTCTGCTACATAGTCAGATTCTTTCATCCACTGAGAGCCTCAGAAAATCTGGGCACTCCTGCCTGCGAAATCAGGATTTAACTGAGTAAAAGCAGCAGAATTGGGCCCAGGACTAATATGTACTGCTGACAGCCTGAACTGTGTCCCTGGTGGACTTATACATTTAGAAGTTGATGGTTATGGTGACATTACTGAAAGGCAAAAGAAAGTATAAAACATCTGCTGCGTAAGAGAGCAAAACAAAACTGGTATGTGCCCCAGAAGGCTTGTAAAGAGAAATGGGGTTAACATCCATAGCAAATGCAAGAGGAAATAATTCTCTCAAAAACTAAGCAAGGTGAAAGTTAGCCTGATTCCAACACTCTGCATTAATATTAGGGATAAGAAAACACAGCAGAAAACAGGTTTTGTTGACAGGGGGGAAAAAAAATCAACCCACACAAAACCCCAAATTAGAGATGGATAGCAGACTTAAATTCCAACAGCTGCTTTTAAAGAGCTGGATTCCTTCCAGTGAGAAAGAGAGTCAAGGTGATATCACCACCTTCCAACCTCTCCATTACTAACCCTTACATTATTGGGATGGGAAGGTTCAGACAGTAGGAGATAAACAAGTAATAATAGGTGTATAGGGTAGGACTTCTGTCACTTTAAAATATTTGAAAATTTGTGTCCTATCATCACAGTTTTTCAGTGCTTAGGTTAGTTCTTTGCCTTAATTAACATAATGCTGGGGTTAATTTGCAGAAAAACATGTATAAAAACTATTTTTCATATGGAAAAAATTAAGCAAAATCTATAAGAAGGATTCACCTATCCTAAAACCAAGTAAGCAATCTAAACCAGCTGTATAACTCCTTTTATTTTTACTGAAGAGAGATAAACACTGCCCAAGAGCTATATATCTCACTTGTCTTAGACACCTATCTTAGGGTACAGGAATTACTCTCCAGAGGTTACCTGCACCTTTTCTTCTTACAGAGGAAAATTTCAAGGCTAATTTAAAAAAAAAAAAGCCTACCATCTGAATGGCTTTAAATGAAGGTGAATCTCAGCCTTTGTGTTGGTTTATCTTGGTGAAGGTCCATTCACCTCAGTAAAAGGGTTCATCCAGAATCCCCATCTAAATTCTTTTCATTCCTTAATGAAGTCAGTAAGCGTGTCCAAAATGCAGTGTGGGATTTTCCAATCTGTTCAGTGTTCAAGCATGAAAAAGTAAGTACCAAGACAGTGAAACCTTCAAAACTTCTTCCTTCCTCCACACAAGCTGTTCAATCTGTAATTTCCTTACCGAAACTTGTTTTGTCCTTGATGCAACTAAATAGATTACAGTGCCCCCTATGGAGAAGTGCATTCTCACAATGAGATCCTCTACATGGGAGTGAATTTCTCTCTCAGTATTATGATAAATAATATTTGCCTTTCTACTGTACCACATTTATATACAGTTACAGTTTCTGATTTGCTGTTCTTTGTCACTCACTGTGGTACAAATATTTGGGCAGCAGACAGTAAGACCAATTTATCTGAATTATCTTCTTCCTGGTTATTCAATCTATTAATTGGACTCATAAACAAGTTGCTAAAGAGCTCTTTCCTCTCCTACTTTTCATATTTATACACTTGCTGCTGTCTTTTGCCTTTTTAACTCTCTTAATGAAACAGCATAAAGGTGCTGTGGGTACAAAGAGCAGCTGTGAGGAAGGAGGCAGTGTCAGCACCATTAGGTGCTTCACTTTCATGCATACACTTGCTACCTGGCCCTGAATGCACCATGCTGTTGATGTGTAATCACAAATGGCTATGAAAAGAATTGACAGTGGGCAGTGAAAAGAGATGGCACAGAACAGCAGTGCTAAGTGATTGTCCGTGTCTGGATGCACTCTGGGTGTAAGTGTGTGAAGGCCGCATCCTCACTCATTTCAGTAGCCTTAATAATATCTATCTTGCCGAGTTGAAATTCAGAGTAATGAGGTGTAATTCTGTGTTTGCTTATCCACAGTCAGAAGACTTTATCTAATAGGTTCTATTAGCTTTAAAACTCAGGAAGCTGTGAATTTTAACAGTAGAGCAACTCACACCACTTCCATGAGCAAAGTCAAGACTGAGAATAAACAAATATTTGCAAATGTTAAATAAATTATATAGAGATATATGTGAGCATACACACATACGGGTATGAACTCATTAAATTTAGCTAGGAAATTTTAATTTGCCTCAGATTATTAAATGGTTTTGTCTTCATCATTGTCTTCTTTTATGGTTGATTTTCCTTTTATCACTTCATCAGCTTTCTGACTGCGGCAGTTCATTTGGACTTTTAGAACAAATGTTTAGTACTGTGACTGTTGAGTTTCATCAAATGTTACTCTTCTCAATGGGATCCCAAATTTTTGTAATGAGTTTGTCACAGAGATTGATGTATTTTATTTCCAGTCATAAACTATGATTTCTTGTTCCATAAGTAGAGAGATGGAAATGTTAACTGTAGTATGTCTTGTAGATGATCACCTTTGCCAATAGACCCCTCTGTATTTAATTTTCTTTATATAATAAATGTAATAATAAATACAATTGTAACATTCAAAACCACTGATTCATTTTCTCTTTTACAGAAAATAAGACAGTATACATCTAAAAATTCAATCAGTTTAACACGATCTTCCAATTTTATTCTGCTGCCAAGAGGATGTCTCCCTCATTATTGGTTCAGTAATAAAATTGTGTGTGTACACTTACATAGGACAATAGAAGGATGCTATATCATACTAGCTGTAGGTCTCTGTCCTTTCCCCTCTTTTCAACACAAATATTTTTCAATCCAAGTAGGTTAAAATGCACTTTTCTAATGTAAAGTCAAATCACTGTCATTTCAAGATATTAAAAATACCCAGTTTTGAAAAAAATGAAGAAGTTACATGAAAAGCAGAACTAAGGAAGCATAATTTCCCATATCTCTGTGTTTCACTTTATAACACACAAAAATGTGCCCTCTTTTATTTTCTTTCTTTTTTTTTTTTTTTTTTTTAACAAGCATCAGATGCTGTGACTAGACCTGAATTACAGTTATATTGGATAAAGAGTACATGTGAACTTCTGCCTTCTGCTTGCTGGAATGCTAACTCTCCTGTACTCCTATACACCTATACTCTGCCCCTCCTATACTCTTGGCAGTGCAAATAAATTACAAATCCTGTCTGTATCCTGTAGACTATATTATACAGGGCTATAGTAGGAACTTTACACCTTTGAGATCTCTGTCGTCTGGTTAGAGTTGAATTTGGTCAGAGCGCTTAGAAGGACTAATATAAACTTTTCTTCTTTCTTTAAGATATTCAAATATGCATTTTTGATGGTTCTTCATCCAGAATTTTTGACATTTGCTTAACTAAATTATATTCATTTATTTTATTGATGTTTAAGCCATTCAAAAATTCTTGATCATCTTGAGTGAGCTCTCACGGCAAGTGCAGGACAGCCAAGGAATCAGGGCCAGCCAGCATGGGTTTATGAAAGAGAGGTCCGACTTAACCAACTCGATCTCTTTCTATGACCACGTGACCCGCCTTCTCGATGCGGTTGTCTACCTGGACTTTGGTAAGGTCTTTGACACCATCCCCCACAGCGTTCTCCTGGAGAAGCTGGCGAATCATGGCATAGACAAGTGTACTCTTCGCTGGGTAAAAAACTGGCTGGATGGTCGTGCCCAGAGAGTTGTGATTAATGGGGTGAAATCCGATTGGCGGCCGGTCACCAGTGGTATCCCTCAGGGCTCGGTTCTGGGGCCAGTCTTGTTTAATATTTTTATTGATGATCTAGATAAGGGGATTGAGTGCACCCTCAGTAAGTTTGC
>JAOXNO010000001.1:175914241-175926247 GCA_028565335.1 Limnodromus scolopaceus
GGAGGTGGTGGAGTCACCATCCCTGGAGGTATTTAAGAAACGTGTAGACGTGGCCCTTCAGGGCATGCTCTAGTGCCCGAGATTGTTGGTTTTTGTCTGTGGGTGTGTGTGGTGTGTGTGTGTGTGTGTGTTGGTTTGTGGTTGGTTTTGGGGTTTGTGTTTGTTTGTTTGTTTTGGTTTGTTTGTTTTGGTTTTTTTTGTAGTTGGAGTCGTTGATCTCAAAGGTCCTTTCCAACCATGAAGATTCTGTGATTCTGTGTTATTTTGATTCCAGTGTAAATGATACCTTGATAACACACATGTAAACTCACTCCTTTCCCAGGCCCTTATCAACATCGTTTCTCATATACTGTGTTGTGCCATCAAAACTACTTGTGCATTATCCAGACATTTCACTATATTTTAGATTGCAAGTAAACCTCCCTTTTACTGTCACCTTACAATATTAAATTTTGCAAGGAAAAAAATGTCAAAGGTTCTCTACACATGAAATAAGAAATGGGAAAAGAATGAAAAAATGCATCAATGATACTGCAGGTTGGGGTTTTTTGTTTTGTTTTGTTTTGTTTTCAGATTAAATATATTCTTGGCTTGACCTTAAAATTACATGAGTACTATGTGTGAAGATGGAAGAAGACAAAATGTAATAATTGATAATGACAAATTTTTGCAAAAGCTGAAACCTTCTCTGTTGTTAAGAGCAGTGGAGAAAAGACACTGGTGTGTATTAATTGTCTGCAAGATTTTAACGTTTATCTAATATAATGTCATTATGAAAAATAACTACAATCACAAGAAATGCTTTCAGCAAAGAATAAGAAATGTGAATACTGTTCAGCACTCCAGTATGACATCATCTGAAATTCTGGACACCGTTCTGTTCATTCATATTCAAGCTGTCCAAACTAAACAGATGTGGAGAATAAGTATTAAAGTGATAGAGGAACAGATACTCAATTACACCCAACAAAATTTGTCCAGAAATAGGAAGACTGAGAACTGACATAATTACTTACAAAAATAGGGGTGGGATAAAGTGTCAGGTAGCCACAAGAAGCAGTGAAACTGAATATGATACTATTGACGCAGAAACAAATGGGTATAAATTAGATCTGAATAAATGAAGTCTGGAAATAGAAGGTTCACTCAATGGAATAAGCCACTGAAGTGCCCTAACAGGAAGAGAAGGAGGTGTCCTAACAGCTTTAACCAGACTATTAATACTTACCTACAGGTCACCTGGTGGGTGATTGGACTGTATGTTCTAATGTTACTATATTTCATAAGCAGGAGATAACAGTTTACATTTTTCGTCAATATGAACTATTAAAAAGCACCTGGAATAAAATTTGGATTGTCCAGTCATATACTGTTTAAGAAGTAGTTGAAAATACACTTCAATTTGTTTTGTCTTGTTTGACTTGCAAAAGGACTGAGCTCCAGAGATCCTAGAATTCTGGACTATGTAATGCCCGTCCATACATAATTAACACTAGAGTTAACCAAACCTGACAACTGAGCATAGATCTTGTATAGAAAACTAAATAGAAAAGTGCTTATGACCTTTCTTCCTTAATATTTTTTTTTATGTTCAAGAAAGAAGAAAACCCGTTGTACAAGGGCACTGCTTTCCTACAGATTTCACTGAAATGATTTAAGATTCATTAGTTATGGGGAGAAAAAATAAAAAGTAACACACTTCTTATACCTTTCCCTTGCAAACGTTAATACTTTGTTGAAAAATGCTTTGAAGCAGCATTATACTGAAACACTTATTACAGAAAGATAAGCAGGAAAACAGAGAAAAGAGAAGAGTCAAATTCTCTTCTGGTGTACCTCTGCCTGTTTCCTTCTTGGTCAGTAGAAGTATGGTCCCCAGAACAAGCTGAAAATCTTTAAGCAGTCAGGCAGCATCTTCTTGTCTGTAAAAGCCTGAAAAAAAGAACACTCAGGAGGAAAAATTTACTAAAAAAAAAAGTTCACCTGGGTCTATCGCATTTGCCTCCTTAGATCCTACCAAAATCAAAGGTATATCAGTCTCATTTCGAAGCAGCTGTCTTGTTTGTCTTGTTTGTTCATTCTGCTTGTGTGAGAGGCACCAGTCAAGAGTGAGACTAGTGTTTGTTCAATCAAGAACTACCTTATGCTTGCTAATCCTTTTTAGAAGAAAGAAGAATAAAATGTGTTTATCACTAAGCAATGTGAATTCAACTGACTTTAAAATAAAGATTCATGATTTATGATAAATAATGGATAACTTCTTGCCAGACATTCATCCAGTCCAGTAGGTATCAAATCTACTGGAAAATTCATATGTTTAGCAGTTAGGGAAGTAAGAGCACTGTTGAGAGAATTTGGGGAAATAGTCTAGGATTTCTCTGTGGGCTAAGATGCAGGGATACAGAAACACTTCTCTGCAGGCAAGACGTATACTGGAAGTGTAGAAATTATGGTTGGATATAATCCTTCTATAGTAATAATAGTCATTTCTCAATATTTTTGCCATGTAGACAAGTCTTTTAAACAAAATAAAAATATTCACTATTGGAATTGGCATGAAATGACTATTTTGTAACAGATGTTTCACGCTGTTTCTAAATTTCTAAAAATCCTGTATGAGATTGGTTAGTGGGTTACAGGACAAGACAGGAAGGCCATGAAAAAGATTTAAAATTTGTTTGAAACACAGGTTTACTTATACATTGTCACATAATTTACAGTTACATTGTCACATAATTTACAGCTGATGTACTTAGAGACTGATTTTGTTGTCATTTATAAATATCAGTATTATATCAGGATAACTTAACTGAACTCATTGATATTTTATCTCTTACATATAAGAATGAATTCAATTAGAGTCAGGCTTTATATTTCAGAATGACAATAACAAATGTAATTATGTTATGTAGATATATATTTCAGCTTTCTTCTTCCTTCCTGATGGGGAGTATATCTGATGTTTCATGCAATATGGAAGTCAATTCCTACAATTTCCTACAACAAATTCATTAAAAAAAAAAAAATCCACATATTTTCTCACTGAAAAAGCTGAGACCAACAGCTTTTTCTCTTTTGGGTTCTGAACTTCATAAAAAATTACAAAGCAAAGAATCTTGCTCAGAGGTTGAGCTGACAAGTCCTAACATGACAGTCAGAGAGGTTTCACAGTGTATGTAAAGAACAGCAAACCAAATTTGAACACCCAGGGCATAGTCGCCAGATGCACAGATGTGTATCTGTATGGAAGGTTGACAAGTATGGTGCCACATTTACCTTTTCCCTTTTCCCCGTTCTTAAGGACAGATGAAAGTTGAACTATCTCTCAAACAGTCTAGAGCTTGTGGCTCAAATCTGTGCTAAATCGATCCAGGGGATGTCATTGATTTAGACTACATCTATAAACAATGAATTCAGAGCCATTATTCCAGCTATTCATCCCATCCTATGAGACATGTTAAGGCACCTGGAATGAGTTACCCTCTGCAGCTGCACTGGCTACAGTGGAAGATAACTTTAGGCTGGGTCTTAACTTTTGGAGACTAAAGTTAGGTGAGAACCTTAAGATCAGTATGTGATACTAATGCAATACTGCCCTCCCTCAGCCCAGAAAACTTCTTCTCACCTTGACTATTAAGAGTACCCTCTGCATTTGTAGAATAAGGAGGATGTGCCATAAACAGTAAGGGAATTTAAGGTTTGGTTTAAGGTAATCTGCTGAAGGCTGAAGACCCACTCTGCACTTCCTGTGGGTGATTATTATGTGGCAGTACCTGATGGTGTGTTACGAGCAGACTTGAGATCATTGCATCAGCACTCCAGGGAATCTCCCACTGAAATTTCAGTCAGTGCTGTGCTGAGCACAAGCTAACATGCCCTAATTTAGCCCAGGGGTTTTGAGAGCTGCTTATCTACTAGATTTTCAGTCCTGTTCTTTGCTTGAGCTCTGGCAGAGCAAGCTCAAATATTGGTCAGACATCTCTGTTCTATATTGTATTCCATACTACCTTTTTCTACCTTTTTTTTTCTTTGTTAACATGAAATTCTCTTAAGAGAATGGCACTCATCTGTGTCCTGTATAATCACATGAGCACATTTATATCTTGGCTTCATACTTCCTACAAATTAACTTCATTCACTGTGAAACAGTACAGTTCAAACATTTTCTGAGCACCATTTTAGTATACATGCTTACTGTGAAGATGATGATGGGTGAACTGCATAGCTATGCAATGGATCTGTGTTTCTTCTTTAAGCCCACTAATTACTTTAATTGAAGCTGATTCCAATTACTTTCTGGATAGGCCTTAGTTTAATTTATGGCCGAGCTGTTCATTTTCCCATGCAAATGCAACTTTTTGGCTGTGGAATCAAGTAACTTATAACTCACAGACAGCCCTTTTAGATATTCTCCTTTCAAAAATTAATTAAACTGTACTACAGTTTTATATGTCAGTATGCAGAAGGAAGGTCAGTAACTAACAAAAAGTACCACACATATCATGGATCTGATCTTGCCTCTTTAAATCATCTTGAGCATCAGATAAAGTTCAATGACACTCTTCACTACTTTGGATATTAACAAAAGAATTAAAAACAGTGACACAATCTTAAGGAAAACCCTTGATGTACCACTTACCCTGCAGACCCAGCAGTCACTTCCAAATATTCGAGAAAAACAGATACTAAACCTTTTCATTTAAAGGGGAAAAATGGTATCTGCTGAAGTCAGAGAACGTTACGTCAGTGAGTACAACTTGCATATGCTTTACCAGGTCTTACCAACTATTGTTAGGTTAGGGGAGTGTGGGAAGTAGGGAAGATTTTATTCTTCAACCATATGTTTATTCTTTCAAACCACAGTGCTCCATAAGTCCCTTGGTATGCTGAGAAATAAGTGGCATCAATAATGAATACACCATTTTCAAAGGCAATTTTATAATTTTCCATCCCATCTGACTCTTATGAGGCTTTTCTTAAGTAGCCACATGGGAGAGGAGCTAAAATACAATTTTGGAAGCATGTTTTATTACTCTTTGTCTACAAGCCTGCATTACAAAAGACATCCTACTGGAGCATGTAGTTATTGTTAACACAATCCACAAGTCATTAAGTACAGTAAATAATTTACACATCAGAAAATTGATTGTTACTCAGAAATGATTGCAACTCCTGTTTATTAGATTTTCAAATGTTTTCTCCTTACAACAGTCAAATAAACTCACTTTGAAAAGTCTTGAATTTATCTAAAAAAGAAACCCAAGATACATAAAAGTGTTAATACCAGTCTTTGTGCACTGCATTTGTCCAATACACTACATAGGCTGATGGCAGAGACACAGGCTCTTCAGGGATATGAGTAGCTGTTTTCATTTTCATCTCAGTAGGTATTTTGCTTGTAAGAGACGTGAGAGGAATAAGGGTTAAAATAAGCACAAATGTCTCCCCCAACTTCCATTTCCTCTTCTAGCTTAAAATCAGTGTTTTAGAACAGTTAACTTACTTGAATCCAGACTTCAATTAGGATATAGCAAACAGCTTAAAATAAAAGATATTGCACCCCAGTATGAGCAGAATTAAATTAGTGGATCATTTTTCAGGTTGCATAGTAGATTAGGAACAAAACTATGAATAATTCAGGGTGTTGAGGTTGTTTCTGTTAGAAGGAGAAATTGATGATGAAATCAAATAGCTTTTTCTTTTTTGCCATAGTTTTAAAAATTAGGCTAAAATCTTTATCTCAAATATCTTTGTCTCAGTGGGGATGTCACTGCCTATATGGATTTCTGGTCCTTCTTAAACACTTTCTTCAGACTGCTCCCCTCTCTTTGCCTGGTGAACTGACCACTAAAAAAAAAAAAATCTATTCATTAAAATCTATGCCTGCTTATTGAACCTGTATTTATATTCTACATGGTACTAGGTACAACTTTTCTGTGGTGGCAGTACCTAATTTTCTTAGGGAGCATATCTAATTATTTTAATGATACTAAAAGTAAATAAATTTATGATGTAATTCAAATATTTTGAGAATTCTGACAAATACAAACCAGGATAAAAATATAAATTTGTAACTTATTTTCTATTTATTTGAATGCAAGTAATAATAAATATTAATAATCTACTCAAAAATATTCTCGAAGTTTTATATTTCAGAATAAGTATGACAGTTGTCTCATTTGGAAAGTCTCACCTTCAGGAATCAAACAAGATATTGATTGTTCCAACCAATTATGTCACCATCTGAAAATGTAATTAAAAAGAGCTTTTGCATGACTTACTGTCTGACTAACCATGAACAAAGAAGTGCACACATGGGGACGTATTTTGCAGTCCTTAATCAAATGAAATCCTGTTGTTTTCAATGGTAGTTCCGCTCAATTAAGAACCACAGATTTGGGCCCGTACATTATAACGCACAAGGGCAAGTAGTGGCGTCAGAGATAGTTTTTGGATAATTAGCTTATTTTCTATTGAATATATATGTGAAGAAAATGCAAGAGAAAAGGACTGATTCTTTACTTCATTCTACATGGAGTTTTACATATTTGTCATCACATCAGAGTATCTTCTTACTTTGCTGTGAGGATTTATACAATGCTGGAGAATTAGAAAATAAAATGTTCTTATCTTCTTGCCTTTTTGCTTACTTCAACCACTTCATAATATGAAATATCTCCCAAAAACCAATAAACTGAACACGTTTACTTAGCTCTGCAAACTCCATTCATTACTTTGACTAGAGGCTGAACTGAATTGCTTAAGTTTACACACCCATTGCCATACCTTGGAAAGTGAAAATAAACTGCAAGGGCTGGCAGATATGACAGCAGGACCTATGCAACCCCATTCTGGAACAGCAGACCAGGAAGTTTTTCCTAGACTATGGCTATTCCTTTTCCTTTATGCAACTGAACTGAGCTCTAGTATTTCATTTGTTATCATATTCCAGAGATCAATCTTTTTCCTGGCTGGATACCTTTGAAGAAATAAGAGCACATCTGAGTGTTTCTGTTACTTAGTGGAAATACTTGAGTACAATTTAAGGTATCCCCCTTCAGCGGCCTCTGTCAGCAACAGCAGCAGCAGCAGCTGGAGCAAGGACGACTGAATTCATCACATAGATTTCTACCAGCCAGCAGCACCTTCTGAATCCTCTCTGAATGGAGCAAATAGCAGAGTTTGAAAGCCACTGTCCTTCAAAGGTGAAGAGCTCTGTGGCTTTTCCCATTCCCTTGTACAGTTTGGATGTATGTTGTGTCATGGCAACAGTACAGCTCTGACAGAGCACTTAAGTCAATGCAGCTAATGCGTGAGAAGATGGTGCAAATATATAATGACCCACAGAAAAGCAGAAACATTGTAATAGGAACAAAAATAAAGCACATGACTGAGAACGAATAACTCATGAATTGGAACTCACATTCCATTCTTGGTACCTGAGCCAATACTACTAGTGAGTAATAAGAAAGCAGATTCCAGCTGAATACTTAATTGCTGTTTGAAAAGGGCTTCCATTCAAACTTACCTAAGCCTTGTCACTTTATAAGATTCATTGTGGTGAGAGAAAAATGCTTTGAAGGAAGCAGTTGTAAAGAACAATTTCAATTCATGGTCCTGAACAACTGCAAAAAATGAGTCAAGTAGAACTTTCCCCAAATGTAAATCTTTTTTTGCATTGGCAAGTATAAAAAAAAAAAAAGAATAAAACCCCCCAGAACACTTCCAGAGTATAAGCAAATGAGTCTGCAGGCTGATCAGCTACAAGTAATCTCTTGAGTGTAAGATGATTTTATCACTTCCCGAGCTACTTGTTCCTTACTTTTCAGTTGGGAAACGCAGTACCATTACAGACAGCTGCCACAGTGGAATAAGTCCATTGCAACAGATTTCTTATATAAAAAAAAAAACCCAACAAAATGTTGACAGGTGTGTCTTAATTAGTTTTGATATGTAATTAAGTTGTTTTCTTGAGAAGTGTCTTCCCCCTTCAGGTTTACTGTCTCTTGTGTAATTTCCAGACCTATTCGTCATATCTCAGAAGAAAAAAAATCTGCTCAGAGGGTTACATACAGCCTGACGTGAACTTGCATACAACCTTATAAACACCACAAAAAAGTACATGCCCCAGAAGATGTTGAGGATTGAGATTCTATCAACCCAAGAGTACATTTAGTTTTCTATTCAAATCTATATTTGGTTAATTTATTCTGGTAAGATATTGACCTTCCACTTCAGAAAATTAACCAAACACATAAACCAATTTGATCTCAGTACTCTCAAGACCAGTATAACACAGGACTGCACACAGCAAATCACAGAAATAACACTGCAGAGTGAACGAATGTTTTCTGAGGTACTATTTATGGGGAGCAGGGCCCGATTGCATTGGCAGAATCTGATTAGTTAGCAAGAGAAGATAAGGGTTTTTTTCTCTTGGGGCTCAGAGAGAGATTGCAGTGAAGAAAGGCATAATGTAAGAAAAAGGAGAATTCTGGCCCTATTGCAAAAGTATTAAGCCCAGTAACAATCTGTGAAGCTACCTGATTCCATCTTCCTCATAGGCACTGACCTGTGTGGCATCAATCTAACAATTCAAATCATGACTAACTTGATGAGCTGTGAGTTTTGCGATGTTATATATTCTGTAAGGCTTATTCACATCATCCTGAAAGGACTAGAAAGGCACTTGTACAACTTGAATGAAACACCTTTTCCTTTTCATGTTTTTTCGACAGTCTCTTCTTCAAGATTCATTAGTAAATTACTAAGTAGGTAATAACCATATCAATAAAATGAATAAGTAACAATGATAAAATCCCTTTTTCTTATTACTTATGCTTATTATTGTTTCAAACTGGAATTATCTGCATACATTTTACTAAAGACAGTGAAGAACAATTGGTAAATGTTCTTTGTGAAAATAAATCAACTGTAACTTCAATACCCATTTCTGTTTCTAAATGCTTTATCTAAGAAAAAAGGAATAGCATTTAGCTGTAATTTAATAGTAATAATTTGGCTTTACAAGAGTTAGTCACTAGGTCATTAGTTGACTGTTACTGTCACACGTAATTATGAAACCATAATACATATTTTGCGGTGTTCTGTTAAGATGATAAACTATTACTTTTCCAAGAAAATGTAGTCAGTGTAAATATTTTACTTTTAAAATGAAATAGTTATTATTTCATTGAAAAATAATAATTTTAAAAGCCTCTTTGACTTTTTCTACCAACATAAACAACTGAGTTTTCAAAGGTATATCTTTGCATCCTGGGCTGCTTTTTGGGGGAATAAGTGATTTATTTTTTTAATTGGAAAATAATTATTTATGAATTGAATAATAACCTGTCAGCACTGTGTACCTGAAAGCCTAGAACCAAGACAAAACTTGGCTACAGTAATCTTCAAAACAGTACAAGTGCTTTATATATCTCTTCTTTCCCAGTGTTGCTCTTCTACTTGTTTCAAACCGTTTCATACTTCCTCTTTTCCCAAAAGGTTAAATTTACAAAGAAACTACCACCTTTTTTATCTTTAGACCAGTGGTTAATCCCAGTATTTGACATATGCGTTAGCCTCTTCAGCTGATGTTGCTTTTCAATATGCCACTTAGCTGAAATTCTGCCCAAACTTCTTGTTGCTTTAATTCTGATCCCTTCCTTATTTTCTTTGCCTTCCTTTTGGTGGGGTTTTGTTTGTTTGGTTAGTTGGTTGGTTTTAGTGTTTGTTTTGGTTTTTGTGTTTGGTTTTTTTTTTTCTGTTTCTCATATCCATCTAACTGACTATCGGCCAACTTTTAACCTACCTATTCTTCATTCTAATTCAGTTTCTGATTCTTGACTTTTGGCCTAAGTTCTGAGCATAGGCATTGCCTAGATTTTTGTTTTGTCACAATACTCAATTTCTCTTGAATTTTGGTTATCTATTTGTTGACTATATTTGCCCTTCAACAGAAGATAATAAGACATATGAAGAAGGTTGGGAAAAAGTGCTAATGGCACAAAAGAATGAGGAAATCTAACCCATACATTGTGAAAATTCTCTAATCTAATAATGTCCCTGGGAAAACAAATGTAATCTCATAGTAATTCTTTTCAGTTACAGTAAAAAGGGGACACCAGCCCAAGGGAGCACTTCGTCATGACACAGTTATTAGAAACAGCTAACTGTGGGGTTATTTTAGAAAAAGGAAAGATTTTTCACCCAGTACCAGAGCAACAGAAAAATATTATGCAGGACATTCTTTGCAGATTAAAATGTGAAATAGGCTTACATAGAGATTCCAGTTGATGTAGTTGTCTAAACTGTGTTTAAGGATAGATTAAATTTTTGAATGTCTTCCAAAAGTCATAATTTTTTATGAAGGAAAAATTTCTGAGGGAAACATATTTTGAGTTGTTCTAAAAGTTTTCCTTTTATAAAATCAAAACTTTTAATTTTCATTTATTTTTTAGACATTATTTTATAATTTTTATAACACCACTGTTTTATTTGCTTGATCAAATTATATGTGTTTGTTCCTTTGTTAGTTATTTTGTGTTATGTTATGGTAAGAAGTTGAGCTACAGCAGGAAGTAAGGTTTCAGCACATGTAGGGACTGGGATGCAATTTATCTCACCAAAACAGCATAAATTTATTTTGCCTGCTTTTTGTGTCAGCCATATAGATGTACATCTAACTTTGTTTTTAGGATCCTGTTCAAATGAGCAGAATTTTATGACTTAGTCCAGCTGTTAATTCAGACAGCTAGGACTTGAAACAGAAACACAAAAATCTAACCCAAAACATCTAGATGCATGTAGGTATGACACAGGATACATAAAAGAGCTTCTAAAGTGACAGCCTAAAAGTGACTGTCTAAAAGTGCATGTTTGCTATAGCATAAACTGAATCGATCCTTTCGCTGTATGGACTGAAGGCTCGATTCAGTTACTTACATATAAATATCTAGTGCTCTTTACCATGACCTAGCGTATCCCAGCTGCTTTCAAGCTTCCTACCCAGGATCATGCATCACTTTTAGTCCCTAGGTCATAAATGCCAGCATTACGTAGATGCCTTAGAAGACGCTATAGAACAGTTCAAAAGACATCCAAATGGTGACTGAAGCCAAAAGTCAGATTTCTACTGACTATAACAGAACTGCTCAAAACTAACAGATATCTGAAGAAGGATTGTGTTGCATTACCAAAATCATCTAGTGCCATGTAAGAAATTCTGGTTCTGTAAAACATCTGAACCAGACTAGCAGACATGACATAAGATCAATGGGGGACACATCCTTTTCTGGAGTGGCAGCTAGAGGACAGACAAGCTACACTAGGACATTCCAGACAAGACTGTAGCTGTTGGAGGGTGACTTGAGTGAACCTTGGCTGTCTACATCTGAGCTAGCCAGCCAGCCTGGATTTTCTTTGCGGTTTGTAGAGGGAATTAAATTCTCTCTGGGCATGATTCAGCTCATCATAAAGTAGACAGCTCAAACAGGTCAGAGAAATAATGACTGAGAACGACTATTTGTCATCATTGACTATAATAGAAGCCTAAAATGCTCAACTTAGACATCTGCTATAATGACATCTAAAGATATGGATGATTAATATTATACCAAAAAGCTCTTGACAAAAGCAGGGAGAAGACATGCAATGAAACATTACAGAACATCTCTACAGAACAAAGGGACTATATATGGAGGTATTGGTAACACAAGAAGTCATTTAAAGTTGAACTGGAAATAAGGTTGGAGGACAGAACTTTTCCTGCAGGGACAAAGTAGGGAAAATGCAGGTTTATTTTTAAATTATTTTATTTTATTTTATTTTATTGTTTTATTCCAATCTGCCTCAACTTAAAAATAAGATTTTCTCTACATTCCAGGACCTGGTTTTGATCTGTTTTGTACTCTACAAAACTCCTTTTTTTACAAACAGGAGGAGTTGGAAGCTACTGTGCTGCTGGAAAGATATGATATAGTGGCCATCACTGAAACCTGGTGGGAT
>JAOXNO010000001.1:175934888-175957232 GCA_028565335.1 Limnodromus scolopaceus
GGCTGCCCAGGGAGGTGGTTGAGGCACCATCCCTGGAGGTATTCAAGAGACGAGTCGACATGGTGCTCGGGGATATGAATTAGTGTTGGGTGGTGTTTTGTGTGGTGGGTGTGGTGTGTGTGTTGTGGTGGTGTGTGGGTTTGGTTTTTTTTTTTGTTTCTTCTGTTGATTGGACTAGATGATCTTAAAAGGTCCCTTCCAACCTAGGTGATTCTGTGATTCTGTGATTCTGTGTGCATGTAAATCTGTACCAGCAACCAAAGTGGGGCTGCAGCCTCAGGGGCTCATATATTCATACACCAGTAACAAGTGAGACTGAGATCATGTGTAAGCCCAGCTGCTAGAGGGATCCACGTTGTATTTATGTACATATGTGTGTGTATCCTCCTCCTGTTAAGCTAAAGAGGGAAGCAGCACAAAGCCATTGCTGCTATTTCTGTTTGTGTGAGTGTGGAATGTGTCTGTGTTGCTCTGTGTGCCCTATCACGTATATATATGTGTATTTGTGGTGTAAAGGTGTTTGTGTGCTTTTGTGTTTGTGTGCCTACTGGGAATGCAAGCTGAGAAAGCTAAATGCTTTCTTCACCTTGATCTTTACTACTAAGACTGTCCTTCAGAAATCTAAGGATTCAGAGATTAGGCAAAAAGTCAGGACTAAGGAAGACTTACCCTTGGTGGAAGAGGATCAGTTTAGAGAATACCTAAGGAAAGTGGACATACAAAATTCTAGGGGATCTGATGAGATGTGTCCACAAGTGCTGAGAGAGCTGGCTGATGCCATTGTGAGGCCACTCTCAATTATCTTCAAACAATCATGGTAATTGTGAGAGGTACCCGAGTACTGGAGGATAGCAAACATCACTCATATCTTCAAGAAGGGTAGGAGAGAAGGACACATGGAACTACAGACCCATCAGCCTCACCTCAGTCTCTAGGAAGCTGATGGAAGAACTAATCCTAGAAACTGTTTCCAGGCGCATAAAGAATGAGGAAATTGTCAGGAGTAGTCAGCATGGATTCACCAAGGGGAAGTCATGCTTGACCAACTTGATAGCTTTTTGTGGTGAAATGACTGCCTTTGTAGACAAGGAAAGAGCAGTGAATATTGTCTACCTGGACGTCCATAAAACCTTTGACACTGTCTCACGTAAGAGCCTTATAGGCAGCTTGTTGATGTGTGGACTGGGTGAGGGTCCAGAGGGCAAGGATCAGTCATACAAAGTTTAGTTGGAGACCAGCTACTAGTGGTGTACCCAAGGATCAGTACTGAGTTTGATCCTGTTTAACATCTTAATTAATGATATGAGTAATGGGCCAGAGTGCACCTCAGGAAGTTCTCTGAGGAAAACAAACTTGGAGGGGTGGTTGATACGTCAGAAGGTTGTGCTGCCATCTAGAGGGACCTTGACATGCTGGAGAAATGGGCTGAGAGGAACCATATGAAGGGAAATGCCAAGTCCTGTCTTAAGTGACCTTTTTCAAAGTGATTTGACAGTCTTTCTAGTTTTGAATACAGATTTCACGAAATTGCATCTGAAGTAAATCAGTGTCTAAGTATTTCTTTAGCAAAGACGGGTTATCAACTTTCAACAAGTTGTAAAAACACGTATATTATTGTACATGTGGGTGTATGAACACAGACATAAATTAATTTAATAGTATGTATAACCATGTATAAGTACATACAGACCTCAATGCATACATACACACATACATTCAGAGATAGATTTTATAGGAAGATGTTTATGTGTAGCTGAGTATATACAAAGACTTTTATAAAAGTTGAAAGATCAGGCACTACAGCAACATAATTTAGACAAAGAGGATTTGAATACAAATGTCAAAGTAAAACAACTGTTTTAACTTCAGTCCTATCTCTTGTGGTTTGTATGGATAAAACCTCTTTTTTACTGTTGGGAATATAACTTCCTCTGAAGTATGCTAGTTTAAGCTCCTTGTGTTTCAATCTTATGCTTCTTGTGTATAATCATTAAAAGAAAGTAAAATCAATAAAGAGATTCCTTCTAGAACTCCAGAAATATTTGCAAATGCTGTAGCAAATACTGTTTGCTAGAAGAGAGATAAATACATAAATTTAGCTTAGAAATAGTGGAATTCACTGTAGAGTTCTGGGAGCAGAGCTCAGGACTGCCCACCAAACAGTTCCAAAAGCATTACCATAAGTCAGAGAATCATAAGACTTCACAGCTTAATATCCACCTGGGAGAACTTTTTAGATAGGGGTGTCAGGAAAGAACAGCTGATCTGAAACACTAACACAGCAGTGGGAAGTACTTCAGTGTTCTCCTGGATAGAGCTGAGCAAACTCCATTTTTATGAACTTGACACACAAAATGTAATTTCTGAAATACACTGAATAATGTGTTTTGATTATACTACAGTAATCTACACGTCTTGCATCTTAACGGAAAATTCCAAGTAATGCAGGCATCAGAACAGACCAGTAGTTCTAGAGGACTTCTTACTCACACCACCAGTTACTTTTCAAAGTAGTACAAACCCATTTTGTTGGACCATGGTACCATTAATGTCAGATTGCCTTCTGTCTCCTCTATAGCAAACAGTTGTCTTTGAAAAGTTCTTTCTTCCAAGAAACTGACAACTTCATTTTCAGTTTCACAATGAAATTTCTGTGAACAGGTTTTGGTCAATGTTTTCCTTTCAGCATCTCCTGTGTCAAACAACCAAGGAAGTTGTCCGGAAGAAGCAACCGATTAAAGGGACTCTGGAGATTCAAATAACTTGGGTTATCCTTTCACTGCTCATTGACTTTTAGCATACATTCAAAATCACAGACAAAATCAATGTAAGTTTTCCACAGAGAGTTTCAGAATACCTTATGTAGGTGTTTACTAATCTGTTCATACAATGTAATCTAATATATGTGTATGTAATGCAGACATTTTCATCTGCAACAAAGACAGGATAAAATGTATGAACTTTTAAATTATGCAGAATCAACTTACTACAGTGAATGAATAGGGAAAAAATAGCACAAATTTTCCATTTGTAAATACAAGTAGAAATATATTCCATACAGTATAATTATACTATTATCAATAATATGCAATCATCAAATAATAGTATTTGGCCAGGGTGCTGAGACATTCAGGCACACATTATGAGATATCCTTAATATTCCACAACAAGAAGTTATGGCTTTCAGTGTTTGGATTTTTTTTCCTCCTAGCATATTACCCAGCAGAAAAAAAAAATACATCAGAACACACAATGGAATAATTTTTTTGAGATGGTCTATAAGGAAAGACCTTTTGAAACACCAGAATAGTTGCTAGTATACTTCGTATTTTTTGGAATTTACTTTACAAGAACTGATGTGGTCCAGTCATCCTCAATGAGACACAGTAATGACCAGAACACAGTTCACAAAGCTATGCTTCTGCATCCTGTAAAAGCTGACTTGCAATGGCAGCATTGCCACTTTATTACAGCATATAGAGCATTGGTAGCTGATCAAACTGCCTTCTGACAACCTTCAACAGTTATTTTTGAGGGTAAGTGGCTCATTTCGCACCAGCTACACAGTACTGGGAAATGAGGTTTTGTGGAGAAGTATTCTGTGTGATAGTATTTGAAGAGACTAGAAGGTGAGGCACGGGGTGATTGCTCTGCAATAGGATTGGTTACTGTAAGTACTTCAAATGTTTGCCATTATACAGTACATTGACAAGCTCTTCACCCAGTTTGATGTCTGTTAATTCAGCATGCTTAACAAGCATATCTGTCCCAACACTGAATAACAAAATACTGTTTATTACATCTAAGATGAATAAATAACAAAATTCCAACCAGGACCATGAAGTCTGCAGGTTCTTGTGCATTTAAAGTCTGTCTTTGGGTTTAGCCCTTTATGTTTAGTTTCTACTGCAGGTTTTCCTTTAACTGAACAGAGTTGCAGTTAACAGCTAAGTAAGAGAGGCACATTTCTTTTATACACAGAAAGTTATAGTGAGCACGGAAAAATAAATAATTTTCACTGAGTGGAAGGGGACAGAGAGTGACTTATTAAGATACATTTGCAAGCATGGCTGTTTTCCTATTCTTCATGGGTTTGAAGATGTTGCTTTGCAAGTGGCAAGCTTTTACATGAAGCAAAAATCCTCGTGATGGTCTTTTGTGCATCTTGTAGGGCTCGCTAGAAACTTCATAGGAAGTTGAGTTATCCTAGTACAAATAAAAGCAGCCACTGTATTGACAAGTCAAATTATCTAAGTTCAGTTCATGATTTTTCACATTCCCAAGTCATTACACATAAAGCCACAGTTCCCACAGAAGCAAATGCACCTGCATACTGGCAGACAGCTAGGCAGGTGTGAGGCAGACAGGTAATCAGCAATGAACAAAGAGCGCACCCAGTTGCTTACTTATAAAGCTAAGTAAGGCTTAGATATGTTCTTATATGTGCATTACTTTTCTCAAAGCCACAAGTCAAGAACAAATTTATTCACTATTATTAAGTTTATAAGGAATATAGTTCTCATGGAGATAATAAAATGTAATGTTTTAGACTACTAGGGTACTTATAGAAGATCTTGTCTTTGAAATTCTGATAATGGCAAAACTCCCATTGGCATCAAGGAGAATTTTGCCTGCCAAAAGACCGCAAGATCAACCAGACAGCATTTACAGTGAATTTACAGTACATTTAAGGGCTTTTATGACTTCAAAAATCATTTTGTGATTTCCTACATAATAGGTCTCTAGACTTCTGATGAACTAATTTACAGATTCTTCTTCATGGATATTAGTTTACACACTTGAGAGAAAGATACAAATTAGAATATCTTAGAGTGATGAATTTTGCCCTATCTTAAACTTCAGGGATTTCAGATAAAAATGAACCATCAGCTTTTTTTTTGGTTTTGGTCCAACTCTCCACATAACCAAACAGACTCATAATTCATCAAGAAGGTACTTTCTGCTGGAGAGTGAGCTAAATTTTCCCTAATTATGTCATGGTAATCAGAGGTACTTACCTCTTTTATTTGCATGAAGAATACATTTATGCCTTGTGCAGTATCTTACTCCACTTTAGTTAATGTTAATAATCTAAACACATATTTTCTAAATTTGCATGGAAAGGGGAATATTAGCAATATCCTACTGTAAGAGTAATTTGAAAATCTCCTTGGTGCTCTATATTACCCAAGGAGTGAGTGGGAGAGAGACAAAGAAAGAAAGAGAAAGAAACAAAGAAGGACATAGAGAAAGAGAGAGGAGAAAAGGGGAGGGAAAAACTCTTCCAGAGGGTGATTCAAAGCAGAAACCTTACTGAAGTATTTTGATTCTGATTGGAAATTCCCATGTTGGTTGCCTGTGTTCAAGCACTATTAATAACTCTCAAAATATTATGAAGAAAGAAAATAATGGAGTCATTTTTACTACACTTTGCACACTGATGATTTTATTCTGACTAAATGATATGGATCTAGACATCATGACAGATGTTTTCTGATACAGTAACATAAGGTGGCTTTTAGTCACTTGTTAATTTTGTTCTTTGCCCTCCCAACAACATCCTAGCAAAGTCAAATCTGAAGACAAAAATACTACCTTGTAATTATTATCACTGTTTCATTAAACTGTTACAATTCCACTTTTCATATAAAGAAGTCTAGAACTGGATAATTGCAGCGTGATTGCAGTAGTGATTTTCTCCTTCTGCCAATGACTTTGTATTGCAATTCTGTTGCTCATAACCTTTGAATATCTGACATGTAATTTTGTCCTGATTTATTATACTTTAAATAATATTTGATTGGTATGAGCTACATGATGATATCACTTGCTCTGGGCTTTACAAATGTGTCTGAGTGTTTGCCACACTGAGAAATTCATCTTAGGCATTCTGAAAAAGGTTATGGACACTAAATAAAATGGTTTATTTCATAAAGTGGCTCTTTTAACAGATTTCAAAATTTCACATCACTAGAAAAGTCAGATTTAGAAAGGCTTTTTTTTTTCTTGAGATAAAAAATAAAGCTACATTTTCCATGTCTAAATATGCACATATAGATTACAAATGTGCTATTAAATTGTCTGCTTTTGAAAATTATATACAGATCCATCAACAAAAGGGTACAATGCAGTTTTTTAATTCCCCTATCCAATATGATCTCAGTGCACTTTTTATGAGATTACACAGAGGAGACATACCCTGCTGCACTTTTTTTGATGGAGGATACAGAAGTGAACTGTTCAAAGGAAATGGTCCAAAGGCATACAGAAGCAGCTACCATTTTTATTTAGAAGGATATAAATCTCCTCTTCCACTTAGCTCTTCTGATCAGTTCATAGGAAGGACAAACATAGGAAAACAGACCAGTGGCACAACAGGGAAAAAAATAAAAAATTATCAGACTTATTCTCTTCTCAGCACTGAGATGCCAGTACTTCATAAATACAAAAGATCCCTCATACACCTCCAGATTTACCTAAGATATGAGAGTCATCTGGTATGAGACCAGTTCCCTTAGTGGATGATCAATAAACAAAAGAGGTGTTTTCTTGTTCTGAATGGCTTTTCTATCTTTTAAAAATTTTACATGCATATAAAGTTACAGCAGCAGAAAGATTTATTTATAATGCTAAAAGTATAGATCACAAATATCTCATTTAAATGCAACTCTACAGCCAGCTGAGAAAGGAAGGCAAATGTTATCACAATTTAAATTTTAGGAAATGAATAATATCTTAGCACGGGGTATTCAAGCTTATGCGTAACAGAGTATATAATACGCAGAAACTAAAAAAGAACTTTTGGGAACAGAAAAGAAGTAAAATAAAAAAGTACAGCGGTATTTCTGTTCAATCATAGTGAACTGGCATTTAAAATATCTCATATTTACTCTTTAATTATCATTCTACACAGATATGGGGCTTAGGCTGAACTGAAGTCTGTGCTACAGAACTAGCACTGCTACTAACAACTTGGAGTATATTGCCTGTCATTTTATTAAGCACCTGCCACCTTGAGTTTTATCACAGAGGACAGCACATGAATAAGAGAATTTTAGGAATTTTGAAAACACTGTTTTATTCACTTTTATGGTACAGATTTCCACAGTACCTAAACACTTTGGTTTAAAAAATTAAAAACATATGATCTGCATATGCCACTCTCACTGGTAAGAATAAATAAGACAATAGTTCCTGTTAGATATGTCATTTAGAGGCATCATTAGAAAATTAAGTAGTACTTATTTGAACAAAGTCTAGGAAACCAAGAGACACAATTTATTAAAAAATAAACAAAATAATTGTCTCACACTGAAGGCAGGTAGGTTTCTCCAACAGCCATCAGAGGAGCAAATTCTAAAGGCAATGGGCATCCACGCAGAGTCCATTTTGCTCAGTCTATGAAGATGATGTTCAGTGGATCACATCAGTGTCTTAACAGCTGTACTAAGCCCTTTTTGTAAGTGACAGGTTCTGAACTACACAGAGCTTTAGAGCTTCAAATTTGAGCAACATACAGAGAAAAGAGAATACGTTAAAAGCGTGAGCAAAGGTGGAGGATGCGAGCTGTGAAGGTCTATCTACCTAAAAGGGACAGAAAAGTTCAGACAGTTTTCTGCTCAGCTCTTTCACCCCTGAGAAAATACATGTTGAAATTATCTGGTCTTCAAGGACTGGATACACTGCATGTAGTCATCTTCAGCCCTGAAATCATCAATGTCTTTCTCTAAACAGTCTGACTCAGGTTAACTAATGAATGGAAATAACCACTCATTCTTAAGAAAGAAATCATCTCATGCTAACATAAATGTGTTAAGAACAAGTCAAATAAATCATGTCTTAAGAGTGCCTTTTTTGTCCTCTAATGTAAAGAAAGACTTGGATGACTAGTTAATCTGTATTTTCCTGAACTGCAGATGTTTAAGATAATTGCATCCAAGAGAACCAACGTATGTATGCATATCAGAAACAACGAGCTATGTTGAAAGGGTTGTAGACTTCTAGCTAGTCCTCTGTGGCAGAGGAATCTACCAGAAGGTATGGGAAAGCTGCTGAACTCTATAGTGCCAAAAAATAACAATGCTTTTTGTCACAGTTTAATTATCAGGGAAAGGAGACAAGTGGAAGATCTTCCATAAAGATACATACTTTTAGATAACAGTCTTAATTTTCTTCACCTCATATCGAAATGTGACATATTCAAGTCACATATGTTTTGAATCCTATGTTTTGTGACACCTGGGCATCATTAATAAATGCATATATTATATGTCTCAAATTTTTTAACTCACAGAAATGACCTTCATGAAAAAGTTATGCTATAGGAATTCATTCTTGAAAAAAAATTGATGGCATAATATTCCTCCAAGCTTGCTGTCTGATTGAATATGTAATGTAACTCAAAATGTGAGAATGTCATAGGGCATCAGAGGAAAGGAGCTAGAAATAAACACAAGGACATATACCATTGCAGCTTTGAAAATAATAGAATTCATTTTTTTTATCTTTATACTCAATTTATTTTTCTAATTAGCTTTCCTCCATAGCTTCTCTTATAGTTCTTTAGCCTCTGGCTGGGATGACATGTGGAAAAATTCCTCTGAGGCCAATGTTAATGTGGTTCTCTGAATTGCCCAGTAGTAATTACAAAGTATTGTTGATAAAATCTCTCAAGCACAACACCTCCAGGATAACAGCCAGTGGCCAAGAAGGTAGGAATGACCTGAAGTTCATTTCCCTTTGTGTGTGAAAAAAAGAATGACCCTGTCTCTCCTCTGCTGTTCTTCATTTCAAGGTCAACTCAACATACTATGTCTTAACTGTTATACACGATTACTCATTACATACCCAGCGCTCTCACATTTTCTAACGTTTATTGTTTATGATTAATCATTGAAATGGAAAATGAATACCATGCTATCATATGTAAGCTGAGAATCTGTGTACCAGTGACCAGTGAACACTCAGTCAGTCCTGGTTGATTGTTGAATCTGATGGATGTTCTAAAAATCAATACCTTTGCAGCCTCCTGTGTTCATAAATAGGGTTTGTGAGAGACAAGTGCTGCATCTCTGATCCTAACCCTGAGAGTCTGGAATTCAGAATACTCAGTGTTGTGCAGCACACAGTGTCAGTGATTAAAAAAATATTTAATGGGCTTTTTTTTTGTTTGTTTATTTTCTGGGAGTCCGCTTCATTTTGTATTGTTCCATAATGAAAACCATCTTGTAGATCCTGCTGTAATATGCAGAGCATAATTACTCTCTTGTTAGAATGCTTTTGATCCATCAGTAATGGTATGTAGATTAATAGAGATGGGCAACATATAGAAGAGCCTTTCCTAGTTTCTCAAATGTCAATTATTTCAAAGTTTCATTTTAAAAATAACACCAGCCGTAAAATTTCCTTTTTTATTTAAAGTTCTCTACAGAATTGTTGTCCCAAAGAGGGGTCACAATCCGTGTGCAGAAACCAATACACACACAGATTAAAGGTATCTTAAAGTACATCAGAATGGAGCTTGGATCAGAAATGCAGATGAAAGGCATTTTCAGGTGAAAAAAAAGAATCATTCATTTCAGAAACTCCTAATGAAGTCTTAGTGCATACTGTATGCCTTCAGCACATAGGACTAGTGAATAGCAACATATGAAAAAAATCAAGCAGCCATTATCATTACTATCATCATCATCAGTCATCAGCTCTATCACACAGGTTTGTGCATATGCTGTAATGAAAAAAAGAAAAAGAGAGAAAAAGAGAAAAGGCTCCTGCTAATTCTAGATTGCTGAATAATTTTAACTAAGCAGCAGACTATCCCTCTGAATGACCTCTTAAAGGAGATTACAACTCATCATCAGCTCTGTCATTAGTCTAATCAATATAATCCTGTTATATTTTCTTCCTATTTATAGAGGCACTCGTAGGAAAGGCTATCAGCAGTCCCTGTGTGAGCATTCTTCGGTCCCCATGGATGCACAAAATGTCACCAACTGTCAGTCTGATCATCACCGACACGAACAAGAAACAGTGGCTGTGTGATTGGCCTATGTAACATACTATATTCTTCCAGAAGAATGAACATGAGTCCAAAGGGACCATTGTAGACATTGTCGAGCATGGAGATTTGGTGTGAATTGCCTGCTCAGTCAGACCAAATTATTTTTATGATGTATTCCTAAGGAGACCCTTGGTAAAGATAGTGGGTTTGCTACTTTTCTTTCTGCTAGTCTGCCTGTCAGGAGGCTCAAAAACTACCCTTTTATAATTTTCCCATAATCCTTACAGGAGTACATCTCCAACTCCAACAGGAGTTTCAGTGTGAACCGCTAAAACTGTTAGAAATATGCTGCTGAGCATTAACATGGCTATTTTGAACACACAATACTAACAAATACAGAACTTAATTTTCCCACAATGGCAGTTCTTTAACCTTCCTAACAAACCATAGTAAGCAGCAGTGGTAAAAATGTCATTGTAGCTGGCTTAAAATTTTATTAGAGACCATGTGATTTTGAGTACAAACTACAGGTGAGAAAATTCACATCCAAATTGTGGAAAAATACTATTTAGAGGGAGGTGTTCATATGCTGTTGTTTTGCTTTTCTGCTTAGTATTATCACAAATCACAGTGTTTCTGTGTGAACTAAGTGGGAAAATAGCTGTGCAAAGTTAGGCTATTTCAGAGTTCCAGGAGCAGAACTATGTTAAGTTTATGAGGTATCCATATGAGTTTATGAGAAATCATTTACTAAGCCTCATGCAACCTTTATGTCCCAAAGTTCCCCAGATAAGTTGGAAACAATATTTCATAAATGCTGTCTAAGCATTTAAACTTCCAGCAAAATGACATAGGAAGAAATTAGTTTATTAATCTCTCAGAAAGCACCTAACATCTAAATAACCACATTAAAAAATCGTATCTATCAATGCCACTACACTATAATCTGTTATCTTAGACATCTGCAAGTACTTCAGAATTAGACACCAATATTTTTTTGATAACTTTATGGACATATCATCAGTTAAAGCTGATCAATACTTTCTTCTGACTTGCCTGGAATACTTAAAGAAGAATTAAATATAAAATGCTCCAGTATTAATATGAAAAGCCAAGTTTAGCAGTTTATGTTATGCATTTTCTCAAGTCTCAGCTGTCAAGACAGCTCTTGCAGTGTTTGATAGTTTTTTTGCTTTTGTTTTGGTTTCAACCTATGTATGATGAGCCATATTCTGTGTAACTTTGCTCTAAAAACATTCAACTTAGATATCTAAATACAATGTTTTAGGTTATCTATTGATTTTTTAAAAAAATATTTATTATTATAAGATTTGTAAAATACCAAATTACTTCGGGTCTATGCTATGATGGCTTATATAGGTGTCTTTGACTTATTGATTTTCTTTCAGAAAGGAATTGGGCACAAAGTGTTCTGGTTTTGCTTTTTATCATTCAGGTGAGAGGAAATTAACTGCTATACATACAGAGCAAGACTGTTCCTATGGGTAAAACATACCTTAAATATCGTCAGAAAAGCCACAAATAGAAAACTGCCAGCAGGGGGGTGGCAGAAAGTCCCTTATCCAAGTCAGTCCAAACTAAGTACGCTGAAGAGCTCAGAAAGAAATAAGACTAGCATAAAAAACGGTGCCAAATTATATTTTCTAGATCCTTTAGAAAACAATAGCCACAGCTTGAACAGGGTTTTGCTGTAGATTAATCTCCACCAATGCACTTCAATAAGCCTAATTAGATGATTTATCAGGAAAATTATTCCTTATTATCAGCAAACAAGTTTCTTATGGCAACTCTGAGTCAAGTCTTGAGAGAAAGGAAGGTAAAAGAGAAGTTTAGTGTAAAATGTGTTTTAAATGCCAGTTACTTATACAATATTGTCAAGAATCAAGAAACTAATTCAACTTTTATGAAAAGGAATAGATTCTTTTCTTATGTGCCATTAAGAAATAACTCAAGTCTTCATTTTCCTGAGTAAATTAGTTCAATGATAGCAATGGGTCAAAACCTAACTCTTTTTGAATAAAAATTCATCTACCAAACATTACAGCAAAATTTCTAAATCAGTAGTATTTTATCAATATTTATGTAACATTTGACAGTGATTAAAATAGGTTCTTAGGCCTTCCTTTTTAAAATACAGAGGTTTTTTTAGAATCTTGTAGACAAAACATAATTGTTATTCTGGTTCTTATGGTTTCAAAGATAGACTGTCAGATTTATAAGGAGTCCTTAAGCATTTTAAAGAGTTTTTCTCAAGTAGTAGATCACAACAAGGCAGTTAACAAACCGAAACAGAATGATACAAAACATTTTAAGCTAATTTTTCATTTCCTTTAGATTCTTGCATTATGTCCTATACTCTTCGCATTCTCAACAAATAAAGATTCATAAGAACTGTTTCAGCTCTTTATTCCTCCTGCACAACCACACTAACCAAAAAAAACCCCACAGGAAAGAGAGAAAATCAGAGAGTCTTAGCATAGCATCTCATTGTAGATAAATACTGGAAAATATTTTCGTATGAACCATATCCCTTGTCAACATGGAATTACCACTGACTTTGGTTTGACCCTTTTTTAATATATTGTATATATGAAAACACAAGGTATCAACACTCGGCATAATAAAGCCAGATGAAAACTGAGCAGAGAGTACGGTTATTCTTTTCATATGCTTATGTAGCAAACAGTTCTTCCTTCTCTCTTTCATTAAATCAACTTAAAACACACTCCTGGGAACTCACAAATGAATTAGTGATACCGTTGACCGATAGTATTCTATCAAGATATTTATCTAATTTTCATTAGCAAAGGAAAATAACATAGAAACACACTATCTATATCGAGTTAGGTTTCCTATATTGGCTGTACCTGTTTTCAGAGAAGTGAAACTTAGGCCTGTGCCTAAAACTGGAGCAATCTCTGACAGTTTGCATGTATACGTTAGTGACTATGAGATCAATTGTTTCTGATATATTTAATTAATGTTGGATTTCATTACTCAGAACAGGGTATTACCTTTTCGTAGGCTTGGACAAAGTGCAAGTCACTCAGTGCTGGCAGAAGCGTGTATAATAAGCCCAAATTGCATTCACACTGACCTGCATTTTCCACCTGACTACAGCTTTTTTCCATGTTATGTCTCTTCCACAGCATATGATTTGCAAACTCAGAGGAGACAGTAGTCATACAGGTCTAATATAACGGATGAAATGAAGTAAGTGTAAACAGAAGTGAGCAAATTTTAACAAGTGTTTGAAAGAAGTCTCTTACACAGTTTCAGAAAGATCATTTAGTCTAGACCTCAATAGCATTGGTAGGTTTTTTTTTTTCTGGGCCTAAATAATGTTCTTTAGAGCTGAACAGCGTAGACGTAATGCTATCAGGACCAGGTTGTTAGCCAAAATAAGAAAGGCAATTAAAATCCTTTTAAAGTCCATTTAATGAAGGCAGCAAAATACTCATTGGCAACTATGAAATCTACTTTAGAGACGACCCCAGTTGTCTTTTGATGCTTGTAAGTTATGTGTTTTCCAAATAAGGCTTGCAGTGCATTGTTACCCATACTTTTTCTATTATAATGAAGAGTGTAACAAATTGGAATGTACAATGGGTTCAGGGGATGAATGACCTCCTGTAAATGTATTTGTAAACACCACAGAGTGCTGCTATTGTTCAGTACTATTTCGTTTCTTCACTGGTTATTAGAGTTTAAATGAATTTAGTGCATCTGGAAGTTGCCAAACTGACCTCCAGGGAAGATGCAGATTCTTGTACATAGAGGGGAAAAAAAAACAGAAAAAGATCCAAGGGGGGAATATTATCCACTCCAATAAATTCTGACCTTTTTATGGAACGATTGTCTGAAATGTGCATGTCTAGACAGCATTCATTTCTTCACTCAGTTTATTTATTTCCTGTGTATAAATCACAATTCTTTTAAAAATTTGAAAAGGTTCATACACAGGGCTTTTTTTATACTTAGAAGCAGACTTATGATGGATATGAGAATCCAAAATGTTGATATCTTTATTTATGAATATTATATATGACTATGCACAACAATGTAAGAGCTAAACCAAACCTTTTTTTCATGCATAACGTAATTGGAGTTTGTATATGCCAAGAAATTTTCCTCTCAGGTGACAGATTGTCAACGGAGAACTAAAATTAGTCTTTCAGTATAAATAAAAAATTAACTCTTCTGGAGAGGATGATCATTTTATCTATCCATTTATCTATCTGTTAACAATGGTTTTAAAAGATTGCAGCATTTGCCAAAAATTCATCCCCAGTTAAGCACTGAATTGCAATGTATTTCAGAAACTGAAGTGAAGGAATTTGTAACACACTGACTATGGTGTGTCTTTCCAGTGGGTATCATACGTTAAAAGGCGACAAAGTATTTTATTATTACCAGCTAATGAAGTTATTTCTTAATTAAATTATTTGTTGTTCCTTTGATACCTAATTTTTTCTGCAAAATTTTCTATTTCTTTCAGTTTTATAATACTTAGTGCCCACAGCCAAACTAAGTTGTACTGCTGTAGTTACAGCCAAACTCATCTCACTGTACACTGTCGTTACTATCTATAGTCTCCAGTCTGAATTTTCTCTTTCCTCCTAGCTCTGGGTTTCTTTCAAAACTGCATCATTCCACATTTGTTTCTCACAGTCAGTATATTCCTTACACGAAATCTGTGCATTCTCATAAAACGTTATACTGAAACCTGTCTTTAAGGACCAAATTAATCTAATCTAATTTTAGCCATTTACTGCATCAGAGAATAGCAGACACTCTGTAGCCAGTGGGAAGAGATGGGCTTTTCAGGATCAGCTCCTAGAAAGCCCACAGTCCTAACCTCAACTTCTCAGATAAGTTCCTAAAATGGAATGAGATGAGTCCAACAATTGTGGCTGATAATGGTTCATGAAATGCCAAAAACTTTCCCCTAGGAGTTGAAAGGAACACTCCACCTGAGCACAGGCATGGCACAGTAACCATTTTCTAATAATTAACCGTTTTTTCTGGATTAATGTGCTACACCCTGAACACTAGGTCTGAGTCCACAAAATAATAGTGCTTTGTAAATTTATTATGTACCACAGTGGTTTTCTAGTGGTTAGATTATTTCTTGTAATATTACACCTGTGTGGATTTTTGTGTTTGAGTTTGTTTTGACTTTGTTTAATACAGCTGAGGGTATTTTCTACTACATCTCATTTTCTGTATCCCTTATAGGAGCACAATCAGAATTTGCTGGTGATGATAATTTATTGACAGCACAGAACTTTCTCATTTATAACTAAAATGATCACTGGAATGATTCTCTAACTTTTGATAGGTGATTTAGTAAAATTACCAAAAATATGATCAGTAAATAATTATAGAATTGTAGAATGGTTTGGGTTGGAAGGAACCTTAAAGATCGTCGAGTTCCAAGACCCCTGCCGTGGGCAGGGACACCTCCCACTAGACCAGGTTTCTCAAAGCCCCATCCAGCCTGGCCTTGAACACTTCCAGAGATGGGGCATCCACAACTTCTCTGGACAACCTGTTCCAGCGCTTCGCTACCCTCAGAGCAAAGAATTTCTTCCTAATATCCAATCAAAATCTCCCCTCTTTCCATTTAAAACCATTACCCCTCATCCTATCTCTACACTCCCTGATAAAGAGTCCCTCCCCACCTCTCCTGTAGGCCTCCCTTTAGGTACTGGAAAGCTGCTATAAGGTCTCCCTGGAGCCTTCTCCAGGCTGAACAACCCCAACTCTCTCAGCCTTTCCTCATAGGAGAAGTGCTCCAGTCCTCTAATCATCTTCACGGCCCTCCACTGGACCCATTCCACCAGGTCCATGTCCTTCCTGTGTTGAGGACTCCAAAGCTGGACGCAGTATTCCAGGTGGGGTCTCACGAGAGCAGAGTAGAGGGGTAGAATCACCTCCTGAGACCTGCTGGCCACACTTCTCTTGATGCAGCCCAGGATTCAGTTGGCTTTCTGTGCTGAAAGTGTACTTTGTCAGCTCATGTTGAGCTTCTCATCCACCAACACCCCCAAGTCCTTCTCCTCAGAGCTGATCTCAATCCACTCTTCACCCATTCTGTATTTGTGCTTGGGATTGCTCTGCCCCACATGCAGGACCTTGCACTTGGCCTGGTTGAATTTCAAGAGGTTTGCACAAGCCCACCTCTCAGGTCTGTCCAGGTCCCTCTGGATAGCCTCCATTCCCTCCAAGTGTGTCAAATACACCTCACAGGTTCGTTTCATCGGTAAACTTGCTGAGGGTGCACTCAATCCCACTATCCATGTCACTGACAAAGATATTAAACAACAACAGCTTAAACAACACCACTCATTACTGGTCACCACTTGGAAATTGAGCTGTTGACCTCAACTCTTTCAGTGCAGCCATCTAGCCAATTCCTTTTTGCACCGAGTGGTCTATCTGTCAAATCCATGTCTCCCCAATCTAGAGACCAGGATATCATGCAGGACAGTGTCAAACGCTTTGCACAAGTCCAGGTAGATTATGTCAGTTGCTCTTCCCTTATTCACCAATGCTATAATGCTGCCATAGAAGGTCATCAAATTTGTCAGGCACAGTTTGTCCTTCGTGAAGCCATGTTGACTGTCACTAATCACCTCCTGATTTTCCACATGCCTTAGCAGAGTTTCCAGAAGGATCTGCTCCATGATCTTGCCAGGCACAGAGGTGAGACTGACTGGTCTGTAGTTCCCTGGGTCTTCCTCTTTTCCCTTTTTGAAAATGGGGGTTATGTTTCACCTTATCCAGTCAGTGGGAACTTCACCAAACTGACACAATTTCTCAAATATGAGAGATAGTGGCTAATTATGATGGCTAGCTGATAATTAGTTTGTCATTTAGACACAATATATAAATGATGGTATATATATACCATCAGTCATAAGTTAACTGTATAACTTCTTTTAACTCGGTATAAGCAAAATGATTGCAATAATCATTCTTATGAATTATGGATAACAGGAAGCTTAACATTTATCTAAAAAAAAAAAAAAAAAAACAGCAAAAAGGACAGTGGGAAGTCAGGTAACTGTAGCAGAGAACTAGAAAACTATAGATAACTGTCCCTAACTTAAACTTTTTGAAATCTTCAGCAGCAAATATCAGACTACTATGGTTTAGACTGGGTTGGCCAATAAATGAACGTCAGATGCCTTTTTTAACTAAAAAGTAAAATTACTGAAAAGAACATTGGTTCTGTTTTACCTCAAACCGGGACACAGACAAGAAATAATGAGCTTCAAAAGCCACACAGAAAATTCTGAATAGTACTGGAGAAACACATAAAAGTAAGGTAGTGAATTACAAGCATAGATTGCTGGAGGACTCTCTGTCATAGAAGTCTTTAAGAAAAGAGGAAAAATGTCTATACAGAATCATAGAGCGCTGATTCTGCCTTAGGCCTGGGAAAAGGACTAGATGACCTCTCAATGTCTTCTTAGTCCTGTTTTTCTGAGATTCTATTATGTAGATATCTAAATGTGAATACATTATTCAAAATGTTGTAATATCATAGTTAATATTTTATAATAATACTAAAATAGTTAAGACTATTCAATGAATGTTGATAATGACAGCTGTATTTTTTTTTCTTTTACTTATAGTTTAAATTATGATTGGTATTTGAATGAATATTGCTGAGTAAAAGTGCCATCTATTACCTAAGATTTAATTTGTGAATCAGTATGCAAAGAAAAGATTCAAGGTCACTACATTTTATTATAATTTCATAACTATAAATTTTATTTCCTGATAGGACCATTCAGATTGATAGATACAAAGTTTTTATGACAAAAACCAGTGTAACAGTTCCAAGGATTAAGGATGCATCTGCTCTGGTCTCTTTTATTGTCAATTAGATGACTTCTATTCATTCGTACCATTTCTGTGCGGCAAAGTATCAAACTTGAGCTTCAGTTGTGAAGGGAAGAGTGAAATTCAGCCTTTTCAGGTGATTTATAAGCAGGATCCCATGAGAGGCTGACCTGAACAGCAAAGGGACTGATGAAATCCAGTTTTCTTCATGGAAAAATTCCTTAAAACAACAGAAGGTCAATCCCATTATGAGCAAGAAGGTGTGGCAGAAGGCCAGCTGAGACAATGCAGAAATCCTGACTGAGCTCAAGCACAAAAAGAAAGTATGCAGGGTGGAGCTGGGGACACTCCACTCAGGACAAATACAGAAACAATATCTAGGTCTCTAGGAAGAGAACTAAAGAAACCAAAGTTCATCTAGGGTTGAAAATGACAGGACATGTGAAGGGGAACATGAAGCAACTCTACAGGTAAGTAGAGCAATAAAAGGGGGATAAAGCAGAATGTGGGCCTGCTTCTGAATGAGATGGACATCTAGCTCAGCACCTTCTCCAGCCAGCAAGGTTTACTATCAGTCTACCTAAGTCTCTGTTCCTGCTGGAAGTCATTTCCAGACATGTGAAGTACAAAAAAGAAAAATCATTGGAAACTGTCAATATGTCATGTATGGCCATAGCTCTTGTGTAACCATGCCAATTACCTTCTGTGACCAGATGACTGACTCAGTGGACAAGAGGGGTGGTAGTTGTCCTTTATCTTGACTCTAGCAATGATTTTGACACATTGTTTCAAAGTGCCCATGTAGCTAAACTGGAGTTAGAGATAGACAGACTATGGGGTGAATAGAAATCTGGCTAGATTGACAGACTGCGAAAGAATGCTAACAGACATCACTTTGAATTCCCACTGGCATCCAGGGATTAGTGGCATCCTGCAGAAGTGGGTACTAGAGCTGATGCACAACATGGATGATGGGATAGACTGCACCCTCGCCAAATTCATTGACAACAGGAACCCAGGAGAAGAGGAAGATATAGTGGACGGTAGGAGTGACATTTTGTTAAGCTGAAGAAACCCAGTGAAATTCAATAAAAACAAATGTGAAGTCCTGCACCTGGAATGGGGTCAACTCATGCAACAGGACAGGCTAGAAGCCTCCTATGCAGAGGAGTCCCAATAAGCAGAAAATTGAGCAGGAGACAGCAGAATACCCACACTGACTGCAGAGAAAATAGTCAGATTTTCCTCAGATATGTTCAGTGAAAGACTGAGGCACAACAGACAGGCACAAGTTACTGCAAAGAAAATTCTGATTAGATATAAATAAAAATATTCTTCAGGGTGATGGTGATCAAGAACTGGAACACTTAAATCTATCAAATATCCATTCCTGTTAGATACTCTCAAATCTAACAAAGCTAACTTAGCAGTCTAAATTCAAAGTTAGCCCTGCTTTAATCAGGAGCGTGGCTAAGATGAGCTGCAGAGTCCCTTCCATCCTAACAATTTTTTGGTTGTATTTTTATTACCACTTTCCCCAAAATTATAAGAAATCTAACTGTAATACCATATTCGTTGATTTAACCTTAGCTTCTCCTTTCAGAATCTTCTATTCTTTCTTCTAGTTTCCTTAAGACACACAATTTAGAAAACTGTTGAGATTTATTTCCTTCAGATGTTGTACTCTGTTACCATATTAGCCACTGCTTGGTCATGTTGTGATTATTTCTTTACATTTCATTCCTTTTGAACACTTAATCATTTTTGTTGCACTTTCCCGAACTCCCTCTGATTTGTTAATATATGTGTGATATTGAGGTTCCCAAAACTGAACTTACTCTTGCAAGTGTGATCACACTGGGGTCATATAAAAAGAAACTATTGTCTCCCTGCTGTGTGACATCCATGTGACAGATTCCTCGGTCTCTAACAATAATTCTCATTCCATTTAAAATAAGAAGGGGAATAATCATTTCTATATCTTTGCAAGCCAGATCCACAAAAACAGACATGCACAAACACGCAGACATACACAGACACATAACATCTCCTGTCCAAAATGATTGCAACAGGAAAAAACAATTGTCTTTGCCTTTTTACGGTAGGAAGAATGGCTGGAAATAGAAATAGCTGACAAACACCATCAGAACAGGTGTAGGACTATATTAGTCATTGATTTGTTTCCCCTGAATGGTACACCTGGTCATATAGCAATCTGGTGAAATGCTTTAATAAAAAACTTTCAATATGACAGTAAATTATAACAATTTTTGATTAAATAAATCACAAAGTATAACTGAGCATGAATTGGAGGAAGTTATCTAGGGATGCAGGGAGCAGAAATGTTCTCAAAAGCTGTCTGCACTTAAAACTAAGCTCTGTCTCCCTGGCAGACTGTCATCTGATTTCAAACTAGCAGTGTCGTATAAGCCATCCCTTCTGTTTTAACACAATTTTCTTTCTCTGGTCTTGATCAGTTTGGGGAATCTCTCTCAGACTATCCCAAGAGAATCATCTTCACAGCAAAAGCTTCTGACTCCACTTCACACCTGAGTCTCAGTGAGATGAAGCATAGACTAAAGGATCTTGCTCCCCCTCAATTATATTCCTAGATGAAATACACTTCAGACAGGTCCACAGGAGAAGGTTATGAACTACAAGCAAGACGTGAGTTCAGAGGGTAAAAGTGACAATTATTTTTCTACATGAACAAAACTGAGAAAAGCATTGGCCTTTTCCTTAAAAATGTATCACACTAAATCCAATACTGATGTTTTTATAGTCTTGCTACACACAAATGCACCAGGCAAACTCCCTAAAAAAAAATCTGACAAGCAACAATTTTTATATGGTCATCTGATTACCCTTTTTAAAAAAGAAGTATATGGAAAGCACTGCGGCATTTCATGGCAAATAATTCTTTATAAATGAAGCAAAAACTTGACATAATCTATGTACAGGTATTTAGCCTTATCCTGATATTGAGCCCTTAAAAATCACATTTTGTGCCTCCAGAAAATTCAACTGGAACATGGCCTGCTTAAAGCAGATCTGGACTGCATTCCATGTCATAAACTTACAGTCTTTGAAACTAAAATGAGCACAAAAATCTGACTTTGAAGATAATTTTGCATTCATTTTATCTGCTGGCACTTTTGTCAGCTGATCTTCAATGGGTACACAGTGAAATTAATTTCTGCAAACATAGCTAGTGTGGCTTCAAAGCTGATCAAGGAGCTGACCTGATCAAGGAGCTGACCTGGAGAAACAAGAGACCAATATATCTCTCTCCAAAAGTTTCTGCCACTGAAAAGCAATTTTAAAATTAATCTCTCGTCTCATCTTGTTGAAAAGAGACTTTAAATCAAAGGAAGTTATTCAGAGGTTTATTTGGGCTTATTTGGATAGGATCTAGTAGGGAGTTGATGGGTGACTATTTGACCCATTCTACTCACATTCTGGGTTCATAGTCTTCCTCTGTTGTTTTGGGGTTTTTTTTCCCAAGTAAATATATATATTGCTTTGGCTATATACTGTCACCACGTTTTCAATTTGAACTACTTGCTTAGGCACATGAACTTCACTCTGAAACCCTGCTAAAGCTGTTCTAGATGTTTGCTGAAGAAGAACATCATGAAAAAAAAAAGCAGCTAGAAAAGCAACTTATTTAATACCTTGTACCACTGTATAGTGGCAGTTGCAGTATATGTTTCAGTTATTCCACAAGTAATTCTAGGTGTAGAAACATATCTGCAGCCTAATTGCCCGCACAACCTTGTGGTTGTATTCCTTTGTACAGTGATTTTCAGGTTTCTGTTCAGTGTGATCACTTAAATCTGTCTTTTTAAAAAGCAGTCTCCACTTTTCTTATGTGTTTTTTTCCCAAGTTATGTTAATTCTTTAAAAAAATCTAAGTGATTAAAAGTCACCTGACTTTGCTGACTAGTTTCCCTTGTTTCTGCTCAGAAACAGAAGAAAACCTCATCATATCTTCCACTGGTTTGACTTGCATAGCACCAGAGAGACAAATTTTGTCTTGTATGCTTATATTGTTGATCTTTCAAAAAAATAATTTTCAAAAACTATATTGGTTTATTTTATTGTGTCATAAATTAATCCAAGTTTGAGTGTGACCATATTCTCAAAATGCTTGTGTAATAATCTATAATAATATAATAATAACTGTAATAAGAAACTAACAGTATTTTACTTATTATAATGCTGATGTTAGAGAGATCGCAAACATACATACCATCATTCTTGTTTCTTGATCCTGAGTATAATGACTTTGTCTTTTTTCACAAAAGCTCAAGTTTTACTTGTCCTATTTTTCTGCTGAAAACACAGAGGTTTTAGTGGGTATTATTTATGCTTTGTGATGAAGGATAGGCCTCTCCTTGAACTCAAGTTCTCCTCACATGTAGAGCCAGAAAATAATATACAAGACAAATAGAATTAATTATAACGTC
>JAOXNO010000001.1:175957332-175970196 GCA_028565335.1 Limnodromus scolopaceus
TCTCCTTGAACTCAAGTTCTCCTCACATGTAGAGCCAGAAAATAATATACAAGACAAATAGAATTAATTATAACGTCAGCTATGAATATTAATGCATCAAACATAATCTTACCTTTTAGGATAAGTATTCTGATTCAAGACTAATAATAAATATCTTTTTTTCCTAATGATGGGGCTCCCTAATCTCTTTTCAACAGCACTGCTGCTAATCAACACGAAGCAAACCACCACATTATTCAAAAAAGAGCCAAGTCTTTGTGGTCTGAACAGTAATGGAGTCTGACAACACATTATAAACCAAACTTTATTGAGGCAGTATGAAAGATGAGCAACAAGGGCAATTCATCTGATCACTGATAGCAAACACAGGGTCATAAGCGATGCCATGGCTCCAGTGGACTATCAGGGACACCTAATGTCCAAGTCATGTGACAGCAACAGCCAAACATGCAAATGTCTTTTGAATGCAGGTAAGAGTTACACCACTCCTTGGCTCTACCAATGGTAGTATGAGTTGGGAGAATCATACCTTCCATGGCAGTAGCATTCCCCACGTCATCTTAGATGATGTAGTAAAGACAGTCCTATAAAATTCCCAACAATTCTCAACTTCTGTTGTGAGCTCAAGATTAGATGTGAAGGTACATAATAATATCCGTGAAATTTTTTTTCATGTTTGTCGAGAGTTTTCCTTGATATGGCAAACTAAAGGTTGAAGACAGAGTGAAGTTCAAGCTACAAATAAGATGGAAAAATACTGACAGCATGTTACATGAACTGGTTGTCTACAGCACCAATAGATATACATCTGGAAACTTTAGATGGGTTGTGGTTTTTTTTCCAAACAATATCCTCTGGTTCATTTGTTGTTGCTTGATAGGAACTCTGCATGAAATGAAAACTGCCACTTGCCTTCTAGACAAAATGTCCATCAAGAAAAAAATCAGATATGAACATAAAATTTATGGAATGACATTTTCTGAATACAATGTTTTTGAGAAACAAGCAATCATTATTTTTTTCCTCATTTAATTAATTTATTATTATTAATTATTAATTAATTTCCCTCATTTAATTTGTGTGTGCAAACAATAGTTTTTTAATTGGTGCTGGGAATATGATTCTGCAATGGAAGCAAAAAAGGGTGTGGTTCATGATGATGACTTCTAAAAGAGTTTTCTGTTTGTTGCTCTGTGTATGACAGAACAAAACAACATACGCAACAGCTGCTTACATCTTTAAAGCCCATTCTCATTATACTGCATTGGACTTCAGGCTCTCTCTCCATCTGATTTGTTTTCACCTTAAGTCAGTGACAAAAACTGGGCTGGTACTCTATCTGAAGCCCTATTAGAGCCAAGCAGTGCAGAAAGGTTAATTTACATACCTTATGCATAGCACTTTTGTTTCTATACTCCAGGATATACTCAGTTGAAATTCAAGTTCTATACTCAGCATGACATACTCAGTTCAAATTCAATTTGGGAGTATGCTGACCAGATGCTTTTCTTCAGAGCATCCTCCTGCTTGTTTTCTTTCTTCTAAGACGTGTTTGTACAGTTCATTCATTATTCCTGCCTAAGTGCAGAACTTCAAAACTTTCTTTGTTCAGTTTTATCAGCTTATCCATTTGTTTGTTTTCTGATCTCTTCCCCAATGGATTATTCATGAAATTAAATAGATAATAATTATGCATTTCAACACATATATCACTCATGAAACGACTGAACTGTACACGGCATATGAAAGACCTCCACAGAACCTGTCTAAATACTGCTTACTGATTTGATAGCCAATCACTGTTAATGACTTTCTGGGCACAACTGATCATTTTGCACATCTGCAATACTAATCATATTAATCTCACCTTTTACTTATAAGTGTCATGTAAAGGAGCTTCAAAAGACTGTAAATTCAAAATATCTAACACAGCGTATACATTTCTTCTCCTTTATCTGTAAGGCCGTTATCCTGTCACAGAAAGGAAATTAGATTATTCTGACAAGCTTTGTTCCCAAGAAATCTGTTCTGGCAGTTACTCTACTCTTATGTTATCTCCAGGTGCTTATAAATTGTTTGATTATTTGTTCCAGCTTTTTATAAAAGGAACTAAAGCTGACTCGCATATAATTCTCCTTTCCTACTTTGCAACTTTTTGAAGATGAGAACTGTGATTTTCCTTTTTACCAGCTCTCCAAAACTTCATAATCTTTCCTGAATTCTATAAGGTTTCAGAAAGTCTTTAAAGTTTTCTCAGTAAAACTCAATTGGACTATCCAACGTAAAACTTCTAACTTACATTAGAGCTCTTTAATGTACTCTTCATTCCTCCAGACTGAATCTTTACACTTTTCTTGTTGATTTTCTGGCAGTTGCTTCATCTAAGACAACCTTTTTAGCAAAATCTGAAGCTAAGAAGAACATTAAACACTTTTTCATTCTTGATATCATCATCAGTTCTTCCTTCCCTCGATTAGTTTTTCCCTTTATCTTCATTGTGATACTAACATGCTTACTGAATGTCTTCTTGTTTGTTTTTATGACTCTTGCTAGTTGTGTCTTATTTTACATCTTGGTCTTTCACTATTTTTTTTCCACACAGTTTTGTCCTTAATAATTTGACCTCTTTTTCTGTGTTCTGTATACTCCCTTCATGCAATTGAAAACTCTGAAGACTCAATATTTTACTAAAGCTTGTTTTTTTTCTACGCTTTCTGTCCTTCCAGTATTTGCATAGTCTGTGAATATGCTTTTAATATAGTTTCTTGATTAAATTTCCAAATGTCTTCTTCTTTAAACATGTTTCTCGCAGAATATAAGTTCTCAAAATTCTTAATTATTGTTCTAAGAAATTTGCATGTTCAAGGCTTATTTATTCTAACATCTAAGAGCCAGAAGTTTTCCCCAAGGGAAATTTATAAAGGCAGTGAAGGTATTTTAGTCTTCCCTGTTCTGTGGGTTTTGACCTAGTTCCCACAATCATCCAGACATTTTCATCTAACAAATCCCCTGGTATTGAAGGACATATCCTGCTTCTCTCCTGCTCTCTTGCTGTGGCACGTTGTAATTTGTTATTTTCGTTGTTATTGGGCTTTTTTTTTTCTTCCTAAGTAGATAAAGATAATCTTGAGGTTTGGGGATATGCAGAAATATGTGAAGTAAATGTTTAGAACAGCCTACCTGTTATGTACTTAGTCATAATTATCCAGGGACATTGACTTAAGGGCCAACAGATATTCATTAATCTATGTTCCTTTGACATTCAATTAATGTGTGCAGTTGCTAAATGTTGGGGTTTTTTTGCATAAAAATTAGCATTTTTACCTTAGTTCTAAATACTTATGCTCAAAGGATTCTTTGCCATTTGTTAGCCAATTATTTGCATTAAAACAGAGAACCTTAATTTGTCCCCTTTATAAGTCACTTTTATCTTCTCTCCTCAAAGATAACCAGAAAATAAAGAGAAACTCAGGAAAGCAAAAATTTACTCTAATTTTCTGATGACATGTGAAAACTTTACATTACGGATAGCTGATATCTGTACTTCTGCTGCAGTTGTACTTATACTATGACTATCTTGGTTAGGACACAGAGGAGGAAAGAAAAAAAATTAGAATTGTAACTTTATTAAATTGAAATAACAGTTGAAGGTCTTCTTATCCAATTCAGAAATATCCACCCCAAAATACAACATTTACTTGACCTAGCAAATGTACTCATCAGATTACCATATGGCTTAATTCAAATCTATTTGTAAAGAAGGGACACTGCCACAGAAAACTAATCAGACACAATGCTCATAATGTAATATGAATCACAATAACAATCCTAAATAGCCATTGTGGTAATAGCAGTGAAATGGAACTCAAAATAAACGGTGCAGATGAGAGTGTATCAGTTAGCTTGAAAGGACAGGAGCTCTCCAATGGAAGAAAAGTGACCAAATACAGTGCCTATTCAAGGACGATTACACGCAAATGTAAAGTGTCTCCCTAAAGCCAAGCACAACTATTTACCATGTGAGTGGGAAAGAACCCGAATGTTACCATAGGATGTTTTCCTATTTATTTCTGAAGTCTCTCCCCTGTAGGATTCTTAGGCATCTAATAACGTCGTTGAAGTCAGATCATAACTTTACTTCAACATGGGTACTAATTTGTCTCTATTCAGCGCATGTTTTCAGTAAACTTGTTCATCATGCTTTCCTACCATGAAATCTGTTCTTTTCACATTTTGCAACCAACCAAGAGATTCAGCTGTTACTGGAGAATAGGGGTGGTCTGTCAGAGAGAAATACAGACAAGACAGTGTGATTTCATCATCCCCATTTAAAGCAAAGGTTTTTTTTTAAAAAAACCAGCATGTCTCATTTTTTCAGGGGAGGCAGGGTAGACATGGAATTAAGAGGAATATCCTTATAACTAGCTTTCTTATTGCTTGCAACATAATAGATACAGGCACAAAAACTTGGGGATGCTTGTGGCCTCGAATTCGTGCTTTCCACTTAAATGGCTGTCTTATATTTTCAAATAGATTTCCATCCAGACAAATGAATTTGTCGTTACAAGGAGACATCCATGGAGCCATCTTGTGAGTGAGAAAGGGAAGCAAGGAAACAGTATTTGTGATGCATAAACTGGTCTCAAACATGAATTAGCAACTAGAGGAATAGTCTCTGGCTGTTGACCTGTTGCCTTCGTGCTTCAGTGTCTTCACAACTATTTTGTGCAAGTAGCTTGATAAAAGCTACTGCACAGTAAGCTGATTCATATTAGTCATACTAGGTAATAAAGGCAAGCAATTTATTTTTTTAATATTGTTCATTCTTAACAGAAGATATTAGGGACTCATCAGTCTGCAAACATCACCACTGTGATCTAGTTTGTTCCATTGTATTGCCACCCTCTATCTCCTTTTGGTGAACTTCCCCATGACTTTGTCGTGCAAAATAGGAACAAATTACTTATACACAAAGTTGTATTTATTAAAGTGAAACCTGTTCAGTATGTTTTCTTAGAGCACTAAAATATTCATCATAAGAAAAGGCAAATGTTTTAGCAAAAATAATTTCTTACAAAAATATCTGCTTCTTCAAGCTAATAAAGATAAAAATTTCTTTTCTGACTTTAACTTGATGAGTGCAATACACATTATGGGGGTAACATTAGGATATGCCTCACTGTCTGCTGAGTAAATTATATAAGTTTTTGGAGCAATATCAAAAGACTAAATTCACCCATATTTTCACTTAGCCTCTGAAAACACTCAAAGCAGACTTCAGGTAAAATATTGAAATATGTAAGCTCATCGCAACAACAGATATATGGGACTGGAGGAGAAAGCACATACAAAATTATGACTATATATATGCTATACTTTGACTCAGGATAATAAACCTGCCTAAAATATACAGCTCTATTCTGAGACACAGCTGTGGAAATATTTCACCCATATGCAACACTAGTGTGATTTCCAAGGCTTGCTCTGTAGAATTAGACAGATGTCTATAGGTAGCATGCAATACATAAGTACGCCCAAAGGAAACAAAAGATGATTGTCGTTTATATTTATGTATGATGTATACTGTGTGATGGAAATTAACTTTAGTAAGGAGTTTATCTTTAAAAGGGTTTGCAGTTCCTTTCAGAAAGGACTCAAGATTCTGACTTTCACCAGATGTTATCCATGTCATCGTTGTCTTGATGCAAGATAAGATCTCAAGAAAACAAGGCTTCTTACAAATTTTGCCACATCTAACAAAACCACAATATAACCAATCCAGGGAAATGCTTTAAGATAGGTTAATCTGATTTATTTTAGATGCCTGCATTGCGAAAACATGATTCACTTGCTGCAAGTGTCTGTCTCTTTCCATCGAGTATAAAAGGAGCCTGATGCAAGTAGCTAAGGACTAAACATTTACATTGTCTAAATCTAGATTAAATGCATTCCTTTTAGATTACAAATCAATAATTCAGAATTAATATCAGTTATCTACCTGTGTTAACACAAGATAATTACAGATGTATGACCTTTCTTAACAGTGAGAATAAATTTGAAGATAAAAAGTGTGCCTGAACTAGGCTTTGAGCTCTGTGGCCCTTCCCAAGACTACATATTCAGCCAATGAAGCTAGAAATATAGTCTAAGAAGCCACTATGAGACATACTCCAGAGGCTATGTACCCAAGCTGGCTTGTTGAACAGTGTAGCCATTTTTTTACGTCACATTAGCAGCTAAGGTATGTTACCAGTCAAGTTGTTTGCAAAAATTTCTTCCAGCCATTTGTAGATGGCCTGCCAGCCTGCTGGGATTTGGGAAGCAAGCAGATTATGAAGTGTCTAGTGTTTTGTTTTGGGGCTTTATTTTGAGATAGACATTTAATTTGTAATTCTCTCTTCTTCTCCTGGGGAAAGTCAAACATTAAAATCATTGTTACACCAACAACTCCAGCAAGTTATACTCAGAGCTCAACTTCATTCATGTAACTCTGTGGTAGCTCCATTGTTCTTAATAGCCTATGAACTGAATGAAACAAAACAGCTAGCCCAAATTCCTCTGTACTCCATGTGTTGCCATGTAACCCTAATACATAATAATTACTATTATATTTGCTGAAAATGCCTAAAAGGATTCATATGGTACATTATTGTTGAAACCAAAGTGATTTGTTTACAGCATGGTGCCAAAGGGGCAGGTAGAGGGCTGCACTGGGAAACTGCACAACAGTGGGGTGTTTGAGAGTGAAAGGTCTGCACAGGGTGGAGTGAGTTTAATCCCATCCATACCACCTAGAAGGAACAGTTTCTAGGACCTCTGGAACTGGACCGTAGTTTCATCTCATAGAACACTGGAAGGTTCCCTACAGAAAAGAGCTTGCACACTACAGCCTCAGCATGGAATGGGAATATGGATCTGGAAAAAAACTGAGCCACAAAATTATATGACATAGAAAGTGAATCTTATGTTTTTGATACCTAAATATTATGTATCACATTGCTTAAAACGAGGCATGTAATTTAAGCTTCTCATCTTGCCTGTTGACAAAACTAGTCAACAAAGACACATGGGTACCTCAGAAAGAAACAGAAAGTAATTTATTCTATCTGGCTTAGACATCTATGTTCAAAACAGAGGTACTGGGATGGAGGTAACTCCTAATCTTCATTGCCAATTAAATAAAACTGGATGAGCACATTAAGTTTGCTTATTTTTCAGGTGAACTGAATATAAACGAGATAAATTCCAACCCTAGCCCTTAACTAATTACAACTGAAATTTAACAGAAACTGGAGCAATTCTTTCCAAACCTTTTCATTCCTATCATTACACCATGATGCTATTCAAAAGCTACACTATGCTAGGGAAATTTAATTCTGTATTTTTTGTAAGCTGATCACCTCCTCAAAATAAAAGGAAAAAACCTTCTTTTCTTCAGTCCAGAGATTCAGTACAAAGAGAGTGCTGGACCACAGCATAAATGGCCATCTTCCAGATTTTCAACACAAGTTACTGAAATGTACAGTGAAGAAAAACTTTTGCTAAAGTGAAGTAAGTATTTGTAAGTGAACATATCATTTCAGGATTAGACAGGCTAAAGTTGAAATATGTGCATTTATTTATTTTTTTAATTTATTTTAAGAAAGGGCATACAATACTGAATTTGAGATAAAACCTCCTAAGCCATCTGATATCTGTTCAATAGTGCTACAAGTTTATCACAGAAAGAAAGAAAAATGGAAAGCAATGTTTTAGGTCACATAGTTCACACCTTGTTATTGCAGTGTTTCAATTTAAAAGTTAGTATGTTTTGTTTTTTTTTTTTTCTGTCAGTTTTGCTCACTCCAAATCCCTCATGTTGATTTAATCTTGCTTGTTTAATATATATAAATATACAGTATATGTACAAACATATTTAAACAAACATATGGGTGTTTTCAGCACGATGAATTCACACTAGTGAATTTGGCAGTTCTCTTCTCCTCCTACATTCAGGCTGTTCTATATAACGGGCTTAAATCTCTGCTCAGTACAGTAAATTATATCAGTGTCAGCCTGCATTACTGAAATTTAAACACCCTCTTTTAGTTTCTCTTTCCACTGTTTGTGATTTCTCCCTCTTATACACATGTAAACACAGTCTCTCAGCTTCTCTCCCATACTTTGTCTCCCCTCCCATCCAACACACAGAGAAACACTCACACATCTAGCAGATTTTTCAGTTGCTTGACATTCTTCAAAGCTCTTCTGCCACAGAAATCCTCCCGTGTTCACCCCAGGTTTTGTTGGTTAATTTACTATCACCTCAACCCACTTTTCATCCTCAGAAAGGGTCAGAGACTGCAGTGCCTAGAGAAGGAGGAGCAGCTGGGCAGGGAAACCTCTGAGAGAAAGGAGGAGAAATGGAGTGAGCTCTTTGGTTCATAGCTTGGAAAAGCCAGAGAAATGTTTTTGGATATTGGCTGTGACTTTCTCTCATGGTCAGTAAGGTTCCTGATTACAGAATAGCATCAAGATGTTGTCAGAACTATCTAGGTGTCATGTGTAAAATGAACATTTCCAAGTTCTGTTCAAAATGGAATGTTGCAGTTCAGACACAAGATTCTGAAATGAGCACATACTGTGATAAGGAATACCTGATCATCCTGAATGACAACTCACAAGCAAACAAAGTAAGCACTGTGAGACATCTTCCATTTGCATTCCGTCAATACACAGAAAAAATTCCAAAGAATCCAAAGTCTTATAATATTAATAAAAAAAAAAATCAACAAAACAGCATGTTCACCTTTGCTTATTGAAATTCTCTCAGTCAGAGTCAATATGCTAAGAAAATGTATACCACGGCGAGTAGGGGCTGCACAATCTGAATTGTGATCAGATTAGATCAACAACAATTTCTCAAGTCCAAAGAAAATGTATTTATTAAAATGCGTTGTGTCACCAAACTAAAGCATGAACGGGGACATGTACCAAGATTATAAATGTTGACAGTCTGAATTGTTTAATTATTTTTAGCATTCATTAAAAAATGCACTAACTTCTATATTTTTAGAACAGACTGAATCCATGGATTCAAGAGTTTGACTCTGACAATATGCAACAGTGATATTTTTAGTACTGATAATGTCCATGTATTGAAATGTACCTATCTCCTATCTGGGCTTAGAATACTTTAGACTTGGAAAAGGTATATACATTATTTTTTTTTACTAGATGAATGTAAATGGTATATAACTGATTAACAAAACACAGTGCTGACTTATAGCTACGGGTTAGGAAATAGAGTTTCTATTAATTCACTTTATTTGATATATAAGCACTCAGGCAAAATTAGCCCACATGGAAATTTTCTCCATTGGATTACTTTGTATTAAAAAGTATTTTGTCTACCTTTTCTAATTCAAAAAAATATCACAAATGTTGTTCCCATTTAAAATGTAGATGTAAACAATTGAGTCAATTTAATTCTTATTGTAATTCCATAGATTGAGACTAAAATATGTGTGTATGTATATACATGTGTGTACCTGCCTCTATATATGGATATATATGCATGTGTATATAGTGTAAAATTACAAACGGAACAAATGAGGAACTGGAAATTGCTGGTATACTCAGTTACTACCTGCTTTTTGGAGATAGTCACCTTGCAAGAGGAATGTTACAACAGAAGGCTAACCAGGCTCTTCTGCTGTAAACATCTGCTTATATTAGTTAAGCTCATCAACAGAAGTTTGGTGCAATTAATGTATGCAGCTTTAATGAAACATACAAAACAGTAATTGCAGCCATAATTATAATATAATTAAATTGTAATCATATAATTAAAGTCAGCTATATAAAAACTTTGCCTTTGAAACAGCTCAGAACAGCACTGTACCTTTTTTAACATCTCATATCTACTTCTTTATAACTTTTCTTCCAAATATATAGACAATAGTACAAATTTAATAGGAAAGAACAACAACAACAAAATTTACATCGTTTACTTGACAACCTTGCATGCATTTTCTGAGCATTTAATTTTTACTGAGAAAAGAGATACTCAAGTGCAGATACGCTAAGAGCTGTGGCCGTGTCAAATTTCATTAGGAAAGCAGGTTTGGGTCTGGTCAACACTCAGGTAACAAACCTCCAAGGAGACATCAGGTGCTGCAGGATGCGATATTACAGACTCCATAAATAGCATCTTCTAAGTTGATCTCACAACAATGTTAAGTGACACTGTGATTTGTTCATGCTGCCATTGGAGAATAAGACAGGATATCTACTGTCATTTATGGATACCAAACAATGTACGGCAGTGTCGTATTAGTAGAAAAAGGAGAAAAAAGAATCAACCAACCAAACAAACAAACTGAAAAAAAACAACCAAGGGGTCAGCATACCTCTGAGGAAACCTGATGGTTTATTCCAGGTATTTGGGTGATTCAATCTGTTCTCCTTGCTGCCAAGTGACCTGTCCGTTTTCTCATATCATCTGTGATCTTGGATTATAATGTAGCCGCCCCCCCCCCCCCCCTTTTTTTTTTAAACACAGAAAAAGGGTATTTGGCATTGTTTTGTTGTCTTCTCCCTCTTTTTCCAAGGAAGACAATATTTAAATGGAGATGTTTTCTTTTGGGCATCTCTCTCATTAACAGTCGCATTGTTTGGACCTTTTTCATTTGTTTCCTAGTTATAGTTAGAAAATGCCTGACAACTTTTTCGCTTCTTCAGAACACGATACTTCATTAAAAACAAGACATATCAACACTACCAACATTTTGTTTAAGAAGGATCTTTGCTCCCAGGGCTGTATGCTTATTGCTGAGTTGTATATAGGTCTGCTTTGGAACGATCTAGAGTGGAAATCAAATATCATGTTTCACCTCTTTCTTTTTTCTCCCCCAGCCATCTGAGAGTCACAAAGTCTAGCTTTGAAAGCAAGTTTTGTTTTCTTTAAGCAAGAAAACATAATAAATTTTGGAATTTTTTTATGGCTTTGTACTTTTATTTGAATGAAAGCTATTAGCTGAAACAGGAAGAAAAATCAGCTTTGCATAATGAATGCATGGTTTATATCAGGTTCAAAAACCAGAAAATCATCAAGTCTTTTTATACTGTCAAGTACTTAAATCAGAAGATAGTTGCAGGAAGTTATGATACAAAAGCAAATTTCAGGAGAAAGGAGTCTCACAGAACTCTTTAAACTTTTTTCTCAAGTATTCATGTCATAGGTAGTTTTGGTCAAAATAAAAGAATTATAACAGGGTTAAAACACCATGATGGGACTCAGGAGCCCCACCTTCTACACTGTCCTTTTTTTTACCCTAGTCCATTTAACTTCACCACTTCATTCACAAAACTTGTAGTGGTTGAAGTTCCTGCCATGTATGAGATTTATGTCTACAGTGTATAAACCAGGAGCAGTTGCAAACCATTTACAGGTAAATATGCTGAAGATGAATTTAAGACTGAGATAGTCAATTACTTTGCATGTTAAAGTTCTTTATGGTTTTGGTTTGTTTGGTTTTGGTTTTGTTTTTTTTTCAATTCCAGTTATTTAAGCATCATTGTACTGGGTTTACATGCAAAGGTTTGGTAGCAGCAGGGCTACAGGGATGGCTTCCATGAGAAGCTGCTAGAAGCTTCCCCCGTGTCCAACAGAACCAACGCCAGCTGGCTCCACAACGGACCCACCACTGGCCAAAGTTGAGCCCATCAGCAACGGCAGTAACATATTTATGTGATAACATATTTAAGAAGGGGAAAAAAACTGCTGCACAATAGCAGCTAGAGGAGTGAGAATAACTGAGAGAAACAACTCTGGAGACACCATGGTCAGTGAAGAAGGAGGGGTCTGGGGTGTGCTGGACACTAGGACACTAGAGATTATCCTGTAGCCCATGGTGAAGACAATGGTGACTCAGATTGTCCCCCTACAGCCTATGGAAGTTAACAGTGGAGCAGATGTCCACCTGCAGCTGGTGGAGGACTCCATGCTGGAGCAGGTGGTTGCCCGGAGGAAGTTGTGACCATGAGGAGAGCCCATGCTGGAACAGGCACCTGGCAGGACCTGTGGACCTGTAGAGGCAGGAGCCTACATTGGAGCAGGTTTGCTGGCAGGAGTTGTGACCCCGTGGGGGGCCCCACGCTGGAGCAGTCTGTTCCTGAAGGGCTGCACCCCATTGAATGAACTCACACTGCAGCAGTTTGTGAAGAACTGCAATCCATGGGAAAGACCCATGTTGAAATTCATGGAAGACTGTCTCTTGTGAGAGGGACCCTGGAGCAGGGGAAGAGTGTGAGGAGGCCTCCCCCTGAGGAGGAAACAGCGACGGAGATAACATGTGATGATCCAATTGCAACCTCTATTCCCCACACCCCTGTGCCACTTGTAGGGAGGAGGTAGAGAAATCAGGAATGAAGTTGAAGCCAGGAAGAAGGGAGGGTTGGGGAAAATGTGTTTTAAGATTTGTTTTTATTTCTTATTTCCAGGGGACCTGATGAAATCCATCCACAAGTCCTGAGGGAGCGGGCAGACGAAGTTGTTAAGCCCCTTTCCATCATATTTGAGAAATCGTGGCAATCTGGTGAAGTTCCCACTGACTGGAAAAAGGGGACCATATCTCCGATATTCAAAAAAGGAAACAAAGAAGACCCGGGAACTACAGGCCAGTCAGTCTCATCTCTGTGCCTGGCAAGATCATGGAGCAGATCCTCCTGAAATCTTTGCCAAGGCACGCAGAAAATAAGGAGGTGATTGGAGACAGCCAACATGGCTTCACCAAGGGCAAATCACGCCTAACAAATTTGGTGGCCTTTTATGATACTGCCACAGACTTGGTAGACAAGGGCAGAGCAACTGACGTCATCTAC
>JAOXNO010000001.1:175970296-175999391 GCA_028565335.1 Limnodromus scolopaceus
CAGAAAGAAATTCTTTACAGTGAGGGTGGTGAGGCACTGGAACAGGTTGCCCAGAGAAGCTGTGGATGCCCCATCCCATGTCATGTTCAACGCCAGGCTGGATGGGGCTTTGAGCAACCTGTTCTAGTGGGAGGTGTCCCTGCCCATGGCAGGGGGATTGGAACTCAATGATCTTTAAGGTCTCTTCCAACTCAAACGATTCTTAGATTCTGTGATTCTATGATTTCCTACTCCAATTTGATTGGTAATAAACAAAACTAATTTCCCCAAGTTGAGTTTGTTTTGCCCATGACAGTAATTGCTGAGTGATCTCCTTGTCCTTATCTCGACTCACAAGCCTTTTTGTTAAATTTTCTCTCCCCTGTCCAGCTTAGGAGAGGAGTGATAGAGCAGCTTTGGGGGGCACCTGGCAGCCAGCCAGGGTCAACGCACCAGAATTGTTTTCATTACTTTCTGTAACTCTTCTTTTTTTAATCTGTTTACATACAAGTCTTTACTCCTGAATCCTTTGTTCTCTTCACCAAAACTTGAAAATTATTCTGATACAAAGCTCTTCATAGAAAGTATTTTCTCTGCGACATCTAAAAACTGTAATGATATTCTCATTGTAAATGGGTCATTTAAATAATACTTTGAAACATTACAGAAGCATGCAGTAGTGAGCTACCAATGATTGCTGAATTTTCCCCAAACAGCTTCTTACCATTGTAGTTACATTTTACCTTGTTACCTATTCATAACTGAATTGCCAAAAAATTAAACTAAACTGAGAAGTCAAATGGATATCTATTCACATGAGGAAATATTTATCTCTAACTTACCTGTGGAAATTATGAGCTACTGTCATCCCAATGCTGCCCTTTAAATAATTTAGAAAATATTTTCAAGCTCATAGTTTCTTAAGAGAGGCCTGCATTAGGAGTAGTAAACAGTAGCTCTCAAAACATACAAAAAGTGCATATTTTACTTTATTCTGTAGATGAGAAACTTTCAATTGTTTTTTCCAAGTTAATGTATATATAATGTATACTGACCACCTTTGAGGTATCTTGACACCCTATATGATGTCTACTAGATCTGCGTGCTAGCAGAAGTGCTAGCAGGTTATGAAAAAAAATTAAAATTTTTGAAGATCCCTAATTTTACTGTGTTTTACAAGTGATTTTCAGACAAATTATTATATTTATTTACAAGATAAAATCTGATGTGATGCATGGTTTACACTAGCATCACTTTTTCATAACAGTAAGTGCTCCTTACAAGCATTTTCTATCTGAAGGTAAAAAGAATAATTTCAAAATGCACACTAGTCAGTTTGTGTGTGCTAACATTTTCTTATAGGACCTGATCTGAAGATTTTTTTGGGAAGACTCTTTATGTTACCATCAGCAACCAACTATTAATAGAGACCAACCACTAACGCAAATATTCATAAATGTACACAGGATGTTGCTGACTGTCCAATAAAATCAGCATTTGACATATGGTGTCTATATAATTCATTGCTAATCCAAAAATGTTTTGTGAAGCATTCATTTTAAAAGCACAGTATAAATACCAATGAAGTCACAACAGGGGGCAAATGCTGAATAATTCCAGTTTCAGAATAAAAGAAAAGCAATTAGCAAAAGAAAGAAGTAGTCTTAAACAGAGTATAAAAGCTTTAAGATTCTTTTTCTGCTAGTTTTATAGTTTTATTATAGGCTAGACAGTTCTAATGATATCTTTTAATTCTTCAAAATATAGTGCAATAATGCAAGATTCCCTGCCTATTTTAAGTTACTAATTCACAAGAAAAGTCTGATACCCTAAAACTTTTCTGCTAGTGATTAGTGAGTAGGTCTTTGCTGGTTCTGGAAGACAATAACCTACAATGTGGCCAAAAATAGGAATATAGAATCAGAAAAAAGGCATGAAAATAGAAAGAGCAGAAAACAAACAGTTAGACAAAAATTTTCTCAATATAATGATTAATTAGACAAAAAAATATTTTTCTGCATAAAATAAGCAAAGGCACAGAAATCAGATATGACACTAATTTCTGGTCTTGAGAATTTAGACTACGATGAACACACAGTTCTATAGCAGACCCTGGGAATAACTATTATACAATAAATTTTTTTCCAGTCTTGCAAAATTCTAATTTGATTTTTTTTTACCTTCAACTTGTGAATGCTTTAACCCAGAGCATTACTGTTTTCCTGAACATGAATATGCAGTACTATCCTGTATGCCCTAAGGTACATCTCACGGTTTCCATTGCAACTTCAGAAGGACATAGGAGTGCCAAAGGTCTCATGTCACATCTACCAGATCTATGTCAATTCTTCTGATACCCTAGGGTATCTCATATAGTACTAAATACCTGCATTTGGGTAAGCGCATCGCCTCTTACTGTCTTACACAGTTGTTTTTTCATTGACAGTACAACTTTGTGTTTCTTAGCAGTGGAGCAGACTGAATATTTTCACTCTTTGTCACTCTTTGAATGAGTGGTGGAGAGGAGTGGATGAATGTCATAGAAATATATGACTGAAATACTTCAAGTTTTCAGGGAAAGTTTCCCCTGTTTGTTTCTTGGGGTTTTTAAAGTTTCCTAATCTTCTTTTCCAGAGTCACAGTAGCAGTATTCCAGTGCATTATTTGCTCTTCTAGGCAATTTCTTAGCATTTACATGTTCCAGTATGGCATGAAATTCCTCCAGTATATTTCATCTAGCTTTCAGTGCTTTCTCTGTGTTGTCTGACTACCCTTCTGCTGCCTAATTTTCTATTTTAATGAAATAATGTATTTCTAATATAAGGAAAATTATAAGAAGAAGAAACTCACAGACCCGAATGAACCTGTCTGAGGCCTGTAATAGCCTCATAGCAGATGCTGACCTCTATTCACTGAAAGGGCACTGGAGAAGACAAGCAGCTGGAGTTAGGTAAAATTTATTTAGGACCCAGGGTTCTTTTTGCTGTTAATTAAAAGTTTGTGCCCTCTTATGTGACACATTGTTTTCTCTGGACAAGAGCAAACCTCGAGTACTGTTTCCAGTTTTGGGCCCCCGACCACAAGAAAGACATTGAGGCGCTGGAGCGGGTCCAGAGAAGGGCAACGAAGCTGGTGAGGGGTCTGGAGCACAAGTCTTATGAGGAGAGGCTGAGGGAGCTGGAGTTGTTCAGTCTGGGGAAGAGGAGACTGAGGGGAGACCTTGTCGCTCTCTACAACTACCTGAAAGGAGGCTGTAGAGAGGTGGGGGTCGGTTTCTTCTCCCAAGTCACAGATGATAGGACAAGGGATAATGGCTTCAAGTTGTGCCAGGAGAAGTTCAGGTTGGATATTAGGAAATATTTCTTTACTGAGGAGGTTGTCGGGCATTGGAATGGGCTACTCAGGGAAGTGGTTGCGGCACCATCCCTGGAGGTATTCAAGAGATGAGTTGACATGGTGCTCGGGGATATGGATTAGTGTTGGGTTGGTATTGTTTTGGGTGTGGGGTTTTGTTTTTGGTTTTTTTTTTTCATTGGTTGGACTAGGTGATCTTAAAAAGTCCCTTCCAACCGAGGTAATTCTGTGATTCTGTGAAACCTCAAATAATCTGATGTAATATAATGGATAACAGGAGAAAAAACATATAACGGTATTTTTCCTAATATTTAAATTCTGCATTGTCTAGATTTTTTACTTGATTTCCATAATAATAAATATACAAGTCCCTTGTCCCCAGATCTAAAAAAAATGATAGTGGAAAGAAGAGATATTTCACCTAAGAAGCATTTCAAAGTCTCTATAACTTAAAGACACACTGGACACTGACGTCCTTTTCACTGCAGGGTACTGATAGAAAAGTAATATAGTAATATATCCTTAACCTCTGCCACAACACACAAAGTCAGTAAGAATGAGATGAATTTTCTAATATTGTTTTTCAAGTGTTACATAGTCTCTATACACCAGAAGAAACAATCCTAACTCAAGTAGTAGCATAACATACCTGTTCATTTAACAAAATAATAGTAATTAAAAAAAAAAAAAAAAAGGAGGGAGGTCCTGGAGCAGACGTTCTCTTGCAGTCCATGAAGAGGACCATGGTGAAGCAGGTTGTCCCCCTGCAGTCCTTGAAGGACTACAATGGAGCAGATGGCCACACTACACCCACATTGGGGCTGGTGATTAGGTCCTAAAGGAAGCTGAAGCCTATGGAGAACCCACATTGGAGACTGTGGAAAGTATGGGGAGGAAGGAGGTGCAGAGAGAAGCTGTTATAGACTGATTACAGACCCCATTCCCCATCCTACTACATTACTCCCCTCCATCCTTCTCCACTGGGGTGGAGGCAGAAAAACTGAACTTCAGGAAAAGGGGTAGGGGTGTGGGATGGCAATTTTTTTTAGCCTTTTAATTTAGTCTTTTTAAAGTGTTTTAATTTAGTCTTTTTTTCTAACCATCTTATGTTTTTGTTGGCAATGAATTAATTTTCCCAAGTCACAGAATCATGGAATCATAGAATCACAGAGTCATAGAATGGTTTGGGTTGGAAGGGACCTTAAAGATCATCTAGTTCTAATCCACCTGCCATGGGCAGGGACACCTCCCACTAGCCCAGGTTACTCGAAGCCTCAGTCAGCCTTGAACATTTCCAGGAATTGGGGCATCCACAACTTCTATAAGCAACCTGTTCTTATGTCTCACCACCGTCACAGTAAAGAATTTCTTCCTAATATCTAATCAAAATCAACCTTCTTTCAGTTTAAGACCATTACCCCTCATCCTGTCACTTGACTCCCTGATAAAGGCTGCTACAAGATTTTCCTGGAGCTTTCTCTTCTCTAGGCTAAACAATCTCAGTTCTCTCAGCCCATCCTCAAAAGGGAGGTGCTCCAGCACCCTGAAGATCTTTGTGGCCCTCCTCTGGACCTGCTCGAGCAGGTCCAAGTCGTTCTTCTGCTAGTGTCCCCAAAGCAGGACACAGTACTCCAGGTGGGGTCTCTCAAAGGCAGAGCAGAAGGGCAGAATCACCTCCCTTGATCTACTGTCACTTTTCTTTTGGTGCAGCCCAGGATGTGATTGGCTTTCAGAGCTGCAAGTGCACATGGCTAGCTCACATTCAGTTTTTCAGTTGAGCCTGTTTTGCCTGAGAGCGATCTCCCTGTCTTTATCTCCGCCCAGGAGATTTTTCATCTTATTTTCTCCCCTTGTCCTGTGTAGGAGGGGCAGTGAGTGAACAGCTAGGTGGGCATCTGGCAGCCAGCCAAGGTCAACCCACCACAAAGATTAAGAACGGGATGAGGATGTTCAGTGATTTTAAGAACAGTCACTTTTTACAGCAGGTCCACCCCAGGACTCCTTCTGCCCAGTGCCCCATGGCCTCTGCTCAGACTGAGGGATGCAGCTTCCACTTTCCAGTTCTCAAGTTTAACCAGCAGCAAAGCTGAAAATGTATCCCAGAGACACAGACATACAGATGCAGACACACACACACACAAACAGAGGACATAGACATGGCTGGTCACACAGACATAGACAAGGCCCAGCCTCTAGCAGCACCCACATTCAGGACTCACAGTAGACCCAGGCACAACCACACCCCGTCCTCCACTTGGGCAGGCAGAGGCAGAAGTTCACTAGCAGCACACACACCACACACCTCAGGTTCACAACCACATGCACATTCCCTGATTCCCCAAGCACCTGACAGCACCCCTGCCCAGATCCCATTGTGAATGCTGTTATCTTGAAGTATCTTTTATGTCCAAACTTACTTTTATTTTGTTCCTTGGGGTGTAGCCTTATTCTTCAAACTGTCTGCAATGGCTATTTAATCTCAAGTTACCTACTGATCTCCCATGGTTATTTAAGCTTGTTCTTCACTGTAAATATGGACATAGCTCTTCAGATGAGTGCTAATTATGTTGGAGGAGCTAATCCTGTTTTTGTTATTAATAGGAATTATAAGGATGAGATAAAGTGATATAATTCTCTAGCACCTTGATGTACCAATTCTTAAATATTTTCTGTGTTGCAATGAGATATTGCTTGACTCGGGCATGAATAGCTTCCATTGTTTATTTATCACATTTTTCAAGGCTATCAATAATTAAAAAAATGAATTTTTAATCCAAATTATTTTCTTCTGAACTTCAAGGAAATGGGGTTACTTCAGTATTGTTAAAAGAGAACATGGGCCCACAAACACATTCATGACTCACAGATCACGTGATAATTGCCATTGACAATTGTTGTTTGAGGCAGCTCACTTTGTCCATTTTTAATACTTTAGATATACTCTTTATTGATCATAAATCCATGCTCACAAAGAAAGAAAAGGCTGGCTTCATAACATTACTTTGTCATTAACCTCAGTCATACAAGTACAGTTATCCATGCGTAAAGAACAGTCCAAATTTCTTAAATCCGTACATCTCATCGTGCTACAACAGCTGTGGTCATCTGCACTAGGGTGCCCAAGAAATATAAGCATAGAAATCTTTAAGCTTTTATAGGACAATAGTGTCATTAATATTTTAATTAAAGTAAAATTTGAAGAACTACATATAAAGGGACTTTGTCAATTTTAAGCAGTAAGTAGGAAATTTATTCCATAGCAAGCAACTTTGGTTTTATGTAATTTTTTGTGGACCGTACAGAACAATATTCTAGAGAGAAACAGGGCAACAGTATCATGAACCCTCAATTCTCCAGTTCCACCCATGGAACAAACAAATGGGCTTCAATTTTCCACAAGACAACAAGAACTGCAACTCATATTAGTTAAGAAACTGTCAACAACATGTAGTTCAGAAAACCCATGGTTTTAAGACTGACAGAACATTGGCATAGTCTGAAAAATCACAAAAAAAGATACTTGTAAGAAATGGGTAATTCTCAAAGAATTCAGATACTCATTTCAAATAATCACAGTGCTGAAATGCTAAATATTTATAAAAGCTTCTCTAATCTTGGGGTTTACCCCTCTAAACTATGTATCATTATAATGTTATTCCTTACTCTACTCATGTACCTTGTAACATTATACCTCCTCTCTTTCTCCATGAGCTATCTGTGAATATTTACTTTTCCTCTCTGACTAGTGAAGTCCCATCATCATTAGAGTTAAGAGGCACATGTTAAAAATGAAATATTTATCCCATTGTAATAAATATCTCACCATGCTGTTATAGTCTAGGAATAAAAAAAAATGCAACTCATTAAAAAGTAATATAACAATAAATATTTCTTTTTAAATATTTACAACTACATGCAACTTTCTGCATCACAGAAGTAGGGCAGGCTGCATAGACTGCACAATTTATTCACTGTTATTGTCAGTTTTGCCTAATAAAACAATAACACAATTTATTCTAATTTAAAAATTGAAGTCTAGAGCCACAAATGCATTTAGAAAACCTTTTCTCAACTAAATCAATGGGAGGCAGGTCCCTAAAAGGCTAACTGCCTATAATTTAGAATAGATAAAGTATATTTTAGTTGTATTTATCATCTGATGTTAACCGCTGTACAACATTAATACGCAAGATCAATGTATGTAATTTTCTATTCGTTATGGTGATTTTTACTGAAGACTTAATTTTCCTCTAAAAAAATAAATGTGTTTAAATGGAGTTGGCAATGTATGAAAATGTGCCTTTTGCAATGAAATGAATAGCGTATTGTTCAAAAAAAACCCAACAGTAAAATAAAAAAACAAAAAATATTACTGTTTAAAGAGTATAATGAAGTAAGTTTCCTAAATGAAGAATTTGGGGATAATTTCTAAAACTTTAGGAAATCAGGCTCCAAAAGGAAGGAAGAGAAACAAGACGCACTGAATTTCAAAGTTATTTTTTATTCCCGAGCCATTTAAAATAATTGTGTTTGTGTGTGTGTGTGTGTGTATAAATCCTGGTAAATGTTACTTTCATTTTGACTTTTATTATGAATGTTAGAATTATTTCTGATATGGAAAGGAGATTTGGTAACAGTCTTACAACAATGCTGTGTAACTCCTACTTTGTAATGCTAAGCATGATAGATTAATGCAAACTACTACATTCCCTTAAAGGCATTCACTCTCTATAGCACAAAAGCAGAACAATAAGAAAATGCGAGGAAAATTACTGTTAAGTGACGACCCAAAACTTGATCTCATTCTTCTGCCAACACCACTGGAATTGAAAAGACTTTGTCGTGTTCTCTAGACACAAACAACTGTGAATAAAACTCATACTTTAGATTATTGAGGAACTGGTCAAGGATTAGACCTGACATGACATAATTGATTTTGAAGGCTTGAAGTGGAGTTCAGACCACCATAGCTAAACAGGAAATCTGTCTAAGTAAATCAGAGTAATAAAATCCCATCTTAAATGAAAGCTCACTTTTGATAAAGGATACATGCACAACCATTGTCTTAAGATTAGTCAACATAAGTGAATTCATAAAATACCCAAACTTTGAGAAACATACAGTCAGTTGAATTTGAGTTTATTAGAGAAACAAAAGCCTCAAGCCCTTGTGGTATACTTAGACATTCTGTATGGATCTAACTGAGCATTGTGGACTATATAGTCCTCAGAATTTTTTTGGGGCATAAACCATACAATTGTGTTAGGAAATGTTTTATGCTGTAACAGTGCCAATTTCTCTGCACTGATTGTAAAGACATCCGAAGATTACTTTATTTTAGACAGATTCCCGCCTACAGATCCTTCCTAGAAGGAGAAGCTTTCAAGCAGTCCTGGGGTAAGTGTGTAAACACTAGCAAGAAAATGGCCTATATACTCTTCTTACAAGTTTTCTATTTTCTGCAGTTTAGCATGCAAATCTGTTTTCTTGTTGGTTGGTTGGTTTTGAATGCCTTCTCAGATTTCTAATGCCCTCCGTTCAATGGGTGTGGCAATAGTTAGCCTGAAAAGTCCTTGGTTTTCACTGGAGTCAGGCCCACAAACATCGCAATGCCTGAAATGAGACCATCTCATGGACAGACTGCAGACGCCCTGATGTATACGCAACACTGACAAACAGTCATGGAGATATGTTTACTGCCTCACATACCTCTGGTGAATGAAAGGGTTGGAGCCTCTCTTCCATACGGGTAACAGTTCCTACATGAGTGGGTTATTTTAGAACTTTGTGAACCAATATAAACTGAGTGATCTGCAGCATTAAGGAGAATGATGGTGGTGGTATAAGTATCAAGATGACCCTTCATTAAAAAAAAACCCCACCCTTAAAGTTAACTTGATTTTTATTTTTTAATCCTGATAAAACATCTTCTTCTTCTTCATTACTTCCCAGAAGAAGTATTGGACTAGGCCACCACTGGCTGCAGAAATAATCTAAAGGGAGGATTTGGAAAAAAAAAAAAAAAATCAAATCAAAGCAAAAGTATTCAGACTTTCCCTTAATTTCCCCAAAACTTAGTTCTGAAGGTGTGTGAATAAATTTTATCCCTTATAAACGATCCTATACATAGAAAGAAGTGTTAATCTAACTCATAAAAAGGAGTGAGACTGGATTAATGCAGAGAGATTTCTTGCTATAGCTTTCCTGCTGCTTCATTTAGGGACTTTTTGCTCCATTTGCTCTTCTTTTTTTGCACTCCATGTCTCATCTTTTTTCTTTTTCCAGTTACTGTTCCACAGGATGAAGCTTTTCTTTTGTGTTATAGTAGAATGGTTAGGGCACTCAGGATGTGGGAGAGTAGGTAATGAACAAAATATAGTATGTGGCTTAACAATGTGATAATTTATTTGAATGAAGCTTGCAAGCCATGATTCTTTATTTAGCTTAAAACCATTTTGTGTGTCATTAATTAAATCAAAATTAGATTGTCTTTATCTAAAGAATGAATATCTTTCAGGAACCTTCTTAGGAACAGAACTAACAAAAAATGTGACTTGGAATCAAATACACTAGTTGGAGACTGTATGTAAATCTGTTAGGAGTCTGAGCCTTATTGAATTTGCTTTGAAAGCTGCATCAGAAGTGATTAATGCTTAAACATTAACATGGACTTATATTTGCTAATGCCGTCACAGAGGAGATAGAAACTTATTTGTAGCCTTTTGCAGTCATACTGTAAGGGTTAAAAAAACAGTAGAGTTTTCTTTAAAAATTTTAGCTATGTTGAGTTACGTAAATTATCCACATCATCCAAAGTGAAGATTGCTTTTTTAACTCAATAAATACAATGCAGCATTTTCCAAAGAATCAGCATTTTTCCCTCTTGAGTTGTCTGAAAAAGACTCTGAATTCAGAAACCATCTAGCAAAATCTTGCTTAGCTGTGAAATAAGCCTGAGGATGCTCTGCCAAGCATTACAACAAACTAGCTAAATCATTGACTATAACCCACAACAGAAAGGCTTCTAAATGGAAGACGATATGGGCTGGAAACCTTTTCCTGACTAGCAAAAATAGGAGCAGGACAGGGACAAATAGATAAAAGAATAGATTTCCAAGAGCAATCCTCTATTCCACAGACATATGATGGCATCATGTTATTAATTTCCTAATGACATTTTAAAACATGTCACTCAAGTTTTATTTCTGAATGTTTTATTTATTTTGAAATATTACTTAAACATACACAAATACAACCTAAAATAGCACCTCTACTCTTCAATCTGATAATGTTAATTAAGGTAAATTAAGAAAAAAAAAAAAGATAAAATTAAGGGACAAAGTTACACAACCATTGTTTTTACAAGGCATGAACTGGCATATGTTTGTGGTTTTATGCTTCAGACCTGGCATGTTTTTTGGATTCATCATGGGTATAGAGTATAGCAACAGAGACGGGTAGGAACCTTTAAATTAGCTTTTTTGTTCCCAGCAGTCAAATGGTTTCCTATGGGCATCTTTATCATGTTCCTGTTTCACTGAATAAAAGCACTGAATCTAACCAAAAAAAGACCAAATGCAGGTGGGCATGCTTTCTTGTCTGTGACTCTTCTATTTTTCTTGCTGAGATTTCAGCAGAACACTGGCAGGTGGTTCCAGAGCAATGAAATAATTAGGTTTGTATTTATCAATATTATTTTAATAAACCGACATGCGTATAAAGCAACCCAGGGCAAAAACTAAACACTTGTAATTCTAATCTCTAAACTCCCTAAATTTAATAAGCATGCTTAATTTTAAACATTTCTAGCAGTCTTGTTATTTAATGAAATTATATATGTTGTCTAAACTTAAGCCTGATGATTGCAGGATCTTGATCTAAGCACCTAAATATACTGAAAGCTACCTGAATGAAGTATAGACCTGTTCATCAGTTCTAACACTCAGTTTTGGGGCTTTTATAAGAAAATGTAATTTTAAAATAAATAAATATTCTTTTCTAGCATTTATGCAGTAAGGTACTGCATGAAGATAAAAAAAAAGTTAGTTCATTTTTACTTCTGATTCTGTTAGTCATACAGAGATTTGAGAAAAATCATGATGCAACCAGAACTATACCAAGCCTCCTTCCAGCGTATTCTGCGGTAAAAGAAAGGATATCAGTGTTCTCTGCAGACCAGAAGCAATTCCAGTGAATTGCTTCTTAAGCATAAATACCACTAATGTAAAAATGTTTGGAGGTCAGGGAGAAAGACTGTGGCAATGCCGAAGATGCAATGTTCCTTTTCATGACATTTGCAGTCACATCCCGGCTTGCACTAAGACCTTCTCTTACCTTCTCCCCAGAGACAAAATTCGAACATGCTACTTCCACATTTATACTTCTGCCCATTTTTGGGGAAACAAACACAACACAACAAGCTGTTTTTTCTCTCTTCCTTCCTTCCTTCTTTCTTTCTTTCTTTCTTTCTTTCTTTCTTTCTTTCTTTCTTTCTTTCTTTCTTTCTTTCTTTCTTTCTCCTTCCTTCCTTCCTTCCTTCCTTCCTTCCTTCCTTCCTTCCTTCCTTCCTTCCTTCCTTCCTTCCTTCCTTCCTTTCTCTCTTTCATTTTTGGGTCTCCTGAACTCTGATGAAAAAAAAAAAAACATTTTTAATATGAGAAAAGTGTTTAAAGTTTAATTTGCATGTATCTTGTTGCTTCCTTTCTTTTTAAAATCTCTTTTAAAATTTACATATGTGTAAAAACCTCATCCCAGGCTCACTGAAATGAAGGGAAATTTTAATGTCTTCCATTAATTTTGGAGCTGGCCCATATTATCCTTCTTATTTATTTTGATTTTAATTGTTTCAGGGTTAACAAAATTAAAGTGAAGACCAGCAATTTCTGAGCACTCTTGATAAAAGGATACATGAAAAGAAAACATAAGGCTCAGTTATATAATAAATACCTATAAAAAACTCAAGGACTATCTCAAACTTGTAGCAGCATTACTGTGACCAATAGCATCAGTATCACTGAAGAATTTGTTTATATGTCTTGGATTCTTAAAAATCCTTGTTTAAAAACTTTTCTTTTTATCTTTTTACAAAAGTAGCATCTTGCTTATTGCAAATGATATTTCTTTTTTTAACTATAACATAGATGTGGGAAAGGGGTATCTGTTATTGAAGGAAAGATGTATTTGCTCAGGATTAATGATTCTTCAGGCAGTGTGACCCCAGCTGCTAACAATCTAGGAAGGAAATCAAGGAAGAAAAGAAAACCAAGAAAAACGTGAAAGTTTGGGCAGCAAAGGAGAATACCTGTAACATTACTGGAGAAAGAAACAGAGGGAAGAAAGTCACTGCTGCATTGCATTATGTTAGAGGTCCCTGGTGGCAAAGACCTTGGAAAGGTACCATATGAAAAACTGTCATGTGAGAAGAAATTTCATTCTTACTATTTCATAAACAGAGCTACTTCTTGCAAGGAATGACATTATGTCCCCTGTGAAGAGGAAGGATTGGCAACATGTGAGGGGAAACAACAATTGTCATCAAGCAAATGAGTGATGCAAAATGGGAGAATGTTATTAGTGTTCCAGTAAGAAGTATGTCCACATTTTCACCATTTCCCCTGAGTCATCCACTGTTTCTTGCCTGAGGGGAAAAAGAAGGAACATTGTGTCTCTACTTCTGAAGCTACTTAGCCTCACTGGGGAATGTCTCTCTCTTTTTCAATCTTTCCAACCACAAATCCTTTATTGAGTGACTCCGGGAAAACCAAACCAATACAAAGAATTCCAGAAGGGCAGCGGCATCTTTTGAATGTAAGTTTAATGCATACTACTGCAAAAACATCCCCCCGCACCACCACACACGCACCAAATAAGTACATTCAACATAGAAACAGAGACTATAAACATGAATTTCTTGGAAAAAAAAGAACAAGATCTCATTTTCTTCCTTTGTTGTGATACCACGATGCTACATGCTGCCAGATCCTTCTCTTAAATTGCTCTCTAACAGCTAGATGCCCTCCACAAAGCTGTCACCAGAGAAGAATAGCAAACACCAAGGTTGTTTTCGTTTGTTTAAGCTCCTGCTGTGTTACTTGTCTCTAGTATCAAAGCATTCTTTTTCCAGAACAAATTTCTTTTAACATATTGTTCTCCCTTTCTAAGTTTCTGCTTCATTCACATAGCAAAATCACCAGCAAACCCTCACTGATTTATTGAAAGCAGTTACATTTGCAAAAAAAATTTGCTTAGATATAGATTCTCACACATTTAATTAGAAAGCAAGAGCTGATATATTGACAACATATGATCCAAAATCATTATTATTAGCTTTTCTGGACTTTGCTACCATGATCTGATATTGTGATCTATTTCTGTTGTTTCATAGCACAATTAGAACTTTAAACCTTCCTTTTCTGAACTTTGAAACAAGTTCTTTTTACCACCTACTTCTACACAGCTTAGTGTAGAAGAGGACAAGCCTTTGAACATATTTTAAGTTCTGCAAATATATATATGTAAATTTACAGATATATATATAAGCAGTAATGTCAATATAAAAAAATTAGGCAATGTCTGGTAAAACTTCACTGTCAGAGTCAGTGATATTGCTAGCATCAAGCCCTATGGACCTTGCGGTTTTTTCGACTTTCTCAGTTTATGAAATACTAATAAATATGCAACACAAGAGAGTATACTAAAGTTACTAATAAAAAGTGAGGTCAACATTGTTTAAAAACACAGAAAGATTAAGTAATTACTTAATAAGTATTTAATTGCTATATTATGTTCATTAATATACACTATGGAATACCAGATACATTAATTAAAAAAATGGAGCCAGAAAGGAGATATACCCCAGAAAGGAAGCCTCACCCTACTCACAGTTTATTTTTCATCTCATAAATGATGTTTACAAAGCAGTACTATTTATTAAAACTCTAGTGATAGCACACTGCTTGATTCTGTCAATAGTGTCCTTCCTCCCAGAAGCTTCAGGGCAGTATATGCCATTGTGTGCTCCTAGCCTTATCATTAGTCTTCCTTTTTTTCGATCACATCCTGCCTACCTTACTTGTGACTGGCTCGTCAAGTCAACATGATGAAAATGGATGTTATTAGACCTTCATTTTCACACTGAAATCCCAGAAGAGGAGCTATCCTGCTTACAGCTCTAATTGCTTTAACAGCACATCTTTCAGCACTTGTTCTTTTGGGTTTGATTCTGCAGCGCTTACTCAGCCTGAGCAGTGCTGTTCTGAGTAGTCTCATTGATACCCAGGAGTCTTCTCTCACAATTAAGCGCTACTCAGCAGGAGTAAGGGTTGTAGAACTGAGCAGTGCGAGGTTATTTCAAAAGGGCAACTAGGGCACAGATTGGAGTGAATACAAACTTTGCTTATCTCATGTTTGCCTTCCATGCACAGCTACCCGCCTTCCCGGCCCCCCTTACACTTCAGCTCCCAAGTCTCTCAAGCACATAATAAAGAGCATTCTAGTGGGTCGGAAATGGCCAATTCAGCTGATGCTGTAGCTGTAGTTCGCTTTTAAACCAATGCATGTTATTCAGGATATTTCTATAGAATGGAAAAAAAAAAACCAGATTAAAGTGGCTGCAAAGGTTCTGGTTTGCTCTCTTAAGATAATTTTGTTGAGGCAGTCTCCTTTAAAGTTGTTAATTTAAACAAACAGGGGAAAATAACTTATAAAGAATGAAAATAACATTGTCATATTATTATATATATATTATTTGGTTTTCAGAAGGATTTAATTCAGTTAGACTTCTAGTTCCCCTGCAAAATCTAGTAGAACGAAGTATCTAATTCTAATAGCACCAAGCACCTAAAGGAATCTATTCACATATGTTTGACACAAAGATAAAATTGGTCCTCTCTCATGAATGTTTAAGGCCATTATATAAACCAGAATATTGCTGATAATGGTTCCTCCAATAAATAAAATATCTCTAGTAGGAAACATAATCTGTAATAGAAGCAGATAAAGGTGAGAAAGCAGCACGATACAGACCCATACTCAAATACCAACTGCAATACAGCAGTATTAGTGGATTGTTTTTCTGGTCACGGGAAAATAAAGGTATTTCAGCATACAAAGATTACTTCCCTAGCAGAACTGCATGGCTTCCCCTGTCACCACAAGCTCACTTACCTCCACAGAGTACGCCCTGTCAGCTTCATACACTTAGAGATTCACAAATCCAGATCCTGATGTCACAAATTTTTCCCCCAACTGCAACATTAAGAACATCTCGACTTCAAAATAAAGAACTGAATGAGAGAAAAACTGTTTTATTAGGTGGATAATTGACCCAAACCATATTTCATATGAAGTCCATGATGTTCAGGTGAATTTCAGGTTTGTTAGCTAAAATCAAATTCTAAAAATACAGTGAATAGTGTTTTTGTTTTTTTTTTTTCATAATCAGAAGAGCTTTACACTTACATAGAAGACAAAATAAAATAATTAATCTCTCAGAGTTTAGAATACAGCATTGCAATATTACATAAAATAACAAAATATAGTAAATAGTCTACTCATAGACATATACAGTCATTTTAAGCTCATTTTACGTCGGCATTGTTTTGAAGAAAACACAAGTAAAAATGTCTAAGCTAATGCCTACTGAAATCAATGATAAGATGCAGTGGATATCGTGGAGATACATTATATATTGGCATATATAAGGTATACCAATTATTATTATTATCTAGCTCTGAATTATTATCTAGCTCTCTGAAAATGGTTAGGTATGTTTTATGTTTCCTTCTTCAAGCTCAGGTCAGAGGATAACTGTCTAATAACATCTGGAGCCTAATTCTTTGCCCCAAAATGTCATAACTCAAACTGCTTCACTCAACAGGTGTTTGGTTCAGTTTCTGAAATTCCCCAAGAGATTAAGAACTGCCAGTGTTTTCTAAACTTGCACAGGACAACCTATAAAGACCACTAGTGTAGCTGAACAAGGTTTTATTTCTACATTTTTTTATTATTTTTTTTTTTCAGATACAGATACCTGAGGCAGTCATATCTCAATCAAGGAAAGGTTTCTTGGTGTCCATGGCTATTTTCATGTTCATTACATTCTGGTCTACTCACATTTGTTCCTTGAATTATTCCACTTAGTAACAATTGTGTTTGTTACAGTTTGGGTTTTTTTTGTTTCCATGTTCTTCCTTCTTACATTATGGGCCTCGCGAAGTTGCAAGGCTTTAGCAGAATAACGCTCCTTTACCATATTTCTATCAGGCTTCCTTGATTAATTTTGCATGATCTTGTGTGTCTTTTGATACTGTAAAACCTCTCTTTTCCAAAATCTATTTAATTTTTTTTTAATCTTTCAAGATCTCTCAATTTAAGTTTGTCCTACACGGTTGAAGCTTTTAGGATGTTTCTGTAATTAGTCAATTAAATGGCAATATAAGTCATTCATCTATTCTCCAGCAATCTCAACTTTGTTCAACACCAGAACATGAAACAATTTTTTTTTTATTTTTCTTATTTGATTTATAATCAGAAATCAGGTAGTATATTTCTAATTAGGTTCTTAGCAATTCTTGTGACCATTTATTTCACATAACAAGTCAGCCAGATTTATCTTGCATAGTAAGATAATAAGCCTTCATAGTATTGGATATTCAACATAGATACATTTAGGCTGAAATTTGCATCAATGTCCAGCTTTTAGCTTCCCACTGGAAGAAATGGAAGTTTGATCATGGGCACCCAATTTTTTGTGAATATTGAAGCTAATACCTGAAATGTTTCATCTGTTTCTTTAATATAATCTTGCAAGTACAATTTATGGCTTTGTTCACTATCTACTAAGTATATTAATTAATCAGCATTTTATGAACCTAACACTTTGTGGGGTTTGTTGCTTAGCAACAGAACTTCCTTCAACAAGGGGCTATAACTAGACTCCTTTAACCAGCTTTCATCTTCCATGGAATTTTTAAATTCAGTTAATCGCTTAGTTTTAGAAAACAATGTGTTTCTAATGTAAAAGGGTATATTTCTTTATTTATTTTTTTACTTTCATTTAAAAAAAATTAAATTACACTTAGGAATGACTATAGGTGTACTAACATATTATGCATGGTAAATACGTACAATAATATTCAAACACTAGTAATCACATCAGCCAAATGCTGGCAGTTCCTTTCATTGGAGTGGAAAACACACTCTGTCTTTCAAAAATCCCTATAAAATCTGTATTAATTTCCTCCATATCTGGACACAAACAATAGAGTAGTAAATTATACTTCAGTGTAAACTAAATTCCAAAATTGAGAACAGGAATTTTGTCATTTACAGACATTTTAAGTTCTAATTGTTATTAGAATAGATGTTTGTCAGTCCATGAACTCTTCTGTGGCACAAATAACAGCTCAGTTTGGTGCATCAAGGGTTCAGTTTTTAATTCCACTCTTATGCATAACATTACTAGAGTTAATATTAGTTTCTCTGTTTTATAAGTCTTATCAGCTTAAAGCTAAATCTATCCCCACTGATCCAGGCAATAATTACAGAAGGTACCTTTTCAGTTTTCCTCCTTTGCAAGTAGTGTACACATTTAACAAACCTTTGGTCCGTTCTTGGAAATGTTGTATATCCACTTTACGTCTGCATCAGATGTTCAGGACTGGAATTATGCCTATGTCAATTTAAGAGTAGTTATAAAATCAATTATGTTAGCTCTATACGGTAAGGTAAACAGGCCATATAGTAGATGTGAATAAAAACAGGAAAATGAAATTAACTCATTTTTAGCTTAGGCAGTATAGTCTTACCATTTTTTAACACTTGTTTCATAACATTAAATGTGTCAGTTTGCCCACTTTTGTATATATATACCACCATAGAAAGAATTTGGCTGGAAAGAAAATTTAGAATTCATAATGAGGTCATTTGGCTTCTATGCTAATGAAGTTAGCCTTTGATAGGTACTAAATAAACAAATCTATTGTATGTGTACATTTATGAATTATATTTTTTTTAGTTTTTCAGTATGACTAGGATTTCACAGTGGTGAAAGCTATGTTCGCCAATATACACGCTCCACTACTGTTCTTTGGCTTACTGTATGTAGCTATTTGGATAATGATGCAATCTTTTCCCTTCTCTTTTCACATTATTTGAAATAATTCCATAAGCACAATCATTCACGTCTGTGGAGTGCCTCCTTATAAAAAAATAAAAAGGGAATATCGAGGGATGCGACTGTTTCCAGGAAAGTATCCCATCTAATAGGCATTCTCTTAAAATCTGTGTGAGACTTTAAAGGTTAATCTAAAGTTAATAGGGTCTTTTCTAGAACTATGCATGCTTGATATATGCTGCATAATGTAGTTACATGAGCACTATCCAAAAGTTTGGATTACAGTTATTTTTACAGACAGCTTTTGAGAAGGCTTTCATTTGTTTTGTTTTGTTTTGTTTTTTTTCCCTTTGGAGTGGCTGAATTCTGTTCTTATTTTTGATACAGATGAAAAGATAGAACATGGAGAGAACAAAGTTACATCGAAATGAAATATGACTCAAAAATCCTTTGTAATTCTTTCTTTTTGGTATTGCTCCTCCTTCAGATGCTCAGTGTGTCTGTTCTTCACACTTTGGCTTCAGTCAGAACATTGTGAAAGATTGAAAGAACAAAAGGTAAGTCATAATGTTTTTTCCCTTTTTCACTTGAACAAGCTTGTTCCTCTCAGCTATTCAGCTAATGTCACAGGGAAAAGTCCTGAGGCCTACCACTCAGGTACATGACATTAATATAGAAAAAAATTCTTGCTAACCCAATGTATTGAATGGAGATGATAAAGAATAATGTATCTATCTGCAGTTTTTTCCATGTTGTTCTATAGAATAACTGCTCAGACGAAAGGAGTTGTGAATGTAGTTTTGTTTTGCTTTTCTTTTTTTGACACAACAGCTGAAACTGTTGTGTTATTTTTAAAATAATTCATTTTGCATGGTAACACCATCAGTGCATAAGTATTCTTAAAATGTTGATAGGGGATAAATAAATTTGTGTTAAATAATGCTTTTTTTAAAAAAAAAGCCCAAATATTTAAAGCTTCTGATTGTTTCAGTGTAATGATCTGCTGAAAATCTATTTTGCAGGCAGAAAAGAAAAAAAAAAGCAAGTTCTCATTCAATTTTCATGACTGGGTGTGGATAACTCAAAATTTTGATTGTATGAATATAGAAAGGCAAGCAATTATCCTGTGCTAGATATTTGGGTTAAGACTAAACCTATAGAAATAACAATGTGAAAGAGACTTTATAACTGGATGTCGTGGTTCCAGCTGGGATGAAGTTGACTTTCTTACTAGCAGATGTTAAAGTGTTATGTTTTGGGCTTGGGATAGAAATAATGTTGATAGCACAGTAATGATTTTGGTTGTTGCTAAACAGTCAACACCTTTTCTGCTCCTCACACTATTCGTCTAGCGAGTAGACTAGGAGTGCACAAAAAGCTAGTAGGCAACCCAGCGGGGACAGCTGGCCCCAACTGACCAAAGGAATACTCCATGCCATATGGCATCATGCTCAGTATATAAAGATGGGGGAAGAAGAAGAAGGAAGGGAGGGACATTCCAAGTGCTGACATTTGTTTTCCCAAGTAACTGCTATGTGTGATGGAGCCCTGCTTTCCTGGAGATGGACAAACACTTGCCTGCCGATGGAAAGTAGTGAATGAATTCCTTGTTTTGCTTTGCTTGCTTGTGCAGCTTTTGCTTTACTTATTAAACTGTCTTTATCTCAACACATGAGTTTTCTCACTTTTGCTCTTCTGATTCTCTTCCCCATCCCACCATGTGGGGAGTGAGCAAGTGGCTGCCTTATCCTAGTTGCTGGTTGAGGATAAACAATGATCACTGGACTAGAGGCCATCATAAACATTGAGATCTCTGCCACCTCTAAAGTAAATGTTATGAGCTTCCTACTGCTGACACAGTGGCTTTCTATATCATTCTATAGACCTACTAACTGCAGTCTGGGAACTGGCTAGAATCTGTCTGCCTTGAGACTCAGAGAGAAAAGCCTACATCTTCCTGTAAAGTGACATCTAGATTTTACTAAAGAAATGCCATGATTCAGAAAGAATTAGCAGAATATTGAGAAAAAGAAGAATTTTCAAGGGTTAGTCATAAAGGTACATAAGACAAATTTTGCTGATTTGCCCTTAGGAAATGAAAATACTATTCTTTATATGCTGCCAAAATGTCGCTGAGTGTTTTACAAGATAACTATTAACAAAATTTATCCTCATCATTGTGCAATGTGTTAGTTTTTTCCAATTTTGAAACATACTGAACTCTAAGTTTCTTCAGTTGAAGCTATGGGAGTCTTTTAATGGTCAACACCATCTGAAATATATCAATGTATTAATAGACACAAATGTAAATTTCAAGTCTGAGGCTGTATTTAAAGGTATCTTAGACTGCTGTTTGCTATGAGAGACTCTACTCAACTGACTGACCTTAGACTTCTGGTACAGTTTCGTCAGTGCTGGTATATCAAAGATAACCAAAGAGGGCTGGAAATGACACATGAAACATCCATGCATATAGACAACAGTCAGGACACCACCAAGCATTTCATATGACAATAGATGTCCATGTGAAAGCAACTGAATCAAGTCCTGTATATTGATTGTCGATCCATTGACCACAGTAGGAGTTAAGAAACGGTACCCAAAACTGCCTGTCATCTGGAGCTGAATCCCTCTCCTGAAGTGTCTGGAGCCATTTGAGTTGATGTGACACATTTCAGCTGGTTTCCTGCTGCATCTCCAGAAAGATATCTCTCAAAGTTCTCCTTCTAGCCTTCTGTGAACATTTTGGACAGACCAGCAGATTTGACGTGGCACCTAACATTTATGTTTAGGCAACAGAAGTCCATGGTTAGATGGTTAGAGTAAAGAGAATAAAGAGTACAGGAAAGAGAGATTTTGGATTGATAGAGTGACTCACTCCATAATAAGAGCCCTTTCATAATGGTAAATCATCCCACCTATGCTAGACACTTGTGTTTCATCAGTGACTACAGACATCTTCTCTTTAGGAGGTCAGAGTTAGATGTGATTAATCGAGGTACAGGCTGATTTCTGAGCACTTTTCATCCATTCCATTGATGGCTAAATGTACAGACCCTTTTGGAAAGTTCATGACACTCATCTTCTGCAATCACCGGATCACTTTTGTCAATTAGCCAAATATCTGGCAATTAGCTGTTTGACTAAATATTTAATAGTTTTAGTCAAAATGACCACACTGTCCTAAAAAGAAAGATCTCAAAAGTAAATTTAGGTTCACAGAAAAAAAGTGTAAGGTGTAAAAGCAGTAGCAAATGCAAGAAATCTTTTAAAGTGATATTTTGAGTAATTGTGGTATTCATAGGAGCCAGAAGCTGAGATAAAGCTACCTTATTTTTTTTTGTTTTCAACTCTTTATTTCAGTCTCTAGTAAGTTCTGAATTATTGATTTGCATGTTGAAAAAATTCACCCTAAAGTGAAAAAATGATGAAAAGAGAAATTTGAATTGTAAATATTTCTATTAAAGTAATTATTTAGAAAAATGAATAATAACAAAAAAGCACCAAAACCCACAGATATTTGGCATATAGGTAAATCATGCATACTATACAAGATAATAGCTTTTCATTCAATAGCTTCTTGAACACTGAGGAATGAAATGAATACAGAATTATCAGGTTTTGTGAAATTATTTGTGTGAGGCTTTAACACTGTTCCTCTGAGATGTATGGAGAAGAGTTGTAAAGTACTCTCTTGGTTTTGCCTTATTGACTTCTAACTGCTTACAGAAATCTCCTTTTTTCTCGTACTTCCCTGAAACATTATTCTTTACACTTAAAGTTATTTGTGAATGTGCTGGATATCAAACCTGAATGACTGGCACTTTTTCTCAATGCTGTATTGCTGAAAAACAGTTTGATCAAATATACGTTGATTTTATCTTTTTATTCCTTTGTACTTCTGTGGTGCTTTAAAAAACAAAAATTATCTCTCTTTCAGATAGATACACAGATAGAAAACTTCTACCCACACCGTAAAGATACGCTAAATTATCTTCTTTCACCTTTTATTTATTAAGTGATGACATGGGTAATGTTTTTAATTTAAATATTTTTTATTAAAGAAAAAATCTGATGAAAGACATACCCCAGGATGCTTCCTTTGGCCCCAGAAGTCTGTGGAGAGTAAACCACTGTAAGCTCTAAGAAAATGTTTGTCATGGTCTTATAGTGGGTTTTCTGGGATTCTCCAATTCTTCTCTGCATGTCAGACACCAGACAGGTCTTTTCTCTAGCCTAATACAATTTTAAAGACATATCAGAATGACCTAATGTTATACTGCAGATCTTTTCTAGAAATTTGCTCAGTTCTAAGGCAAGGAAGAGACTCTGAAATTCACAGCAATACCAGGATGTTCTGGTTTACACAGTAAACTGTTAAAAAAACAAAGGCTTTAGAACATGTTTTAAACTTTACATATTACTTTACCTTAAACATGTCACCAGACAAAATGAGACAAGTACAGTTTATGATGATAGACAGTGTTTCTTGTCCATGTTTTGGTTGATATGACTGTAGAAGGACATTTCCTGTGCTTCTCTCTCATATTCAAAATTTTTCTTCCTTCCTTTCATTAGGAGGGAAATTCATGTAACAAGGTATCTGTGCACTAGAGAAACTGAAGTGGAACAAAAATGGTCTTTCCTCAAAAGAGTGCCAAGGCATAATTTATAACTCATCCAAGACATAAATAAATGTACAAAACTTTAAATGAAATTATTTTTGATGATGAGGTGATCCAGATAATCTTGTGACATTTTCTGTGCTAAAGCCAAGAAAGCATCCAATATGTAAATAATGACCATAACTATATTTCATCTCCCGATACCTAAAATAAATAAATAAATAAATTGCAAGGGGAAAAGTCAACACTTTGAGGTAGGCTGATTGGATGATGAATTGATAGAGGAACATTTAAAAAGAAATATCACACAAGTTGGCAAATTTACTCCATCCTTTTGCTGTTGTTCTTATTCATTAAAAAAGTTTATTCAGAAATGAGATAGCATTCATAGAACTGTGAAGACTAGTAAACTTATGGATATAGACAAACACAGGCATAAAAACTGGAACTTGAGTATTCATTAATTAGCTGCTTATAGTACTATCCATATTATATTAGAAGAAACTTCAGTGGCTCTTCAGGGTTTTCCATTGGTCATTTCATCCATCCATACCAATCTAAAGGACCAAACCAATCTCTAATGGAAAGTCTAAAAGGGTTTGATACCTCAAAAATGTTTCAGGTTTGTCGAGATGCCACAAATAACTTTTTCATCCAGTCAGGCCCAATCTCTGAATGATCTGCAAAGAATTGCTTTAACTGCTCCCTTCATCCTGGAATTGGGAATATTGAAACTATTCATCTGATGCAGGATGTGATACTTAGAAAGACTTTATTGTGACCTATATGTTCAGACAGACAAAACTAAAATACAAAGATTTTACAGATTATTTTCAGAGTGATATTAAGAGTGAACCTTCTGGCCTTTCTTTTACTACAGTTAGGTGTCTTTCTTTGCATTCATCCCTTTTCTGCCTAAAGTAGTAGAAGTCACTATGAACTCTTGCTTCTGAAAAAATAATAAAAGGTTGTCTAGACCACCCCTTATTGACACTAAACAAAAAATAACAAGAAAAAAGAGTTAAAAGATCTTTCTGTCTTTCTGTTTATCACTATTCTAACTAAAGTGACTAGAAATTGGCATTCCCAAAAGAAGTGCCATTTTTTTTATATATTCTTATTTTGAGTATTTATCTTTGTTTAGAAGTTAAGCATCATTTAATTTTCTCTTATATATATTTTTAGCAGATTTTCCATCGTCTGAATGTATTAGTGTAGTAAGCTAGTGGATTTGCAACAATGAAAGACACAGTCGTAAAAGCATAGCCTAAATTCTCCTAGTTTCCTATGATGCCATGAGTTAGGAAGTATTACTTCTGGCCTTCAGATTTCAGTTTATTACTATGTTGCTTGGAGTAATTTTTTTAGATATGACTGTTTCTCTTTCTTATAGTATGTAGTTATTTTACATATTTCTCAAACACTTTTGAAAGTGATGCAGTTTTCTATACTGAAGCATTTTTAGACTTAATGTATAAGTTTATCTTTCTTTATGCAGAAGTATGAATTCCTTTTAATTTCTGCAAATCACTGACTTGTCTTCCCATGAAAGGATTGCATGAATATTTTATAAAGCAATCTATTTTTCTTAATTTGTTATTTCAAGATGTTTATAGGTGTTCTCATTTCTTCATACAAAAAAAACCCCAGAACATCAGGCAATTTCCCCCTGTATTTTATAGAGGGCGTCTGATTTGCAGTATATCTGGTTCCTTCAGTAATATAATGTTGCACAAACGTGATTGTGCTTGTCTGCCTCTGTAAAGTGTGCTGGGAATACCAAGGAAAACAACCTTCCAAAAACTACTCATCATATATATCTGGGAAAATACAGACTTAAAAAGCCCTCACTTCTGTGGTTTACCAAACTGAAGTGAAATAATATATTCTCTGGATATCTGTTCTTGAAGAAGGTAGACTTTTTAGTGACAACCTGATGTTGAGTCAACATCTGGAACATGTTTAGCTACATGCACAAGGGTTATTTGACAAAGTGCATAGGTTTGATATGAGTAAATTATTTTCTGTCTGCTGAGTACGAGTCAGAACTACCTGCTGACTGGGTGCTTCAACCTTTTCAACTGGCAATGAGGGTCCTTCATGGAAGGGTAGATGATCAGTTCTTTGTTATTCTGCATCACCAGAGCAGTACAGAAGCATTGGTGAATCAGGCTCAACTTTTAGTGTCTGCACAAGAAGTTAAAAAAGCGCAGGTCATGGGTAAAATCCCAACCTGTAATTCTGTAGTCCTATGATATGGTGTTGCTATAAGTAACAGTAAGGTTGCCTGCCTAGTAGCATGCCATAAGCTCTTTACAGAGCTTGTAAGGCCTTAGGACTACTTGTCAGGCCTCTGTCTGAACTTGTCTTGACCAAGAATCATTTTTGATCAAAATAATTAATAACAGAGAGAGAAGGAACACATACGCAGAAACATTTTCATCAAGAATAATAACGCAGTTGTTATACACAAACTCCTTAGTCTCTACTCCTTTTCATGGATCATCCTTCTTCTGCCTTCAAGTACTGGCCCAAAAAGGCACAGGTTTTCTACAAGAGCTGATATCACAATCTGGGTATGTACATGTCTTGTTTAGCATTGGTCATTTTAAGTGATACCAGAATGCTATCTTCAGTATCTTCTGCTTACATGTTGTCACAAAACCGTTCTAGGTGTTGTAGACACTGAAATGGAGTATGTTCTTCAACTTCATCATCCACTTCAATGGTGCATAGGCCATCATAAATCCTGAGCTGTTACTCACTAAACTCGTGTAGATGGCTTTGATACCCTATAGTCTCAGAGGACACTCAGATTGAGTCTTACCTCCATGGACTATAGCAGGAGCTGAAACACTTCTGTAGATGCCTAAAGGAAGATTTCAATATATTACATGTTAATAATAATTAATCTAAAATTGCATCCCATTGTTACAAAAAAAATAATAAAGGCGTACAGAATGTGCTTTAGAGTGGGGATATGCTTGAAAAAAAATATATCTCTTCAATTTAGGTGTGGGGAACCTCAAATCAAATCCACCTTCTGAAGGAGACTGCAGCAAAGACCTGAATCTATGTTTCCGATTTCCTAGAAACCATTTTTTTAAGCACTTGCCTAACTAGTTAAAGTGGGACATTTTCTGTTTTATTAAGCTGAACCAATTAGTCAAATTCAGCATAGATTTTTCAGTGAATCTAGCTTTACACAAACTGATTTGGGAGCATTTGTTTCATCAAACAGACTATGTGTTAAAATAGAAGCACAGATAACTTTTCCTGTCCTAATTAAAATAACTGCACCAGAGTTCCTTTTTAGGATTTGTTCTCTAGGTGCTATTCTGTGAAATACTGAAATACTTTAGCTCTCTCAGTGATTATATTTACACTGTATTAGCTGTCATTTCATTTTTCAAATCACATTCCACTTGCCACATCTTTAACCCTTAGCATTGTTACAGAGCATGCTGCATTAGGTTTGGAATGGATATTGAGAAATCTACTTGCAGAAATAGTCTTTTTCTTTTTTCTTTCTTTTTTTTTTTCCTCTTCATTTATTTTAAAAGGAAAGGATTAATGATGCTTAGGAATTAATACTTTCTATTTCATTATGCCAGAGGGTTTATGTAGAGAAGAAAACAAGTGCCATACGTACAATCTGTAACATCTGACATGTTGCATCAAACTCATTCACATTACTTGCCAAATCATATGCCAAATAGGGCCGGGATTTTTCTTGATAGCCAGCTTAATTGCTTATCACTCAGCAAAGTCAATTGAGCCACAATTTAATCTTTTAATTATCACTTAGGCACACCATCCTGACACAAAGTACTCACAATACATACCTAACTAATCACATTGCATACAAAGGTAGTAATTCATAGTTTTGCCACGTATTTCATTACTGTGTATTTGCCAAGATATTCGTTGTTATTCGGGCGTTGTCACCTGTCACTCAGTGAAAACGCTTGGCTGGCATTGTACAGCATCATTGATCTTACCTAGTGTGAAGGAGGTGACATAGCTTACAGCTTCTTCAATCATTTCCTGAATGCAAAAACTTTACCAAGTTGCTTTAGATGTTTAGGACACCAGGCTATAGCTGATAATTCTCTTTTGGAAAACAAGGATATTAATTGCTAACAGACATTAACAACAAAAGAAGGAAGGATTTTCTATTATAATAGCATACCTGGGATTTTCCAAGGATGAAAAATTAAGAACACTTTAAAAGAGGAAGGGATATTGCAAAACAAGGTACCTTTCTGAAGGATATGTTAGTGAGAATAATTATTAATCTTAAATAATCTTAAATATTAATCTTAATAAAGGTTGTAGAACTGAACTTAATCTTAAGGAATAACAGGAAAACCTTTTATTGAAATAAGAATTAGCTCAAGTTCTGTTTTTATCCAGAAAAACGAACTTTTAAATGCTTTAGATCTATCATGAATGTACTCTAAGCAGTACAAATATTTGAAAAACTTCACCAAGTTCTCACACCTTGCTTTAGGGAATTCAGTGTTTTGAAGATCCAAATGGTTTTGTCTAGACATGGGTAGACGAGTTTCAAAACCTTGCAGTACATATTTTTTAAAACTGAATGCTTTATCTTAAGCTCAAAATCTGTCACACTTTTATATTTTATAGTACATATGCATTTGTTTTATAGCAATTTTTTTATAACAATATGAAGTCAAGAAAACCTTTTTTCAAAATAATTTTGAAAACAACTCAGTTGAAATAAGAGTAGGAATATAACCTCAATGTGTGCCTACTTGTTACTGATATTTCCCTTTCAAATGACCTTGTGTAATTGTCTTCTATCCATGTATATCCTACAGAAATCACAAAGTTTATTGACTCTTCATTGAATGTCAGGTCAATGCATGTCAGAATGCCAGGTTAGTTGCATATATCTTTTAATAATGCACAGAAGGATCTTTCCATTATTAACTAAAGACAGCATTTAAGCCAACGTAAAAAACTCTGTACAAAGTCTAACAAAGTAAAACTACGTAAAATGCATCTGCTTGAAGGAAATGATCAGTAATGAAGACCTAGATAATTTTAGATGCCACTTTTCAAGATATACTATTATTACAGTACTATATTCTCTCCCAAAACGTTTATGCAAGGAAAGCTATGTGCATTCCATTACGTCTTTCACTATGTTTAAACTCATTCCTTTTTATATAACCCACAGAATGATTGATTGCTAAGGGGCAAGGAGTATATTTTCAATATATGATTGTCAAAATATCCAAAGAAACATCTGGTTTTCCTTCAATGAAGCATCTATGTGCTGGGATTTGCTCTCCAAATCATGAGGTTTTTTAGAGTCTAATATCAATCAGTGTATTTTGTAAAATACATGTATTTCGTTCAGCTACAGCTCTTGGGCAAAGCAAAAAGCAATAAAAATTCTTTATTAAAATTGTATTTCAAGTTCATCTGTAAATTCTAGCTACTCAAAAAGTGAAAACAACTTTATGTAAATAAATATCAAATGTCTTCTCTGATGTTTTCATACTAATCAGAAAATAAAGTTACAAATATACAAAGAAGCCAGTAACTGCAGAATGAAAATACAAGCAAACCAGGCATAAACATCTACCATATTCCGAGTACTTCCAAAACCTAGTAAGAGAAGAACATGATAAATTCCTGAGAAGCTTAAACCACATATCTTTGTCCATATAATCCAAAGTTACAGAGGTTTCCAAAAGAACTCAAGCCCTCTCCTTATGCTAACAGACCTCTGAAATTGAAACCTCTTTTTGTAGCAGTCTTAGCTTCTCCCTATTACACTTCAAAATGTGTATGTAAATTATTTGTCTCCTCTGAGTTTTGAGAAAAAAGTTAGAGATATGTATATCACTAAGTAGATAAAATAGAAGTTTTCTCAATATGACTCAAATATGACTCAATATGACTCAAAATATGGATGGAGCACCTCTCCTATGAAGACAGACTGAGGGAGCTGGGACTGTTCAGCCTAGAGAAGAGAAGGCTCCGGGGA
>JAOXNO010000001.1:176011723-176021867 GCA_028565335.1 Limnodromus scolopaceus
CAACCTGCTCTAGTGGGAGGTGTCCCTGCCCATGGCAGGGGGGTTGGAACTAGATCATCTTTAAGGTCCCTTCCAACCCAAACCAATCTATGATTATATGATTCTATGATACTATTGGTATTCTTGGCCACTTGGGCATATTCCTGGCTCATATTCCGCTGGCTGTCAAAAAAGACCCCCAGGTCCTTTTCCACATTTTCTATTTTCTATTACTGATACTCTCTGTCTGCTACTGTTTCCTAATGCAACAGCTTTTCCCTCACCATGAGTATTAATACCAGGACTGGAAATTTTCTTCATAACTTTCTTATCTCCAGTTCTTCTGTTTGCTAATTTTGATTAACCTGTCCTAACCTCCAAAGACTGAAGACAGTCCAGTGGTCCTTTCCAACCTCTACTTTTCTGTGATTCTATCATCCAAACCTCAATCATCCTCAGCATCTTTTCAGTCTTGGCAGAATTCTAATTTATTCTTGAGTGATTTCTTACTCAATGTTTTCCAACTGCAAAACTTATTCATGATTTCTCCAGTGTTTCCAGCAGTCCTTAGTCATGTGGCACAGTTTTTCAATCTTCAGATTCACTGCAGTTACAAGACTGTTCATTTTTCTTAATAAACAGTCAACAGCTGTGCAGTTCTGACTGGTACCTGTGAATTACAGCTTTCCTTGTTCCATCTACCTCAAAAGCACCTTGTCTAAGACAATCTTTTGTGTATTCCTAAGTTAACATCAATACCCTTCTGCTTAACTAATAACTGCCACAGTTATATTGATTAAAATTCTCTAAATGGAGAGACTGAAAACCCCACTTCATATTCACATAATGTTTTATTCACATAATGTGCGTATTCACGTAATGTTTTACTTTATTATTTATCCTTGGTTACTGCCTACTCTGAGCAGACTGGTCTGAGTATGGCTTCAAAAATGTGTTTAGTTTTCACTCCAGAGAGATCGCTCATTTTGACCTTCTTCCTAAACTATTTGGAGGAGTCTGCACTTAACTTTCTACCTTAGACACAGGTGGTAGAATCCAGTGATCCAAAAATCTGTTTTATGGAGAAACACACTGAGGATAGCAGTCAGAGATGGGAAGAGCATATTAGGGTATGCTCAGCCATTACATTCATGCATACACTCATTTGAGGAAAATGCCTGGAGCAGAAAATTGCACAATATATATTTAAAAAGTTCCTGTGTGTAGTAGTAAATAGGCAGGATTTAAATTTAAAACTGATAAGAGGATATACTTTGTTGCACATGCATAATTAACCTAGATAGCTCATTGCCACAAAAATATCACTGAGGCCTTAAAGATTAGCAGAATTTTTAAAAGGATTAAACGTTTATATGGATAATGAGAACATTCACATTTGCATGGGATTAGATTTATTTCTTTTAAAAAAAAAATTACAAACTATCTTATTTCAGGACATAAAACAACAAGTAGCCATTGGGAATAGGAAGAAATTTCCCCTGTCAGGAAAGTTTCAGCATAATTGTTCATTTCAGCTTCTTTATAAGCATGAGGTTCTAGTCAGTGACAGCAGCAAGATGCTGGACTACACTTAAATATTGCTTGACCAAGAATAGCAATTACCAGGCCCCTATTGACTTATGTTAATGACCACACAGTTACTACTGTGGAAAAAATAATCTTTTGCCATTCAGATTTGTTCACAAGGAGATCTAGGTGGCACACAGACATAGAGATGTTTTATAAGGAATTCCTGCTTCTTTTTCACCAAGAAATGCTTCTGGATAGACATCTCAGGGAGTATTTAATGAGTGAGTGGCATAGAAATAAAATTATTGGCATGAACAAGTTAATGACCAATTAAGTGCAAAAACAAAACTAAATTACTTGCATTGGTACCTAATTTAAAACTGTGATTGTAATCCAGGTAATGGAGCTCTGCTGGAAGTGTTCTTAGCACTCCCCTAACAAAAAAGTCATTACTGACTGGCCTGCTGCTTCATATAATTGCTGTGATAAGCCACTGCAAATATAATTGGCTTTAGCTGAAAAATGTTTCATCATAAAGCAAGAACAACAGTTATACTTTGATTTATGTATTTATAGCAACTTAAGGAAGATCATTAACACATTTAGTTTCCAGACATTTTTACTAAACCACAAAATACAATGAAAAGATCTTAAAGGGTCTTTAAGAAAGAATTGACTTTTACTTGAATTGTGTTCCTTTTGAACACTGAAATTACTTAAATAAGCACATTTAGTCTGTTAAAGCCAAAAGGGATTCCAGATTCGTTTCTGTACTCTTTTGGCAAGTTTTGCTATTATAGTACAGTCTTAGAAGCTTGCTAGTCCTAAATAGATTCTGATTAATTGTGTATATTTCCTCTGCTTTCATGGATGTTCAGTATCACGCTCCATTCTTTTGCTTGTCTAGCTCAAACAAAAAAGAATTTTTAGTAATGACAGATAAATATCTTAATACTGATTGTGAATATTCAGAGGAAAACTTTAAAAAACCCAGAATTTTATTCTCTTGAGTAAGACCCCCAATTCTCATTCTTCCAATACTTGTTCTAAGAAATAAGTTTATCAGTGGGAGCTTTCCTAGAAACATTTATTTTTAATTGACTATTAAGCACATCACATAACAAGCTCATTTTAAAAAATATTTACACTGGAAACCTAATTATATAGAGCTGCAGTCAGCCAGTCATGAAATACAACGTCAGATCATATAACACATGACTTGTGTGTCCAATCAAACCTAATCTAAGCCATTTTAAAAATCAGTGCTGGCTACTACAATTAGCAATTTAGCTACACACTTTTCTATACCCCTATTCTTCTATTGGCCTGTAGAAATGCAGATACTGTATATGCTCCTTGCTATTCCAATGGAAAATCGTATAGACTAGTTTGTGTATTTGGATGTCAGAGCCTCAAAATTTCAACAACCTAAATAAATAAGTACGTACATAAATGACTAAACAAAGCAACCAGCCTTTGAGAGAGAAAGGAAAGGGAGGCTTGGGTGGGGAAATTTTGAAAAAAATATGTTTTTCAGTAATTGGTACTCATTATATTTTCTTCATTAACCTGGCCCTGGTTTGATTGTTCATAGGAACAAATATACAGCATAAACTGAAGCAAGTAAAATTGATACATTATAATTTAGGAAAGAGACATATAACATGATGTTGTGTGTAGGCTGGTTGACACCTCTAATGTAAATCTTCATGCATTTGGATAGAGCAATTACTACAGCTTTATTAATTTAAAAAAATATGTTCTATTGTTCTATTTATTTGAGTAAAATCCTTCTAAAAGTAACTTCTTCCTAAGCTTTTTTAACAACATTTTAACATTATTTTGAAGCAAAACTTCAGAAATCTTAGAAGTACTTTTGTAGATTATAGATGTCAATGTCAGCTAAGGCTTTTGATAAAACTTTATAGAATTTTTACTAGGAGCTCATAAAATTCTTCATAATAACCTGAAAGGTACATCTGGCCTAGTAATTCAGCCTAGTCTTGCAAACTCTTTGGAGCATGCTGACCTTTGAGTACGAAAGAAGTTCTACTGACACTAATGGATTTTGGATCAAACCATAAAAAGAGCAACCATCCAAAGTAGCAGCTCTCATCACCAGAGAATCTGCATCTGTTCTCTTCCTATACCATTAGCACAAGTAGCCAATCATTCATAAAGGTTACAATGTCATTGTGAAGAAATTCAGGAGTCACTGGTACTGTGTTATAATCAGTGTGCCTTTGGAAACACTAAATCACCCACTGAGCTAAAAGTGGCCTGATCTAGTGCTTCATCCCATGTATAATATAATAGTACTACTCGATATTTATGTTAAAGAGCTGAAAATAGGCAATAAGTATGATTATTTCAAGATGAAAATATTGACGCTGGTGTCCCCTACTAAGCAGTAAAGTTACAGTGGAGGAAAACATGCCCTATTCCTATTGGAAAGAATATAGGAATTTTTATGTTAGAACATCTGTGTTTGAAATGCCAACTTTCTCTTACTATGAATATAACTTTGTTAGAAACAATAGCATTTTCATAATGCTAGCAATTGTTTTTCCACTGGACTATTGTACTGGATCTAGCTGGGGTGGAGTCAACTTTCCTCATAGCAGCCCATCTGATGCTGTGTCTTGGATTTGTGCCTAAAATACACACCAGTATTTTGGCTGTTGCTTGGGTAGTACTTGTACAGTGTCATGGTTGTGTTGACTTTGGGTGGCGGCCAGGTGCCCACCAAGCCACTCTATCACTCCCCTTCCATCAAAAACAGGGGAGAAAAATATGACAAAATTATGTCATGGGTCAACCCACAATATGACCCATATTGTGGGTTGGGATAAGGACAAGGGGGTCACTTACCAGTTACCATCATGGGCAAAACAGACTGGGGGAAATTAATTTATTACCATTCAAATCAGAGTAAGATAATGAGAAATAATAATAAAAAAATATCTTAAAACATCTTCCATCCACCCCTCCCTTCTTCCCAGGCTCAACTTCCCTCTTTATTTTCTCTACCTCGTTCCCCTAAAGAAACACAGACGGACCGGGAATAGGGATTGTGGTCCTACTGGTCACTTCATAACATTTTGTCTCTGCAGCTCCTTCCTCCTGACTCTCTTCCCTGACTTCAGCATGGGGTCCCTCCAAAAGGAGACAATCCTCCATCAAGAAACTGCGTGGGGACATAGCCAGGACAGTTGATCCACATTGATCAAGGGATATTACATACCATATAACTGTCATGTTCATGAATAAAAACTGAGGTAGACAAAGAAGAAGGTGAGAGTTTTGTCTTCCATGGTGGATATGGGTGAGACACTGGCTGGACATTAGTCTGCTTCTGGGAGGTAGTGAATAATTCTCTTTGCATTATTTTTTTTTTTAATCTTTCTTTACTTATTAAACTATATCTTGATCCATGAGTTTTGTCACTCTAGCTCTTATTCTGTCTCTCATCCCACTGGGGAAACAGGGGCAGGGATGGAGTGAGCAGCCCTGTGGGTGCTTAGCTGATGGCCGGGATCAACCCAACACATCTATATGCTTGATAAAGTCATAGTTATTTTATAAAGTATGGTTGCATAAAAACTTGCAGCCAGTTCTCCCGCATAAATGAACTGAAATGGTCTGAAACTATCAAAAACATGTTGCTGCTGACATCTCAGTAGACTGATGTCTGATGGATTAGATGACGGCATCTACTAGACGTACAGGGATGAAAGAGGACTGCCTGATAGCACTCTGCATGACAAGAGGAAAGATCTTATCACCTGTGGTCTCAACTAGCAGAACCAGCATGCTTAAGAAGTAGGTACTGCAGTTTTTTAAAGTAGCATTCAACAAAGATGATGTGACCAGATAATCTCACAATATTTCTCTGTCTGTTTTGAATGAGAACCACAGAATTAATTTGCTCCTTAAGATATTCATCTGACTATGTAACCTATTTAGACATAAAATTATCACTCAAGAAGTAGTGACATGTCTGGAGTTTTGATCACTGCTGTATGTTACCTATAAACAGTATCAGAAAGAAACTACACCAAAAATCAGTATCACTCAAAAGAACCTAACTTTTGTGTTTCAAGTTTTCTAAATAGATTGAACCGCAGTGTTGTTTCTCTGTAATACTCCAAAAATACAAATCCATCTAGAATTTTTTCTTCTCAGTTTCATGTATCATTTAGGTACACAATATGTTCACCCATGCAAATCTGTGGTCTCTAGAAATTGTTTCATGTACATCAATTCTTTCTTCTAATCTTACTCACTGCCCACAAGAAACTACTACTGCACTTATGGAATTTCATATGAAAAAAAGGAAAAAATTCTATCTATGCAGAGTCTGTACAATGCAAGTGCTCTGTCACTTATTTAGTATTGTTGTCCAGGTCCAGAGAAATGTAGGAACTCATTGACCTCAATTCTTTGTTACAGGGTTTCTCAATCCCTAGTGTGTTGTTTATTCTCTGCTTCATTAGAAATTAAAATAATTTAAGATGGTTCCTGACCTAGCTTTTTGAGGGCTTTATTGGGACAATGATGCATGGGAGAATTCCATCAGAATGGAATGATGAACAGCAACTGTAGGATGAGAGTAGGTCAGTGGGAGGTGGAAACACTAGGAATTAACAGATATCTCTCTAACTGATGCATTTACTTAACACACTGAACACTGCAGAAGACTTAATAATAAGAAGAAAGGGAACCTTGCTTTACATTCTTATGCTATTTTTGCTGCCTTTTAAAATGTGATTTTGGTTTTGTTTCCTAATTTTAGCCAGTAACTCATTAATCAATTAGAAGTTTATTTATTAGGCATGTCTTTAACAGATCTGAGATCAATGCAGGTTATCTACATCACAATACATGAAATAAATGGTCTTCTTTTAAGCTAAGGACTCTAGTGTTTATTTTCTGTGAAGAAAAATAATGTACTGATGATTATGTTTTACAAAACTAAAATAATTGGGAGAAGGTTCTTCATGGTTCTGTATGTGTGTTAGGAAAAGTTACCAAGAGGTTGATTATCGTTTCTGATATTTAAAACTCTAAGTGTTTCTGCACTTACATGAATTTAAACAATTTAGGTATTGCTCTAAAATATGACTGTTCATTGTGATTCCCAAGGGGATCACACTCTAGCTGGGAATTACCAAAACAAGTTTCACTCCATCTCCAGCTTGCAAACAACCTGATCATATCACACAACAGGAAACAGTGTGCTATCCTAATGAAATAGAAAAGCTATTAGGCATGGGTCCTCAGTTAATCTGATGTGCTAAAACGACCTCCTCTTCAATAACATTGCAATGACTAGCAACAGTAAAAAAACTGTTTTCAATTTGATTGAAATATGCAATCACTTATACCATAAGTATGTCATTTGTGCCTTAACTATTAGATTTCAACAACTCAGGTCCTACATTTCAGGGTGAGTTTGCAGGATTATTTTTTTTTTCCTTCTTTTAGTATGGCACAAATCCACAGTAAATATACATTTTCTCCTCAACTTTCATTTCAGATAATTCTAGCTGAAATCTTTCTGGCATTTTCAAAGAATCCAGAGCAACCTGGCATAAAAATCCTCCTATAAGTATCTTCAAAAAATAGGCTTCCCTTCCTGTTCCTGCCCTCTCCTTTTCTCTCCTCTCCATACACAGATTTAAAACATCAGGCTCAGTGATATTGAGCAACTTTGTCTTTCTTATTCTAGACTTTTAAGAAAATCAATGTGTTATTTTCCCTGAATGCAAATTGCTATCACAAAGCTTTTTACTAAGACTGGAAAAGTTTTGCATGTTGCTCCAGAACTGGAGTTTCCACAATGATTGCCTGAGGCATTTCTAGTTTATTTATCTTTTCTCCTGCATTGTCTAAGGACAATTGTATTGTTTCAGTATCTATGAATTCATAATTCCCCATTGTCCTTCTCAGACCCTGCAGAGCACAGAGTCTGTAGAATTTTTAGTCTCTCATTTTTAAAGTCAATGGAGGGAAAACAATTTTTCTTCCCCATTATGCACCTCCACACCTCCAGAATCAAAGTCTTTCATCATCAAAAATCTGAGGCTCTGCCTCTTTCTATGGATAGATTGAAATCCAATACTTTTGAATGGGCTTTTGGCAGAGTGTTTGCTTATCTTCTTGCTTCTGTTACTTTATCCCCCATTCTAAAGTACGGTGAGACTTTAGTATGAATAGCACTGTATAAATATTGCTGCTGTTCTTGAACCAGCATTATGTTCCATGGGTGCCAAGCCATGGTAACACATGGATCTTTCACAGTTCAGTACCCAGAGTCACATTTTTGCAGGGGAGAGTTTTAAATGATGCATAGTTACCAGCTCCCTGAAAAGTGACTGGTTGCCAAAAAAAGCCCTCATATTAAAGAAACACATATGGTCATGAAATATTTTCCAGTTTTTAAACTTGTTTAGTGATGATATAGTGGTTTTGGTTTCATGAGCTTGAACCATGTAAAAATAGTCTGCTTCTTTTTTTGAGAATGTTGACTTCTTACGGCACTGACAGTACATTTTTCTTTGCTTATACTACTGTTGCCAGTTCAGATAAGACAAAGATCATATTAGCCTAAACAAAGAAGGACAAGATCAAAGAATTAACTGTATCTCTTTCTTTTTGCATTCTTTTTCAAAAAATATTAATGTATTCTTGTGCTACTGCCATAATCCTGTCTACTAAACAAGTTTTTTTATTCACAGAATCACAGAATGATATGGGGTTGGAAGGAACCTCTGGAGATCATCTAGTCCAACTACCCTTGACAGAGCAGGTCCACCTAGAGTAGGTTCCACAGGATTGCACTTATATGATCCTGAGATCAGGCATCTCTTTTAATACATGAGTAGATTGATTAGTTACAATGCAACTGTAAGAACCTTAAATCACAGATTTTGATTTTCATTTGCAAAATATAAACTTATAATAACCTCATTAAAAGCAAAACTGACCAATGAAAAAAAAACCCTAGTAAAATGTTGAGCAGACATTCATTGGAAATGTGTCTATCAAAAAAAGTTTATGTTGTCCCTTTGATTATGCATGCCTGAAATGTACACAGACTACTCCCAAAACATTATATTTTAATGGGCATTTTTGACCTCTCCACTAAAGCATTTTTTATAACAAGTTATGGGTCTGAAAAGGTAATGAATTAATGATTACTTGTCCAGCCTTGGGAAATCCTGCTGTGGTAGAAAGGAACACTGTGTAGAATCCTACTGTATTTGCATCTCTGGTGTTCCAGTTACTCCAGTCAGAAGATTACTTCCATGAGAAAAAATCACATGGACCAGTGTGGTTGTTTGTTTTGAGACCAGGCTAAGAATATCTGAGTTCCCATCAGTGGGGTGGTGTTGGACACAAACACAACATCCCATCTCTGCATGTAATACTACAATAGGAAATTCAGGCTTTTTTTCTCCCTGTATTATTTTTCTTTTCCTTCTTCATAATAGACAGTTCTTTTTAACTGTCTTAAGGGTGAAATTCTAAAACTGTGTGTCTTTGCAGTGTTTGAAGAAAGAAGAGGATTTTAATCTGTTCCAAAATGAGAACTGTTTCCATTCTGATTTGTATGGCTTCTCTTTTGGGGTTATAGAGATGTAACACACTTTGAAAAGTCTGTAATTCCACCATAATAAAGGGAATTTTTAATATTTGCATTTTAAGTTATGTCAAGGGTTCCCAGAGTAAAAGAGTGGGTATGAAATCAAAGTAAATTAATTAAAGTTCCTTTAGGAAAATGATCCACATTTCCCCAGAGAGATATTTTTATATTTTTAATACAAAACCATCCTGCAATTTTAAAGTAAGAAACTCCAGCTTAATGGTAATTTAAAATTTAATAGCCTATCTTGAAAGTAAGTACTTTACTGGAAACAATGTTCAGTAACAAAATACATGATCAGGTTTGTTATGTGTTAACATGAAAAATCCTCACCTGGGATATATTTTCTTGTCATTAAAGGAGAAATTAACAAGTCAGTAATTGGCAATCTGAACTTTATTAGTGTATAGCTCACCAACAATCTACCTCAGTATCCGCAGGTGAGGAGACAGACACTGTAGAACAATACCCACTTCTTATGAGGGTTTTAAGTGAAAATATATGTATCCTTGCAATAACATTCACCTCTCTATTTGCATACATTAGGTTAGCTCCCAAGACCATTTTCATCTGGTCACAGAGCACAGATCTGTCTTGTAGAGGCAGAAAATGAAAATGTATTGGAGAAGCTCCCAGGAGAAATACTAGATACATTTTTTTGCTTCAAACTAATGCAAAAAACCACCAAGCTGCAGAAGGGCAAGATGTGGAGGGGCAGGGCATCTCTCTCGGCTCTCACTGAGAGAAAGAAAGAGAGAGGAAGAGAGGGTTAAAATGAAAGACAGAAAGAGAGAGAAAGAAGGAGAGAGAGAAAGAGAAAAACATAAAGAAGGAGAGTGAGAAAAAAAAAAGAAGGGACAAAAGACTAGGAGAAAAAGAGAGTAGAGGGAGAAAGAAAGAAAGAAAGAAAGAAAGAGGAAAGGAAAGGAAAGGAAAGGAAAGGAAAGGAAAGGAAAGGAAAGGAAAGGAAAGGAAAGGAAAGGAAAG
>JAOXNO010000001.1:176022088-176041934 GCA_028565335.1 Limnodromus scolopaceus
AGGAAAGGAAAGGAAAGGAAAGGAAAGGAAAGGAAAGGAAAGGAAAGGAAAGGAAAGGAAAGGAAAGGAAAGGAAGAGCTTGAGATCAAGCTCAAGGAAGAGGAAGAAAGATAAAGAAAAGTAGGTTATACAGTGCCTTGTAGTGTTTAGATTGCAGGCTGAATTGTTTTCATTTTGCTGATATTCATGAAAGAATAATTTAAATATTGTATTATTGAATTATATTATTCAGATCAAACTTTTTTTCTCTTGCTTAATTTATTTCTATTAGTGAAGATCCTAGCAAGTAAAGTTTGTCGATTAATTGAACATATATTCTACACTGAATTGTAAAAGGTTATCATTATAGTCTGATGAAATTGGTACAACAGAATTTTAATTGTGAGAATTCAAGGAAGTTTTGAGGATTTTTATTTATTTATTTGTTTATGTGGTTCTTTTTTTGCTATCTGATCACGGACTTGTCCCTATTTCTTTCATGTAATCCTTATTCGAGTAGACACCAGTTCTGTTTATACTGAACAAGGACAGGGAATTCAGGTTTTTAATTTCTTAATAAAGGCATAATTCCCAGAAGACCAACATAGCCATATATACTGCTGAAATCAAATAGCGGGTACAGCCCTGTGAGAGGTGTAAGATTTGTCTCATGATAGTTTTAATAAAAGTTGTAAATAATTGTAATTATTTCAGAAGACAAAAAGAGAGAAGGATCTGTCACTGAAAGCAGTCTGTAGAAAAACACAACTGCAAACTCCACCATTAGGACTCTGACTATGTTAATAAATAAGATAGTCTAGGGATTCTTTGGAGCTCAGGCTAATTGGCACAAATAGCAGTTCTCTTTTCAGTTAAGCTCTCTTAACCCTCTAAATAGACCAGCTGTGTTCAAACTGCTACTGAGAATGATCCTTGGCCCAGGATTTGTCTGGGAGGAAGTTAGCTGGTGTTAACATGATGACATGCTGGGGACTATGCTAGCAATTTTGCAGTATAGGTAACTGCATGCAAGTGCTCAGGCCCATGCCATGTCCTATTAGATTAACTATTACAGAATTATCTCAAAATCACAAATTGCTTGGCTCACAATACTTGGGTCAGGTTATTACATCCAGTGATACCTACAACGCTGAATAGTGCAGACCTAGACCTACGCGTTTGGCTCCTGACTGAGTTGACAAGTCTACTAGGGCATTTATATGCAAATCTATTTTATCTATATTTAAATTAAAATTGGGAGTGCATTTACTCTATTTCTTTATGTCTCCTCTTTGTTTTGTTATCTTTTTTTTTTTTTTTTTTTTCTGAGGGCAGACCTGGGCTAAATCACATTTTGAAGTCTAAGTTTGTTTAAAACCTAAACCAGCTCTTTCTCTAATTGTTGTACCTCAAAGGGACCTAAGTAAATGGGACAAATCTTGTCCCTGCCAGTCTTTTTTCTTCCTGAATCTTCCATGAATCTAACTGCTAAATAGTTCATAATCCTACTTCAGATTTTCTATTCAATAAATAGTGTAAAAGAAAACAAAAAAAAGAGGAAGATGTAATTTTGTATATCACCTTGTAATTATCTCTGTGTAGTTTCCACTCCATTAAATCTCTTCATACAATTCAGAAAATCTTCTAATTTCTTGAAACTAATCAGGGTGGAAATTTGACACTAATGAAGACACCTGTTATGTTTCAGTCCAGTTTTTCTAGAAGGTGCCAAGAAGGGAACAAAAGAGATTTTAGTCTTCTAAAAAAATTTTTATAGCGAGAAATGTAAGAAAATGTTCAGCTTATTAAAAAGCAGGATTTAGAAGCTGAAGAAGATTCCTATGGCGGTGATGGATGATGAATTCAACAGAAATAAAAGGTGGAATAAATTCAAAGATTAAAAACAGAAGTTAAGAAATTCACACAAGAGATGCAGTGCCAGATTTGTAATAGTAAGATAAATAAAACATTGTAATAACTTGCAAAGGAATATGGGAAAACCCTTTCTGTTGGAAACATAGTATTTTCAAAACCTTACTTTGTAACCTCTGTTTCCCTGGATGAGGTTTTAGCAGCTGACATGGGTTAAAACTTTAGGTAAAGGAAGTAGCGTAGTTTTAAGAATGGAGGAGCATCTCCAGCATGAACAACCTGTCAATCACTGAGAAGTTTGCGAAGACATGGAGAACTTTCGGGGGGGGGTGGGGTGGATTTTGAGCATCATACATACGTATGTATGTATTTTGGCATGCAACAGCTGGGTGTTAAGCACCAATGAAACTTGAAGAGATTGATCAGGAATCATGTTTTCTCTACCTCATCAAACAAGTGAAGGTATCCAGAGAGAGAATGAAGCAAGAGGCCTGGGACACCAAGGTCCAGCTCCACGACAACACACTGCATGGCAGGGACATCAATGTCGACCTGCCCAACCTTGCTTCTTGACTGGTCCATACCTTCCACAGGACAGGGACCTCCTAAAAGTGTTCATTTATCTGTGGTTAAAATGTCTTGGTACCCAAGTGTCTGCACTGTCCATTGGTGTCAGAAGTGAGATAGTGTTTACATCAGTCACAGACAGCTGTGGGAAGGGAAGCAAGAAAGAAGAACCTCTGGTCCCTGAATAGGGGGATAATCAGGACTTTTTAACATGGTGTTTGACCAAAATGCATGCCCCTGTTGGAAGGGGATGGTAGAGAATCCTGGTTTATTGGGAAACGAACTTCAGGAAGGGTTCAACCTGCGTAAGGGGAACAAAGAAAAATGTGCAACCTTATTATGACATTGTACCATCACATATAAGACTTTAGTGGGAAAAGTACAGAACCTGGAGGAACAGAAGGAAGATCCAGAAAACAATGCAAGTGAATTAGAAAATTGTAATGAATTCCTGAAGAAAATCTCTGAGGACTGCCCACCAAGACTGTGATATAGAGCAGAAAAATTCAGAAAGCAGTCATGGAGCTGGGTTGCCCTAAAGTCTAAGTGTCTGCTAAGTGAAAAGGGCTGCATTCTCAGTGCCTAAAGTCACTGCAGTTGTGTGCTTGTGACTAGAACCTGGAACACTGGCACTGGGACAGAGTCTGGGACAGGGACTGATCTTCCTTTTTCTTCTCCTCCAAGGGTAAGGGGGGTTTGTTCTACAGAAGGGGGCAGTCCCCATCATAATCATTAAACAACAAAGGTAGGTGTGGGGCAGATAAGTTTGCACCAGAGGCTGGTTGAGGTATATGAGCAGGTGGCAGCACAAGGTGCTCAAGCTGCTGCAATGCAATCTGAGTGGCACAGTCACATGTCACCATCAATCCCTGCACATTAACAGGATTGTGAGAGCTGGGCAGAGGAGTGATCACATGGTTACTGCGTTGCAAGGAAGCCTTGTAATTTATAAAACTGCATACAACTCTGATTAAACGCTCTGGTATCCAAGTCTATTTAGTCTACATGCTGTCATTTGGTCTTGAACTCTGACAGAGGAGACAGGGGTGTGTGTCTCCTCCTGTCAGCAAAGCTTTGTGATGTTGCAGCTATAAAGCTCTTACCACTTTCCATTTTCACTCATTATTAACATTTTTGGCTGTAGTTACATATTAAAAACAAGTCATGACTGCCTTGTCTGAAGAGTTGATGAAGCTGAATGGTCATTTAACTTGCTTCCACTCTTTGGTCAAAATTTATTCCAGTGTGCTGAACTTTGTCAAATAAGCACTAGCTTGAATTAGGATCTCTCCAAAGGCAAATGTCAGAAATAAAACTCTCAAAGCACTATGCAAACAGATCTAAAATCTCAAACCAGATAGCTTGAACTAGGCACTCAACATCTGCCTGAAGTCTCGTGAAGTGAATCAATCTCAGTGTTCCTTGCTTAGATCCTCAGTTGGTTGCCTAAAAGCAAGTGGAAGGAACCTGAAACTTGATATCAATGAACCACTTTATTTTAAAGAAGAGTTATTTTCAATAACCTAGTGATATCAAGAGATTATTCTCTCATCAAAGAGTGATGAGAAAATCCTCTTCCTATGTGTCTGTTGTGAAATTAGAACAAAGAAATCCATACAACTCTGACAAGAAATCCCAAGGAGCTCTTAGGAATACAGAGTTGCATTCAGACCATGGGTTAGGCTCAAATCAGTGGGGCCAATGGCTGGGCAGTTCAGGGCTGTGGCAGAGCTGGAGACTGGCATGCCTATGGCCTCACTAAGGAAGGGACTCATGGACCTAAGCTGAAACATGGCTCCTGGGCCAATGGGTAAAGGCTAGGGGGGTCTGGGGGAAAGCAGGACTAGTCAACACCAGTGAGGCCCATCAGAGCATTCAGATAGGGCCCTGGAAATTTTCAGCAATGAAAGTTGTACTTATAGAGCAAATATGGGAAGTTAGGCATGGAGAGGAACCTTAAACTAAGTTTCATGGTGTGATCTTCATTGCACTGATTTTGTCTTATGCTTGTGTTTTCCCAAATGTATTTTGTCATCTCAGACTGGAATAGTTCAATAAAAGAATCTACATGTGTGACATTTTGTCTCTTGATACAGTTTCCTGAAAGTCTTTTTAGACTGCTTCCAACGCAAAGCTTCAATGTAGGGGCAGAGTATTTAGCAGTTTATTCTGTGACAGGTTTTTGTTTTATTTTGTTTTGCTTTTTACTGAAAATGGCAACACAGAAGAGTTTTTTTTTCTGTTGTTGCTGCTTTTATTATTTTTTCCACAGCATGTTTTTTTGTTGACATTCTTGTTCCTGTTAATGCTTCAGCAGAACTCAGAAGCATTCTTTGTACTGCCAAGGCTGACAAAGGAAGGTTAGCACTTCAGTGGAAATGCAGCAGAAACATGGACGACTTAGAGATGAATTTCACAATGTTGAAATAGTTAAACACTGATCGTAAAGGCATGCCAATATAAAGTATAAATGGCTCACAGATTTGTGCTGACTGCCTACTTATCAAGGAAGTCTGGTGGTAGAGGTAAGGATATTTGTGCCCACAGAACCTCTACTTTCCAATTTAATTCTATTGATTAATAGGTTTATCTACTTCTTTATTACCTGGAGGCATTAGATAATGTGAATTTAAAAAACAGAGCAGAGAAGGAGTCTGTAGCCCCATCCATGTATTGTGCTCCTTATTGTATCTTCAAGGAGGAATATGTGTCAGAATCAATGGAGGAAGCAAAACACCACCACAGAAACTCTGGGAGTAACTATGCTTGAAGCAAGAATAATTCTTTCTGTGACTTTGAAGAGTAGAGAGAAAATGTGGATATCATACACTATTTGTTGAAAATTATCATTTTAGTTTTTACCCAACAAGCTTTTAAAGCAGGGTAGGTTTATAAAGCTAGCACTTTACAGAAAACAGTGACAATTCCAGGAGATAGTTGGGATTTAGAAATCTCTTGCTCAAGAAAAATCAAACTTTCACATTTTTTCTGATCTTCATTTGATGAAACAGGATGTTTAAAAAAACCCTTTTCTTTCTCACAGTCAAAGCAAGGATAGTTGTACCAAAAAGCTTTAAGGGAAACAGAAAACTACATAATCTCTGTCAGTAAATGACACTTCAGGTGTTCCATAATGTCAGCTTCTTTAAAATGAAATATATTAATTTCTATTTGAAGCTAAATGAACCACTGAAAATATTTCAATTAAACATACATCAAAATAAAATACAGAATGGATTTTGCCTGCAAGCAGCACATAGCTCATTCCATATTCTAAATTTGCCACCAAAAGAAAATACATATCGTTACATTCTACAGCCATGACAACAGTCTTGCTGTGTAACCGATTACCTGACCTTCTCCATCCCATCACTATGACAGTCAAGGCTCTAAAACAATAGTACTCAGTGCATGGATTTCTCGTCTGTAGGATGAATTGGGAAGTGTGAACCTTGAACTAGTGTTGAAAAGTTGCAACTTCAGACACTTTTGAGATTTTTTAATAATAGTTAATATAGATTATTAGCTTTTCAGAGGATTTAAAGACTTCTAAGAACAATTTTTGGAAAAAAACCAAACCCAAACAAACAGAGAACTCTTCACACACTAAAAAAGTCTCTGGCATTTGACCTTCAGTGAGCCAATAAATCTTCAGTCATCTAGGAAATTCAAGGCTCTTCCAAGGTGTGGTTCCTCTCACTCCGAAGTAGAATCCGAAATACAGGTAATGAATGGCACTCTAGTGGTGCTTATTTCTCCTCTTTGACTGTAAAAGGACCACTGATTGTGACTTTGACAGTAAACTTTAGACCTCTTCGGTGCATTTAATCACACTCAAGGAAATTCACTGTTGATGATAAGACACGCAATCATGGCTGTGCCACATTCATCCTTTTTGGTGAAACAACCTATACATGTCCTGGTTTTAATGGCCAGACCAGCCCAAACCATGACAACTTCAAATGCTGAAACATGAAATTAGCCCAGGAATCAGGTGTCCAAACTTCCATTCTACACATTATAGGTAATATAACACTGACAATAGGAAAAGGTAGAGTTAAAGTGAAGCAATAGTGTTGCTCTGTATTCCTCTTGTGGATTGGTTTTGAGATTTATGGGACCACACAAAGAACAAAATGTATGTACCATCGTATTAACCAGTAATGAAAGCATCCACTTGAGAAGGGAGTTGTCATCTGTTCCAGGTAGAGCTCAAGCATTTACATTAAACATTTACTGTATAAAATCCAAACAGACATTGCAGTAATCTGTCTGCCTAAAGACTTTCACCCACCATAGCTTTTAATGTTCATTTTTATTTTTGTGGTTGTGGTAGGTTTTCTTGATGATCTGTACTTTTCTAGTACCACTTTTAAAATCTGGACTATAACACTACAAAGCATCCTAGAATATGTCTCAGAGCATTGGCTTTCAGTATAAAATATTTTGTTTTAGCATGGGTTACACAGGAAGTAAGCATAGGCATCTTCCTAGTTAGTCCCAAACCAAAGTTTCCTCTTTCTCTAACCACCTTCTTTATCTTGCAGCTCATCATTAAGTGCCCCACTGTCCACCTGGTCTCTCTGGGCCTTCCCATATGAAACTGCCCTTTCTCTGAATCATCTCTGCCAAATTTCTTCTCTATTGCCAGAATTGCTCCAGCGTTGCTAACCTACGCACATGCCATTTGGCACTCAGCAAGATCTATCAGAATTTCCGATTTATTGGATGCCCTCTATTCTCCACTTGGCTCCCACTCCTCAGATAATACCATGCTTCCATTTATAATGTTACAGCCACAATGCAGAACAAACTGACAAGAGTTTATGAGAAAAGAAAGGGAACAGCTGAGAGAAAATAGGATAAAAAAATCCTTGTTGTGTACTAGTCTGCTACTCTTCCTCTCTTCTCCCAGGCTTCCTGTTTTGTTTGGTCAAGTCAAATATGTCTACATTTTCTATTTTATAGGGTCTGGGTTACGTTGCTACTTCAATAATTGTGGGTTTTCAGTGTATGTTCTTCAAACAATACAGTAGCTTCATTTTTCACACGAGCATGATTAAAAGGCCAGTTTAAACATCCCTTGACATTCTCTTCCAAGTCATGAACATATGTACTCCAGGTAAGCATCTGCTCACTAGACTTTCAAACTTGTCAAAGACTTAATATACAAGCAGATGTGTATACAAGCCTTCCTGTTTGAAACTTCCTATCTTTCTTAAATATTAACATGTAATTTTAGTTTCTACAATACCAACTAAGAGTGAACTTCTTTTAGTATCTGTAGCAAAGATACAGCCATCAGGGTCAATGATGGTTTACGGTCTGGTAAAACATACTTTCATGTTCACAAACAGGACTCTATTCCTAGAATCAAAGGCTAATTGGCTCATAATCTATTTTTAAGATAAGCCACAATAAGCATCCCTTCGAATGGAAGGAAGTCCATGAATAATGGCTTGTCATCTAGCAGGAGCCAATAGTTATGTACTCAGGAATGACCTTAGTATGTTAATCCATTTTCAAGGAAAGCTGAACAGTCACCTCTCTGGGCTGCCTCCAAGGCTGACCCATTTAATTTTCTGCCTGGGAGACATCTCAGTGCTCTGCCTTCTCTTCCAGACAAAAGTGAATAGCTACTTGCCTGGCAGGCACTATACCAAGTTTGATGAATTGCTTCACAGGCTGACCCAAACCTATACCTGTCTGGAAGGTACTGTCTTTCTATTGACCTAATTATTAAGCAGACTGTAACAGTTACGTATCCTAAGATGTGTAATGTAAATTATACCCAAAAGTGACTGTCTGTGGCTTTTGATTAATAATTCATATTTAAAGTCATCTTGATTTTTAAATGTAGCAGTGACTGCTCCTTCAGAAAAATATTAGAATAATCACTTAACCATTGCAAATCATGGTTCTTTTTTATTTTTTTTTTTTACTTACCCAGTGTGATAGTCTTCATGCTGCAAAATGTAAAAGAACATGCATTTATATGCCAGGTTTCCAAGGTCATTGTGAAGGTTAATTTATGATCATGAATGTCTTTGTAATCTTCATTTAAAAGATGTCATAAATGCAAAATAGTAGTGGTAGTATTTCTTCAATCTGTTCTGAAGTTCACAAAACTCTTAAATGAACCACTGACCTGACAGCTTAGATTTCTAGCTGAACATTGTCAATGGCTACAGAAGAACATACAAGGGAATTTGATAGTGGAAGAGTAATAAAATTTAATAATAAATTATACGCTAAATAAAAAAGGCTAAAGAAAACAGACAGGTAAAGGATGATATGTGTAGTAAGACTAAAGGAAGATTAGGGAATATAAACAATATTAGCATGGGAAAAATCATCACTTGGAAACCTGATGCTCCACTCAAGACAACACAGAAAATTTCTACCTTTGAGCACATTTGGAGCTCTATTTATTGCAGATGTGTGTCAGAGCAATTTGTCAAGCAAATGAAAAAAGACAAAAATAAATCAGTCTAACCAGTTAAAATGCGTATTGATATCTTTATGGGGTTTTTTTGACTCATCTGATCTTTTCCTTGTAGTACTCGGGGATATCTGCTTAGCTATTTTCTTCAACTTTCCATTTATAAAGAGTATGATTTTAAAATAAAAGTGTCTAAGCTATACAATCTCCATGTGTGATGAATCAGACATCAAGTACCTGCACACATGCAGTAGGAGGTATAGTAGAGGGATTTAGACATACGATAACATATCCAGCCTTCAAAGTAAATTATTTATTTTAAAGGTTATGGACATGAATATCATTACTGAATACAATAGGCAGTGCAGGAACTGCCTCTGAAATCAGAGAACACATCAGAGAGAGGAGGTCCAAGTCACAGAAGGCAGACTATCTGTCTGGGATCCATAAATGAGATACTCTCTGCACTGCAGACGCAGTCTCAAGGAAAACCGCTCCATCCTCTTTCTGTGTACAGTGGATTAGTTCAAAGAGTGCTCAGTAATCATTGCCACAGAACTTAGGTGAAAAATCTGCCCAAACAATTGCCTCCTTTCCCCTGGCTTACAAGTAGACGTTTTTGTAGACTTTTTTTGACATTCTGACTCTCCCTGTTCTAAAGGCTTGTTGTTCCCCCATCGTGTGAATCTGAGTGAAAATCTACTGGTGCTTTCTGATGCCTTTTCATGCTACCTCGAACTGTGTACATAAATCACATCTTTGGATACAGATCAGTATTCAATTTTAATTATTCCCATATTGACAGAGGTCGTAAACACCGTGCTTCTCTGCTTAAAGTATTAATTAGGCCAATTTCTACATTGGGAATAGTGATTTGTTCTTACTATTACTGCCAGTACTGATACTACTAGAATTATTTATTAAATGGTGCCAGTGGTTTTATAAACTTCCATAACATCACATGAAAAACATCAAACAACATGGCCAGTCATACAAACTCAGTTCAAATGTAAAACAACTTGATTCTTTTGATGTTTAACAAAGTATACGAGAAGGAAAAAATAACATGATGCCCAAAGTTCTCTTTCTTTGTCTATGGAATCAAATGTCTAAAGAGAGAGATCTCAGCGTTCCAATAATCAGAACTGTTGAGGAATTAGAATTTCCATTCCACAAAGTTCCTCATATTTAAAAGACACCATTTTACTTTGAGTGAAAATATATATATCTGGAAATGTAGCTGTTCCCCTACAGGAAAATTTTCAGAAATAATTAAGTTTCCAACTCTGTCATTCTGTTACTGTGGAACACCAATCAGAAGGGTTTGTTTTTGGTTTTTTTTACCTTTTTTTCTTTTCTTTTAAAGCATAGAAAAACATAGTGAAAAATTGACATTAAAAAAATATAAAAATATATTTTTTAATATTTCAGTGGTACAGACTTTTATAAAACATATTTAAGTAGGAAAGGATACTACATAAATTAAACACTCTCTTACTCTTTAAATTAAATGCTCTTATTTGTTGCATGTTATGGAACTCATGATTTCTCATTTTTTTGTCTTACAACTGAAAACAAGACAAAGAGGATCTCAGTTTTCAGCCTGAAGAAAAGGTGAGTTTTGTGTTCAAAAATACTTTCAGTGTTGTTTTTTGATATTATAGTTGAAAGAAATAACATAAATAGATAAAGAAAATAGTAAAATAAATTAAAAAAAAAAACATACTGGAAGTTCAGGTCAGCTTGAAAGATCTGTGTTAAAAATAGGGTTCTTTTAAGAATAGGTTAAAAATCAAAAACCCTGAAGATTTAAAAAAAATCAGCTTCACCTTGTGCTTAAAAGCCCTAAGGGTTGCACTTACAATACGTCACCTTATCACTGTTGCAGTGTTTTACTACTTAATCATGTAATAGTCCCATCTTGAACAATATCTGAGAGAATGGAGAAACTCTGCCTTCTTCAACTCTCACTAGAGCACCATGTGTGATAAAGTAGAAGGTTTGGTCAATATGCTTTTGCTTTTTTACTGCTTGTTAAAATTCTGTAAAACTTACTGGAAAATTCTGAAAGTAATAGTGAAAAAACTCTCCTCCACCAGGATTTCTCTCAGCCCACTTTTAAACATGATCCATAATTTGATCAAATGCTCTTGGGCACTATTAAATAGTAATAATGAACTTCACCTAAAGCCCTTAGTAATTTTGTTCCACATTTCCTTCTCTAATTATCCACTATTCCCTATTTATTATTGCTTCATTCCCTGCCTTGAGGCCTTCTAAAAATACTAAGAATGATAAATTAAACAATACATTTTGGCACCAAGTTAACCAGTGGGGAGGGTTATAATTTAATGGGTTGTCTTCTGAATTAATTATTTCTGAATTATTTAATTGCAGCTTCTAAACAAAATATCGTGCTGAAAGTGTGACACTGAAAGCCAAACTATCTTCCTGTATTCTCTAGAAAAAGGAAAAGCAAAACATTAAAAACATACATGTTTAGATGAAATTCACAATGTGTCTCTATGCAGATCAATAGAAACCTTCCGTTTGCATTTATATTTATATTTTTGCTAATGAGCAGTGTGTCCTCCCAAGAGCTATAACAGTATTTTTCAGGGTACTCTCACAAGTGTAATCACTAGGCAAATGGCACTCTGGAGTGAATATCTTTTTTCCCCATCTTTATTTTTTGAGTAAAAATAGTCATTGGCTTTTGTATGATGTCCTTATGCTTTTCATTCAAAATCAATTCTAAATAAAGCTCTGATTTTCTTTTTAATGCTAGAGCTCCTTGTTCACTCCCTATTATTTTCCAGCTTTATTATCCAGTCCTGATATAACTTCACTTGTTCTTAGTTTCTAAAATAAATATTTTAATTATTTTGAGCAATATGTCATTTGGAGGAACCCTAAGTAGAGGGTGCCATTTGTGTCCTTTGCCTAACCAAGTTCACATGGATATCATACAAAAATTTTGCTGAGGTACACCACCGTGAATCTGTCAATATCTAGATGCATACCCTAGACATGCTTTTTTGTATTGATACTGAAAATTCTTACTACAGAAATAATTAAACAAGCTACGCAGCTAGTCACTTCTCTGGGATCAACAAAAGGAAAAGAAAATCAGGTCATGTGAGCCATTTAGTATGATGCCCTACATTTTGCAGGACTATGTTCTTTCATGAATAAAGGAAGAACATTAAAGGCATGTGGAAATCTGAGCTTTATTACTCATCCTACTAATTAATGTCTCTGATTCAGAACAAAATTTTCAATACCATTGTGTTATTCAGTTTTCATGGGTTTATATATTTATATCAGACCATTTGTTTTCCTGCTATTTTTGGTGATATGGTTATGAGGTGTAAAAACAATAGTCCATTATTTATCATCCTACCAAAAAACTGGTGAGAGGAGGAAAGCAAAACATGTCCCACTTAAATTTCTATTTAAATGCTGAAAGTAGGACTTACTTTCTTAGAAATTGACTGAAGCTTTTGTTGACATATTCTTAACATGCATTAAGCAGGGTAGTTCCTTCAAACCCATCATATAATGAATTGTATTTCTCCAAACTTTCCTAATGCGTAACTGCAGAGCCATTCAGGTTCATTTTAAGACATTAACTACCTTTAAATTAAGAAGGTAAAGTTTATTTAATATGTTCAACAAGGGCTAAACCAAAAAAAAAAAGCCGCACGAAAAGTATATGAGAGTACCTGAGCTAAAATTTTGCCTCTTACCATTTTATTTCTGCCTTCATCACTCCCAGGCATATTTTTCCCTTTTAATTTACCAGGATGCTCCCTCCAAATATATATGTGGTTTCTGTAGGTCCACCAACCACTCTCATGTACTGGAGGGGAGGCAGAGAAATCCTCTGATCCAGCTTTTGTCACATAATATGCCATTTTTCCAGCTCAATCCTAAACTGTGAGTGGTGGTGTCTGTAGCAGCTGTCTTCCTGGCCTAGGAAGAAGATAATGATGATAAAGTGACATGGTCTATACTTGCCTGGAGGATCCCAAGCTTTAAGGCAAGGCAGCAAATGAAAGCATCCAAGACTGCAGTACCTGGAAAATTTCCATCTATTATCTGAAGCAAGGTGAGAGCCTGTGGGCCAGAGTTCTCCTTACTATTGGTCTGGCAGTTCTGCTCCGGCTTACTCTGAACTTCAGTCTGAATCACTGAGAGGAATTTTGGTCCAAGAAGGGTGGACAAAAGCTTAACAACCTCCTGTGACTAGAAAAATGTCCAAGAATTTGTGCTGTTACCAGCGAAAAGTCCTCACCGTTACACAGTGGTGTCGAGTCTCAGGGCTAAGATGGAAAATATGATAGATCACAGAGGTGTTTATGGTACAAGGACTAAATATTGCATGCTTTCTGGCTAGGCAGCAGTGAAGAAGGTTAGATATTTGCATTGCCTCAGCTTCTGATTTTTAGATCAAGAGAAAATTAACTATAGACAACTGTCCATGTCCTATTGGAAGAACTTTCTTGAGAGTAGAGCAACAGAAGCAGTAAAAGGGATACAGTAAACTGTGACCTTCTGGCACATGGTGAAGCTAGGAAACTCCTGGAAAGGGTGTACTTTCTTGCACCTAGAAAGATCCAAGTCTTAGAAATCACAAAAAGAAGGAAATTATCTGAAGTACTCAAAGACAACTGAATGACTCTTTCTGCTGTTCACAAATTCATAGGCTGAAAGGGAGTGGAAGAAGTGGAAGAAAAGATTTGCCTTTGAAACTGCAGAGGGGTAAGTTTATTTTTATTTAATTTGACTCATCATGACACCTGCAGTTTTCTCTGTTTAAAGAATTGTTCTGTTCTAGTACCTTGTTTTCTGTTTCAAGCATATCATTGATCTAAAGCCTGGAAGCAAATGGGAGGACTGGCTTGCTGGAACAACTTCATAAAATAACCATAAAATAACTGATATCTGTGAGCCACTTAGAGGCAATGGGTTGATGAGTATCTTTTATTTTGTTGTTAGACTTGATCATCCAGGACACAATTAGTGAAAAAGTTGCTCTAAATTGCACATCTTCCAAGTCCAGATGATTAAATCTAGACATAATGGCCTCAGTCTCTTTAATAAGCCTCCTTTATTACATCTTCCTTAACTCAAAGACTGGAAGCTGTTAATCATATCTGTATTATGTGTAGGTGATTTAGCTTTCCTTTAGTCATCTTTTTATAAATACTTGGCACATATTTGGCAATGAAGTAGCTTGTTTGATGGAAGCAGTTATATATACTTACAGTGGCTTGTAATCTTGACTACAGCCAATAAATGTGTCTCATATTCTGGGGACCAATACAATTTATCTAAAGAAATCAAATTACAACAGTTATGCTTGATAAGGTTATATAGTAACCACTGCAGAAAACAAAGGTAAAGCAGGAAAAATTGTTTTAAACAACAATACCAAAAAAAGAATTTATAATTATTTTAATTATTTTTATATTATTATTTCACCCTTTTGTATTAGACAAAACTGTAGGAACAATGTTGCAGAGCATATTTATCCATTTACTAAAACTTTTGGTAAACACATATGCACAAAGATGTGTTTCTTAGGAAAAAAAAATCCAGTTTCACATCTGAAAATAATGAACATGAAAATCCTGAAGTACTGATAAGGTTATACAAAGTCCAAAATGGCCATGTAATTTTTGAACATGAAAACTTAAATTGGCTTTAAATAACAACACGGAAGATTCACCATGTGGCATTTACAGATAGTTATGTCTGAGTTGGTCTGTTAATTTGAAAAGATATTGTAATTTCTTAGGTTAGTTGTTTTGAAATAGTATCCACAAAAATACTGTGTTCTTTTTATTTATTTTACATTTATCATAAGATATTTTCATTCAAGTAATCTATAACTTAATTTTAAAATAGAGTTCATATATTTCCAAAACTAAGATATTTTCAGAGTATTTTATTTATTCTTGAGAAGCTTCGTATCTGTGTGTAAAACCACTTCCTGTTTCTTCAATCAAAACCATAACACTCCTGGTTAATTCTCTAAATAAAATTTTTAAGCTATGTTTTGATCCAGTATTTTTCATACTGATTTAGGAGAGTACAAATACACAGAAGAGTGCTATGTATTTGCCTTTCCTAATGTCCTAAGGTGGCAAATGGGCTAATGCTACTAAAATGTATATGTGAGGTTTTTTTCTTTAATAGAAGAGGATGAAAAATAACTGCCATTCATAGCTGAGTTTTGAAATAAAGATTAGAGCTATTCCAGCAGTCAGTATAATTGGTATTCACAAAATAAATCTTTCTTACAGTTTGCACATGATTTTACTACTAGATCTTTCAGTACAACTATGATTTTTTTCTTTAATTTCATTGCAAGATTCATTATATGAATGAAATACTGTAATTTGATTTTTTTTCCAAAGAACTCTTGGAACTTTTTATGAATGGAGAATAAGAAAGATGTTACATTAGGAAACTGAATCCTTGGAATTGCTATTCTTAGAGAAAATATTTCCTTTTAGACCAACGTATAAGACAGGACACAAGGACCAAATTTGCTTTCTATCTATACTTTCTAGCTGCTAAGGAAGCTTCCTTCAACAAGACCATTGCTTTGACCAAGGTATTGGGAAGTCCTAAAATTTCTTAAAGCTTGGAGAAGACAGGATTGTCATAACATTGCATGTCCAGCTCAGATCAACAGCAGGCAACTTTATCCAAACCCTGAACCCAAATGCGGAGAGCTAGCTGGTGCAGTACAGATAATGATGAAGGCATCTCTATGAGAAGAGCTAGACTATTTTGGCTTTTCATTATTATTGAAAATCTTAGTGTTCTGCTCTGCAGGCTGCCCTAGAGACAACTCTTTTATATCTCAACTTCTACTGGGATTACCCCTATGTTTTTTTCCTCGGTCCTTGTACTGTGACATGGAAGGCAGTGGAGGCATAGGGAAAAAGCAAAGTTAACTTGTTTCTTTGCCCTCCTTTCTGCCATAAGGACCTTGGGAAGTCATATTTTGTCTCTGAAGTTTAATTTCTTCATCAGGAAATTAGAATGAGTTCCAGTTCTTCCCTGGCAGAGTTTTTTTGTTCCCTGGCTGAAAAAGAAGTAACAGCCACTAATTAAGTATTATGGAAATATTAACGTATTTAATAGCAAGTACTCCTACGTGTACCAGACAGACAGGTAGTTCTCTTGTACTTTATTTATTTGTAAAAAAGTTATTGAGTTATGATTTCTAGAATCAGCAAGTGAATCTGTTATTGACATGTTTCTAACTTCATTGTATGATTTGAAAGCATCTTTTTTATTTAATGTTGTTACCCTGAAGGAGGCAGAGAAAAAAAGCAATAGAATAAGATTGACTGTAAATCACTGAGGACTCACAGAGAGCCAGATCTCTTCCAGGGCTCTGCTATGGGGAAGACCACAGTGGTATTGTTTTATTATCTCTGCTTTCAAGATAACGTGCTATGAATACTAATGTTAAGTGGCAACAACAAGCAAGAGATGGGGTGCAGGTATATAATAAGCAATAATAAAAAGTGTTTGTCAGATGTTATTTCCATTTTTTACAGAATAACTAGGTCTAATCTATAAGCAGTAATTTTGTTAAAAACCGTGTACATGCACATTGTAGTGTAGTGATTCCAAATGTTCAAGCTGCTCCTAAACAAGATCATGTTTTTCATTACACAGGTATAGTGTCCTGAAATTATAAAAACTCACAGTTTCTCTTTCAGAGGAAATTTAAACAGCAATGTGGCAAAAAAAGGTTCAAAAATTCCTAAAAAAAACCTCCAAAAATCCCAAACCCTTAAAATTTCAGTATATGTCACATGGCAATAGCCATAGATAGCAGGTTACATGACAGGATAAGACATGCTATATCATGTTGTTGTTAAAAGTATGGCGCAAAACAAAGTACTAAATGGAAAAAAATAAGAAAATAATGCTCAGAATTTGGTTTTTGCTGAAATTGTCTCTTTTTTTTTTTTCCTCCAAGGTCATAAAAGACTTTAAGAAAAATCTTTTACAATAAACATAAGATAGTTTAGGTTGGAAGGTCATCTGGTCTCACCTCCTACTATGTTAGGTCAGGTTGCTCAGGACTTTGTACAGTTGAGTTTTCAAAATCTCCAAAGATTAATATTATCTAGCCTCTCTGGAGAACCCGTTCCAGTGTTTGACTTTCCTCACTGTGAATTTATATATACATTTGGAATTTCCATTATGGCAGCTTTCCACTGTTGCCTCTCAACCTTTCACTTCGCACTTCCCCATCCAGTCAGCATCTGCTTACATTGTGACATGGTGCTACTACATCACAAGCCCAGGACTTTGTGTTTGTACTGGTTGAACTTTATGAGGTTTCTGTCAGCCCATTCCTCCATCTTTTAGAAGTCTCTCTGAATGACAGTGTACTAATTCACCCCCAAAACTGCTTTCTTCTGCAAACTTACTAAGTGAGTTTTTTCCCACAGTATAGGTCATTGATGAAGATCCAAAACAGGATCAGCCCTAGTACTAGTCCCAAAGGTACCTCACTCAAAAATCTGGTTTTGAACTGTTGACTATGTATGAGCAAGTTTTTCATCCATCCAGCCAGTCTTACCTACCTTGTTCTCCGCTTTTCTAGGCCGTTTCTCTGCAGTTATGCTACAAGTGACCCCGCTGCACTTGCCCACTCAGCAAGTTAATTCAATGTAGGAAACAATCATATTCAACAGGCATGGTTTGCTCTTGGTGAATCCATGCTGGCTGTTTCCAGCTACCTTTTTGCTTGGAAATAGCATCCAAAAGAATTTGCTGCAGTTTCTTCACAGACAGTCTGTATTACCTTGGATTGTCTTTCTGTTTTAGAAGATGGGCATGATAATTGCCTATAGGGAACTCCTTTGACAGGTACAATCCTTTGAAGATGACAGAGAGGGACCTTGAAATGGCATCTGCCAGGTCTCTCAGCTCTTTTGAATGTCTTCAGCCTGTCCCCATTGTATGTTTAAACAGTTTGTTAACATGGTCCCTAACTTCATATTTTTCTGCTGTTAAGATGTACTTCATTTAGTCCAACATGGGAGGCCTGACAGCAGACATTGAAAGTACAAACTGACACAAATGAGAAAATTAGTATCTCTGCCTTTCAGTCCTCCGTCAGCAAGTCACTAGCCTAATAGCAAACCTACCTCACCTTTGATTTCTGTTCTTGTTATTGCTAATGTACTTATGGAAGCCCTTCCTGTTGCCTTTCACATCCCCCAGTTTCAACTACAGACGGGCTTTACTTTGCCTAATTGTCTAATTCCAACTGTGCATCTCATGTAATATTTCTGCTTTCCTCCTGGCAGTCTCTGTTTCCTCCTTCCATACGCTTCTTAATTGCTTTTGAGTTCAGCTGGGAGTTTTTTAACCATGCTGGCCTTACGTCAAACCAGTCTGACTTCAGTACAACAAGATGGACCATCCTTGTGCTGTGAGAAGTTTATCCTTGGTGATAACCTGCTCTCTTGGATTTTCATTTGTTGGTTTTTATCTTTTTCCCTTTGAGGCAGCATTTCTACTGGTTCTCTGAAAAAGCAAAAGTCTGATAATTTGAAGCCTTTGCCTTTATTAATCTTGATCTCTTATTTTCCTGAGGATATTTAATTATATCATCTAGTGGTGCCTGAAGTAAAGGCTGCTGTTGACCAATCACACCACTCATTTTCATTCACAAGTAGCACATCTGGCAGATCGGACTTCTCAACTTCTGTCAGTACAGCATCTGCATCAAACTATTGTCCTTGATGCACTCCAGAAGTCTCCTGATATGCTTGCATTCAAACATGTTGCTCTTCCATTAGATGTTGGGGTAGCTGAAGTTCTCCATGATAATCTCATATTGCAACCATCAGATTTCTTCATGTGTGTTGAAGAATTTCATCAACTGTTTGATCAGGTGGTCAGTATCTAGTGCCTGCCATGAGATTCTCCCTGGTTGTCTCTTCTCAAATCCAGTCTCAAAAGCAGCTGATCAGCCTGCTGTACATTCCATTGCAAAACTCCATTTATTTAGTTAACTTCTTGACATAAAGCACAACATTCCTTTGTTTTCTTCCCTGCCTCATTTTCCAATATGAACCTATCACAATATGCCACATATTCCACTACTGCAGGACTGTAAATTTAGCAAGATTTCTAATAATGTTAGAACTAGCTTTTTTCCTGAGTTATCCATCTGCCATAAAATCTGTTTATCTCCTTTATTCTCCTGTTCTCCCTTCAATTACACTGCCCTTAGAATTCTGTATTTTCTGGGGTTAAGAAATCAGTTTTTATCTCTGAAGCTGAATCCAACACAACTTCATAATTTATTTCCCTGAGAATAAGCATATAATTTCTATAGTTTGTTCAGGTTTGGGGTTTTTTTGGCCAATTCACATATCCACATCATGATACAAATTTGCCCTAACAACACGGTGTGCTACAATAAAAAGCTGTCTTTTTGCTACAAGTTATCAGCAAAATGCATTAGGTTTCCCATATTCCTATGTTCATGTTTACGTTTCAACTACTGACCACCAGATCAAAGTGACAGCGAGGGTGCGGCCCTCTATAAACAGATAGGGGCAGCATCTTGCTTGCACCCCCTGGTCCTCATGGGGGACTTCAGCCACCCCGATATCTGTTGGAAGGACAACACAGCAAAGCACAAGAAATCCAGGAAGTTCTTGGAATGCGTTGATGACAACTTTCTTCTTCAAAAAGCTAAAAAGGCCAGCGAGAAGCTCTTTTGGGGGCTTTTTTGATGCAGGGCAAAGCCTCCTCCTCGTGGTCGAGGCTGACAGCTGCTGGGCGGGCTGCTGACTGGCCTCCCGCGGCTCATCACACCCGATAAGGAGCCCTGGGGAGGGCCGAGACTAGTCCCACCAAGCAGAAAGCAGTGCCTGAAGGGGTGTTCTGCTTGGCACCTCACGTAGCTGTAACTTGTGCAGCAGGTTT
>JAOXNO010000001.1:176055074-176066653 GCA_028565335.1 Limnodromus scolopaceus
GCCTGGCCTTGAACACCTCCAGGGATGGGGCAGCCACAACTTCCCTGGGCAACCTGTTCCAGTGCCTCACCACCCTCGCTGTAAGAACTGTAAAGAATTTCTTTCTAGTATCTAATCTAATTAGTATCTAATATATATTGTATTAGTAATATAATATATTCTAGTGTATATATATACTATATATATATTCTAGTATATAATATATTCTAGTATCTAATCTAATCTAGATCTATCTATCTAATTTCTAGTATCTTCTTAGCCTGATTAGAACAAATTCTTTAATATTCAAGGCATCCTAATGAGCAGAGTGTATTGTATACTATTAATAGTTTGAGATCACCGTTAGAAAGACTTCTACAAGAAGCAGGTATAATTCCCTTTTCAAATGTAAGACTCTGATTTACTGACCATAAGGGGTATTACTAGAGGTCACCGTGTTGCATAAAATATGTTAGAGGATTGCCCATGCACCAACTGCATGAACAGAAAGCATATTGAATATTTTCCTTGTGTGGATGTCGATTAAAAATGTATAATAGCACTGTTCCTTAGAAAACACAAGCAAGTGCTTTACTGAGCTTTTTTGGACATTTGGAAATTCGTTCGGTTTATGGAAGGCTAGTGTCAAATTTAACTATGAAGGGTCCATGCTCCATCATAGAATCATAGAATGGTTCAGGTTGGAAGGGACCTTAAAGATCAACTAGACCTCCCACTAGACCAGGGTGCTCAAAGCCTCGTCCAGCCTGGTCTTGAACACTTCCAGGGACAGGGCATCCACAACTTCTCTAGGCAACCTCTTCCAGTGCCTCACTATCCTCAGAGTAAAGAATTTCTTCCTAATATGCAATCTAAATCTCCCCTCTTCCAGTTTAAAACCATTACCCCATGTCCAATTGCAACAGTCCCTGCTAAAAAGTCTGTCCCCATCTTTCCTGTAGACCCTCTTTAAGTACTGAAAGGCTGAAATAAGGTCTCCCCAGAACCTTCTCTTCTCCAGGCTGAACAACCCTAACTCTCTGAGCCTGTCCTCATAGCATAGGTGCTCCAGCCCTCTGTTCAACTTCGTGGCCCTCTGCTGGACCCATTCTATCAGGTCTATGTCCTTATTAATTGTCCTCAGCCAAACTCTGAAAATTGTCACTGTTTCCTGAAAAATTGGAAACTTCAAACATAACGCTTATTCTCTTTCTTATGACATATAGTGCATTCCCAGATTAATTTTCTTGACTCATATTCTCTTTGTATATGTCAGGGACCTAAAGGCACTGCAGGCCTTATTGCTTCTGCCCAGCCTCACCAAGGACTTCCCTACACCCTACCCACGGACCCAGGAGCCCCATTTCAGCTCAGCCCAGGGCCATGAGCCCCTGCATCAGCAGTGCCACAGGTGTGCTGGTCTCTAGGTGTGACACAGCCTTGCCCTTCCTGATCATGGAATCAGTTGATCTGGACTCCAACTTGCGGGCTGAGTTCCTGTTCTGATCTCAGCCCCCACTGTCTCTATGGACCTGCCTGGCCACTACCAGACCTGATCCTAGCTCTGACCTATGGATTGGCTTTCCAACCTCACATCAGATCTGCCTCATCACTATGATATATCCTTATGATCCAGACTCTTGGTTGACGATGGCCATCTTCTCTGAGTCTACCCTGGTCACCTCACTGAGTCAGGGTGAGGTGAGACAGGGACTGCTGACCCTGGGATTTTCCCCCTTGATGCCTAGCTCATCTGACAGTGGATTAGCAGTACTTACACTCAGTCCTCATCCTATTAGGATGAAGGAAGTTTTTGCTGTTTTTCAAGATGTATTAAGAAACCTAGAAATGCCTTGCATCTTTGTAGAGACACCACCTGGAAATTCAAAATCACATATCCCCAAGGGTCCCAGGGGAGCATTCAACAGAAAGTACAGAAATGAAATGAAATAAAAGGCCTTAGGTAGTCCAGTTATACATTTTCTTACCGACAAATGGATAAATAAAAGAGATATTCCAGACAGTTAAATTTTCTTTGGAAATGTTCTTGTCTCAATGACACACAGTTAAACACCAATAACAGTTGTTTATACTCTAGGAGGAAATCCATAAATATCACTAAGCAAATAAAAGATGCAAATAAACAAAGCAAAAATCATGTTCCAAGACTTACTGACTTTATTCAAAATTTAGAGAAAAGCTGGTCTGGAAATATGACTTTCTATTTTTCTAAATGTTTTCTATATTAGTATGTGGGCAGCACATGAAAATATTGACCAAGTGGGTTCCCAGAAAGCCACAGAACAGAGAAATAAAATTTTAATTCTACATATTGAATCAGCATCTCCCTCAACTGAGATCTACTCGATTGTGTGAATCCTTTTTAAAGTTTAATAGTTCTTAAAGATAGTTTTTGTATTCTGTTCCCCTGGCAAAGGTATACTTGTTTCTATAATCCATTAGGTAGTCATAGCATGTAACAAGTAGTTTCTATCTACCAGGAATAAAGTACTAATTTAAGATTGTGGCACAGTATTATGTGCTAGACACCTATATTTCTTGTTTCTCTGTTATTTTTTATCTACTCTAACAACCTCATCTAAGGAAATATAAGGACTTCCTGCACTTTCTACTTTTAGAAAATACAGAGAGAATTGATTCAGGTCATAAAAGTCAGTGCATTAAGAACATTAACCAGGAAAACAACTCTTGGAGATTTATAAATTAATGTGTGCCCTACTGACTATTAAAAAACATGAACCTTGTTTTTATCCTGTTTATAAAATTGCTGTGAGGTTGAACAGAACAAAGTTGACATATCTGTAATCTCCAGTGGGTCTACTAATCCCTCCCCCTACTGCTGTCCAAACATCAACCTGCAACATGACTTGAGATGCAACTCTCATCAATGCCAAATGTCTGGCAGGTACAGTACATCTATTCTTTACAGATGAATAGAGGCTTTTAATGATTAATACAAATCCTGCAGCATTTGTATTTATATTCCTTATGTTAATGTGGGCAATCTTTTGACTCACAATGCTGAGCTCAAATACATTTTCTCCTGAGCTCCTAAATTCCTAAAAGATTAAACCGAAACGGATTTGTCCATCACAACAAATCACATTTCTAATATGATAGACAAAGGGAATTTACTAGGATATACTGATTTTTAAAAGCTTTTGCCTCTGTAAATCAGGTTTTCTGTTTTTGAGACTAATTTAATATGGGGTAACTGATAAAATATCACCATGTCTTTGTTCCTATTAGAATATGAAAGCAAAATGTAATTACCATAAATCATAAAATAAAATAGCAATTTTAAACCCCTAGCAATTTCTTTCACCATTCCTTTGATTCTGTTGCTATTGCTATTCAACAAAGTTTGGAGTGGAACTGAAGTTCTGGTTGAGATAACAAACCAGCCTCCTTCAAATCTCAGGCAGGGTGGGGGTGAAAATTAGGGAGGAGAGGGAGGAACAACTCAAGCCAAAATTGGGGAGGAGCGGGAAGAACGGCTCAAGCCAGTGTGTCTTCCAGACTCCTGTTCAACTATTCAAAATAGTATTGACCTGTATGCAAAGTGTGGAAAAATCCTCTCCAAATCATGACCCTCAGTGGTAGGTGCAGTGAATCACTTAAAGAAAAGGAGTTCCTATGCAAACAAACATGCATAAGCAGTATCATATTCAGGAGAGGAATACTGAGGCCAATGAAGGAATAGATGTTGGTGAGCTGTAAATGAAGATGTAAAATAGGACTGTATAGAAAAGTTTATGATCTCACTTCTATTTAACTTACCTTCATGAATTGTGCTAGGAAGTAAGCCTGAAAGCTACCAGTAATTGTATTTTTGTATGTGGAGACTGAATTGTTTTATTACCAGAGAATGAAACTAATGAGGAGGGGAAAAAAATGTGAGTCCAGAGCAATGACAGCACAATTGAGTTTTACTCTTCTCTATGCCAATTTTCTCATTGACTTTATAATTAAAGCTTGAAGAGTTTCCTGCCTTTTTTTCTCTAGATTTCTTCAGAAGAGAGTAAAAAAAGAAATGGACTTAAACTGCAAAGTTCACCCTCTCCTGCTACTTGCACTAGAACAGTTAGTTGTTTCAGGCCAAAGTGTTTTGTTTGAATCTTCTTAGGCTTTACAAACTTTCAGTAAATCTAAGGCCCAGTACAGAAACAACCTGCCCCTGGACCATGAGATCTGAATCTGTGGCATTTGGATAGTAACTTCCCCTCCACACAGTGAGGAAGGTTATTTTCTAGATAATGCAGCCTGTACTTACCTGGGCTCTATCTCAGCTTGGAACATGTAAAGGGGGGCACTGCACCAGTTATGTTCTTCTGGAAATTAATAGCCCAAGCAAACAAATATTAAAGATGGAATGTAGTGTAACTCTCTACACAAACATATTTCTTTTTCATCTCATGCTTATGTAGATCTGAGAGAGTGCATCCAGTTATCTAGCTGCAGATGCTCCAGACTACAATTTCATCATAAGCTTCATAGAAGCTCCACTGCCTTTTCCTAGCAATCCTAACACTATCTTTTTCTAGAGCTCCTAATTCTCCTGTAGTCTAGATTCATACATTGTGCCAACTAAATTCTGGATTTATTTGTTCTTTTGGGGAATATAACAACAAAAGTAAAGGGTCGTAGAGACTTTGAAAGGCTCTCTTAAAAAATCTTGCATCTTATTATATACAGGACAAAAATACAATTATGCTATATTAAATATACAACACCTATGCCTGTCACAACACTTAAATTAATTTCTGCCTACTATTGAACCACTCTTTTGGATAATAACAAGTCATCTAGGTATCTCTAGATGCTTTATATTTTCTTCTTTTTCTGTATGTGGTTTGTATTATGGAACACAATTTTTCTTCCTCCCCCTTATCTGTAGCAACATTCTTTTCATTCTGTTTCTCTAAAAGCAGTTTGTGAGAAATTTCTTTTATAATTTCCAGGACTCTTCTCAAAGGAAGTCCTTGCTAGTTTGTCCTTACTGTGTGAATTTATTAGCTGTCTTGGCCTCTTTGGTTTTTTCTTGGTAGAGCTACTAAGATGCCAGTGTTTGTCCATATGGAAGACTTGTGGAGACCACAGGTACCTGATTTACATATTTGTCCATTAGACATATATTCCTTGCATACAGTGAATATCTCGGGTGAGAAAATAACACTAAATTAAATAACTAAATGAAGAAACATAATATCTAATAATGTTGGATTTTTTTTAAAAAATCTGATTTTATAAACCTTATATTTATTTTTCATTTTAGAGGATGAGCTATTTGACAAAGTCAAATATTATCCCCTATTTCTTACTTGGTACTGCTTCCAGATTTGGATTACATATAACTGGGATTATCATTTACCCTTAAATTGGAGCTAGCATTAAAGCTAGCTCCATTAAAGCTAGCATTAATATTTAGACATACCGATACAACAAAGCAAAGAAATGCATTAGAGACTAACAGTAAGAACATACCAGAATTCAGGTGAGGAATACTAGAAATCAGCTATGTCAACTGGGGAACAAAGAACAGAGGAAGAAAAGTTCCTTGTAGACAAACCCAGAAACAGTGTTGTGTTTACTGGATGCATTTTCCATAGGCAATATTCAATCTGAATGCAACAAGATTTCCTGTCATATTCTAATATGTGAGTGGTTCTGTCCCCCAGAATGAATCAATTCTTTTCATTGGGGAATCACAATAGTGGAAGAAGGTTGTGATGCTCAGAGAACATCATATTTTTGTAGTATGCAAGTCAATGTTACTGTTTAGAAAACAGAATTCATAGGAAAAAAAAACAACCAAAACAACAAAATCCAAAAACACTACGATTTTGCACATTAAGCACATTTGGCTTCGGTCAGTACCAGATGTCCTTGGATAAGATCCAGCTTCTGTAGAAAATGATGTTACAGGATGTAATGCTGTTTCAAGGTCTTTGCAAAAAAAGGGAAAACTAGATCTCCCTCTTTCTCCTTCCCTTTCGGAAAAAAAAAAAAAAAAAGAAACAAAACACTATGGACATCTTTAGCTTTCCTTCACCTTCATGTTTTAACATGAGAAAAACTGTAGTTCCTTTAATGATAAAACTACTTCCAAGGTCCATTACAGATGTGGTAAAAAGTAATCAGTCTACAGTACTGGGACCTTACACTTATTTCTAAAGACTACCAGGACAATTATTCTCAGCACAAATGTATTTTTTCATGTCTCTTCTGACAGCACAGGGAAAGCTTCATTTCATCTCACAGATCCAATGCTCGTTACTGGTGTTAGTTTATTTATTATCTCTGTCTCATAAATCCCACAGTTATCCAAACTAATAGGTATGGTACAAATGTTACTGAGTGTGCCTCAAAGGATGGGAAGACAGGAAAACATTAGTGTGCATGGATTGTAATGGCTACCCACAAGGACCTGCACTTCACAAATACCCAGTCCTGTCATATGCAGCAAATTAGTTCAGATACTCACAGCTGAAATTGACTGTAAGTACCTGATTCAAAGTTAGTTTTCTTCTAAGTCGTAACTGTCATATTAAATTAAATCATATTATGATTTGTCACATCAGTATACAACATGATACTTAAGCATAATAACACAATAAAACAGAACAAAAATATATGTTGTGGACCATACAGGCTCTAATGTCTCAGTTATTTTCTCATGAAGGCTTCCACCATCTCTTACTCTGTGACTTAATTTTGATTTATCTCTTTTTCTTTCTAAAAAAGCACTATTCTAGATGAGTGTGCAACACTATCCCATTTTGCCCAAGTGGCCAAGGCGGCCAATAACATCATGGCCAGTATCAGGAACTGTGTGCTGAGTAGGACTAGGAAAGTAATCATCCCCCTGTACTTGGCACTGAGGCCACACCTCAAATATTGTGTCCAGTTTTGAGCAACTAATTACAGGAAAGACATTGAGATTCTCAAGAGAGACCACAGAAGGACAATAAAGCTGGTGAGGGGTTTTGAGAACAAGTCTTATGAGGAGTAGCTGAGGGAACTGGGGTTGTTTAGCCTGGAGAAAAGGAGCCTGAGAGTAGACCTTATTGCTCTCTACAACTACCTGAAAGGAGGTTGTAGAGATGTGGGGGTCCATCTCTTCTCCCAAGTAACAAGAGATTAAGAGACAAGTGGAAATGGCCGCAAGCTGTCCCAGGGGAGGTTTAGATTAGATATTAGGAAAATATGTCTTGACAGAAAGGGTTATCAAGCATTGGAACAGGCTGCCCAGTGAAGTGGTGGGATCATCATCCCTGGAGGTATTTAAAAGGCGGATAAACTTGGTACTTAGTAACATGGTTTAGTGATAGTGTTTGCCAGTGTTAGGTTGATGGTTGGACTCGATGATCTGAAAGGTACCTTCCAACCTAGAAAATTCTATGATTCTGTGATTTTACTGATAAATTCAGCAAATTTCAATGAGTCACCCAAATGCAATATAACACCTTGTCAAAGTCACTGAAAGAACACTGAACACAAAGTTGCTGGTAGTGAGGAAAATACCATGTCCCACAGCTCCACTGAAGTCCTTCTGGCCGATCTAGGATTTAAAAATGAAAGTCAAATCATCTGTCCTTAGGCAAAGAGTAATAACAGTAGTTTGGATCCCTGTAGGAAGCAAAAAAAAGATGGGTAGAATGAAAAAAAAAAATATGAAAGAAATCATATAATCTTAAAATTATTATCGGTGGAAGGGTCCTTGAAGATCATCAAGCTCCACTGACCCTGTCATGGGTAGGGACACCTTCCACTAGACTGAGTTGTTCAAAGCCCCATCCAATCTGGCCTTGAATACTTTCAGGGAAATGGTATCTACAAGTTCTCTGGACAACCTGTTCCAGTGTCTCACCACCCTTGCAGTAAAGAATTTCTTCGTAATATCTTATCTAAATCTATCCTCTTTCAGTTTAAAACCATTGCCCCTCATCCTATCACTACACTCCAAGAAGAATTTGTTTGCCATTAAGAATGCTACGAATCCTGATAGCCCACAAAAGCTATATTTCAGAAATGTAAATGAATACAGTAAACAGAGAAAGAGATGAAAACGTTCTATGATCAAATAAATAAATAACTACAGAAAAACAAAGAGCCAGTGTCAGGGCTTGACGGACACAGGAAATAGTTCAAAGTCCTCCCTTTCACTGTTTAGGTCACTATTTTTCCTCTACCCAATATTGTTCTTCTGTTCCTCATTTTTATGTTCACTGTGATTAGCTTTTTATCATATAAACTAATAGTATGTAAGGTATAGAATATTCTATGACTAACAGTATGACACTGTGAATAATATGACACTAGGACATAACGTACTATGATTAGTGAGTCAAATATGTCCAGAATAATTTTCTAGTGCAGAGGTCATTTGGTACAGACTGGTGAATCTACGTACCATCATATAATTTTACTTCCCAGAACAGCATGGTCACATAAAACCAGCACAGTAGTAAAGTCTCTTCTAACTGTGCCTAGGAATTATCTGCAACAGTTCTTGCTAGCCTGTGCCATATCTATGCCAAAAAACCATTATTACGAATTAGCAATACGGATCACTTGTCCTAGTTCCAGGAACACTTTTGGTCATTGTTTAATATACCAGTACAGCTGTAACCTGTATTTTCTGAGAAAATGTTTGTCTACAAAAGCAAAGGACAATTCAGGACTGTGAACCTTAATTTGAGAAAAACACATTTTGTTCTAAGACACAGGAGATGAGTGAGGATTAAGTTGCATATGCACAGACATGACTACCTTCCATGGCATTAGGTGCAATCAACATTTACCAGTCCTAATGGAGGCTGTTACCTTTTGAGGCCAATCTCCCACCACTAAATTTGAACTTGCTTTTCCTCGTATTCTTGGCTTATTTAGGTAAAGCCACAGTCCTAGCTTCTGTGGATGTCTTTCTTTGGTACAAATCTAACTATTGTGTGAGACAAATTATAGGTTTCTTTCATTAAGACACTGAGGTTAGTACTCTTAGGACTATAACTCTAAGGCAGCTTTGGAAAGATATTTTGAGCCTGTAAGTGAGTTAGATGCTTCTGAAAAATGTCACTTACTTCTTCAACATATACCACTAGGCACAGGTATAAAATTATGTGGAGCTTGCTTTCCCTCCTCTCTTTTCAAAGAAACAGCTACCAGTTTTTCACAAATAATTATTAGCTAAGTAGTTAATGTAATTAATGCAACTCAGTAGTGTGTTCATTTTAAAAATATTTATTGATTGTGGACATTGCTCTAGTCTATATTTTGCTTAAGATATGTTGTTCTTGCTCTTATATCACAATAGCACAGCTGACTTCTGACTTCTGCATTGTCATAAGCTTTTAGATTTGGTTTCAAAGGTAAACTCTTGATCTCTTTCAAAAATTTTTATTTGGCTGCCTATGCTACCTACAAAATATAGAATACATTCTGAAGGCCTGATTATGTCTCAGGGAGCAACATTAAATAAAAATACAGATGTATAGATAACATTTGCTAGGGGGGTCACTATCAGATTCTTCAAGAATGCTTCATAGTCAACATGCTATGCCATGAGATCATAATGAAATATTATGTGACAGGTATCTTGAATGAATATAAAGTACTCTTCAAGCTCTCTTTTACACAGGTTTTGTATTTACTGAGGATTTTTTTAACATGTAATGCATAGGTTGAGAGTCTTCTGTTCAGTTAAAAAAAAAAAGTTGTCACTTCTGAGGATGGATAACAATCATGAAACATTTGCATGCACTTGAGACAACTGAGAAGATAGTAAAAGAATGAACAACATTCAAAACATCTAATTTCCATCTAAATCAGACTTACTCTCAATGTATGTACTTTACTCTCAGCCTCCACAGAGCCACTCAGGGCAGATTCCTAACTATTAAATATAAGGCTCCTTCTGAAGGGAATGCCTCTCCCTCAGTACTGACAATAGAGACCTTTAGGTGAGCAGTTCCTAATGTCGTGTGGATAAATCAAGTATCTGGAACTGAGTTTGAACATTCTTGTTCCTCACAAAGTTGCCTTGCCCAGATGTCATTAAAACTCAAATCTTGGAAGCAACTGAAAAATGTTGAGATTCACAAAATTTAGTTGGAGACTGGGAAAAAAACCTGCTGGGATTACTTGCCAATCTGCCAGTAGCTCCAGCACTGAATGATTGTAACTGTCATTAATTACTGAAAGATCTGAATACCGAGTGCCTGACTTGCAGTTAAATCTACATTCAATTGCATTTTCATAAACTATTAGGAATTCAATTACAAGAGGAAAAGTAAAAGGAAATTTATTTCTTTAAAGATGTAAAAGAGCATGGCAATTGGATTGTGTCAAAGGGGAGGGATGGTTTTCCACTGAACAGTATTTAGGAGAAAACAACTTTAAGCCCTGATTCTCAGGAAACCAGATAAACTTTATAACCTATTTGAAGGATGAAGCTTAGATTTATAAATATATTTATAAGTTGAAGTACTGTACTGTAACTCATGATATTTAGGCTACTAGTCTTGCACTGCCACAGACTCATGGTACAGTCTTGGCAAGACGTGATTTTTATTTCTTTTAGTTTGGTATGGGTAATGTAGAAATAATGCATTCTCTATGAAGAAAGAAGGAACTACCACAATAATTCATTTTATTCTACTGTGTAATAAAAAGTGTAAATGTGCTCTTAATCAGTTCCTCCCTAAGCTAAAATACATATTTTTAAAGAACAGACATCTAATCTTAGTCGAGAAATTGCTACTGACATAAAACTCACTATAGCCATACATAAGTAAAGCTTTCATTGACATTTCATAAGTCATTAACCTGAGTATTAAAAACTGTATGTCTTGTAATGGGGATACACTGTTATTTCATTGCCTATTTTTAGGTAAAATCTGTAGTCGCAGAACCTAAGATCAGAAAGGAAATTTATTCTGAATTCTTTTACGTCAATGAGCTTAACTTTAAAAATTATGTTGAAGCCTTTTGGCTAGAGTGTTAAATATTGGAATGACCTGGTTACTTCAGATCCGTTATATGAATTACACAGGACTGGAGAAACAAATGGCTTATTATCTAACCTTCCTTGACTTGAAGAAGAGTTGTACATCTAGATCCTTGCCTCCTTTCAACAAATTTCTGTTCTAGGAACAAAAGATTAAGCTAAGGAGCCAGCAGGATTTAAAAAATGTGTTAGCTGTGTAACACATCAACATTCTAAAAGCAAGAAGAAAGCAGGAATCAGTAAGACCCTAAGGCCCTTATGAAATTTATACATAAATATGACTATTCACCGTAAGTACAGAAAGCACAAATATATGAATTTGGAGAACCAGAGCTATATATCTATAGATATGAGATTGAATATTAGGAAAAAGTTTTACGCTGAAAGGGTTATTAAGCATTGGAATGGGCTGCCCAGGGATGTGGTTGAGGCATCATCCCTGGAGGTATTTAAAAGATGGGCTGACATAGAATCATAGAATCATAGAATCATAGAATCATAGAATCATAGAATCATAGAATCATTTGAGTTGGAAGGGACCTTAAAGATCATCGAGTTCCAACCCCCCTGC
>JAOXNO010000001.1:176066753-176079435 GCA_028565335.1 Limnodromus scolopaceus
AACTTCCCTGGGCAACCTGTTCCAGTGCCTCACCACCCTCACTGTAAAGAATTTCTTTCTGGTGTCTAATCTAAATCCCTCCTCTTCCAATTTAAAACCGTTGCCGCTTGTCCAATCGCTACACTTCTTCGTAAAGAGTCCCTCTCTGGCTCTTCTGTAGGCTCCCTTCAGATATTGATATGCTGTTATAAGGTCTCCCCGGAGTCTTCTCTTCTCCAGGCTGAACAACCCCAACTCTCTCAGCCTCCAAAGCTGGACACAGTACTCCAGGTGGGGTCTCACGAGTGCAGAGTAGAGGGGTTGAATCACCTCCCATGACCTGCTGGCCACACTTATCTTGATGCAGCCCAGGACGCAGTTGGCTCTCACATAGTGCTTAGTGACACGGTTTAGTGATGGGTTTTTATCAGTTAGGTTAATGGTTGGACTAGATGATCATAAAAGTCCAACCTAGACAATTCTATGATTCTATGATTCAATTTCCAAATAAAATAGAAGTCCCTTATTACTCTCACTGTGTGTTCCTCTCATCATCTTTTGTCCATCTATTTGTCCTTCTTCCTTCCTTCCTTCCTATATATACATGTAAACCCAAAGTTATATATGTATATACATAAGTATTTTTAACTGTTGATCAGTAACTACCAAATCTGACAGGAAAAAAAATATTAAAAACTATTGCACTTGGCATTTTAATTGAGTAGAGAAGAACAGTCCAAATTAGTAAATATTATTCTTTATATATCTACACTGAAGGAGAGACTAGCAGAGTTCAGATATCATATAGTCCATTTGGCAGAGGCCAGATAATTAGTAGGCATGCATACCACTTTAGACATGCCACAAACATGGCATATTTTATATTTGAAAGTGACACATGTGACAGGGGTAGGGGCAAGGCTGAGAGATATTTACAGCGGAAGATGGAAGCGAAGGACACAGATGTGTGAAAAGCCAGGGTTCATTAACTCTATGGTGCATAGAAGTTCTTTGCAGAACAGACCTTTCCCTTGAACCAATCACATCATATGAATAGGAATAATAGATAATACTTGTCATATATAACAATAAAAAGAAATTCCCAGTTTGAAATTTTCCTATGATGAAAAAGACAGCTTTGTGTTGAAGTAAAGGAGACATAAAGTCAAAGATAATTGTGTTACTTATGTTCACTTGAAATACCATACTTACTAGAGGAGGAAATTTTTTCAGTAAGCAGAGTCTTCAGAAGGAAAAATAAGTTAAAAACACAATCATGAGTAAGTAGAGAAACATCACAAGGGAACACACCAAACAACTGGATAAAGTAAGTTAAGTTGCTTATTTGGTACCAGTTCTCTGATTTGTAAATTCAGACATTGTCATAAAAATACATATGTAGAAATAAACATATGGTCTAATTTTTACTGAAGAAAATAATTGAAATTGTGGAATTTTTATGAGGTAATATTTGAAGAACAATTGATTTATTTTCCAGTAGGGTATATCATAAAGGAGGGGTTTCTGATCCAGAATGCAAATCAGCATAGGTGATAATGAGCTATTAAGTCATGAAATCAGCACTGACTATTATCTCTACTACCACCTGTATATCACTTTTATCAGATTAGGAATATTGAATCACAAACATTTCTTATTTTCACTTCTTTTAAGCAGTATTTGCTGTATTTGAGTGATTCTGCTGTTGATGATATTGATGAAATTGTATATTTTTCTCAGTGGATAGAATTTGAAAGTGGGAAAGAGGATCACAATTTGTCTGTCACCAAACATCACATCATCTGTCAGCCACATGTTGCCCAAGGAAATGGGCAAGCTGTTAGCCTGTTCGTAATTTTAGTTTGTTTTTATTCAGCTTGGCTTGTTCTCTTGAGTCACTAATTAAAGTTTATGTGCTCTGATTCAAAATAAAAAGTTTTTCTTTCTTCCTGAAAATGCGTGTTTTAATGAAGAACTACCTCAATTTCATACCATATTATTTATATCATAGATTGCAAGGTGTTAAGTTCTTGTCTTTACAGAAACAGAGAAAGATTTGTAGGATTGATCTGACAGTTCCCATCATAATTACTGCTGTAAAAAGAGTAGTTCCTGATAAGCTTGTATTTCTGTGCTCCCAAAAATATGAGAAAAATAACCAACAATGGGGGTGAATTTTTGACTAAAAGTAAATTTGAGAAAAATACAATGTTGAATTCTGTGAAGATTAAATTACACCTTCATCTTTATGCTGAATGCAATCAGCATAAAAAACAACAAAAAAAATTCTTTGTTTATTTCTTCTGGTAATCAACAACATGATTTGGAAAGTTTATATGAATTGGAATTAAAAGCTATTGCTACTTTTTTTCTCCTTCTGTTGAGCACTGGTTACAAATCATTGGACAATTTAAGTCTGAAGGGACATCAGGAGATGGTCTGGTCCAACCTTAATAAGCAACACCACCTTAAATTGTTTAAATAGAATGGAGGAGCTAGCTTAGTATTCTTTGCAGAATGTCATGTTATAAGATTATTAACATAAATAGTTATGCATAATGATAAAGATCCAATTATTCTTAGCCTGAAACATGGTACCATATTGCTACCAACTGCTATTTATGTAATTCTTTACCAGCATACAGATTTGCAGAGATTTTCTCACATGGAACTACAACAAGCTTTCTATCTATGGAGTGAAAGGCTCGATGGGTCCAGAGAAGGGCAATGAAGCTGCTGAGGGGTCTGGAGAATAAGTCTTATGAGGAGAGGCTGAGGGAGCTGCGGTTGTTCAGTCTAAAGAAGAGGAGGCTGAGGGGAGACCTTATCGCTCTCTACAACTACCTGAAAGGAGGTTGTAGAGAGGTGGCGGTAGGTCTCTTCTCCCAAGTTACAGGAGATAGGAGAAGAGGAAGTGGTCTCAAGATGCACCAGGGGAGGTTCAGGTTGGATATTAGGAAAAATTTCTTCACTGAAAGGGTTGTCAGGCATTGGAATGGGCTGCCCAGGGAAGTGGTTGAGGCACCATCCCTGGAGATATTCAAAAGACGAATTGACATGTTCGGGAATATGGTTTAGTGTTGGTGTGTGGGTTTTTTGGTGGTTGGTTTTTGGTTTTGTTTTTTTATGGTTGGACTAGATGATCTTAAAGGTCCCTTCCAACCTAGGTGATGCTGTGAATCTATGATTATCTAAGCCTATTGCTGTGAGGTTTATTACTCTGACCTCTCTACTTAATACTTTAATTCTTCCCCATCACCTTCTACACGGTAACTACAGAAGGAGGAGTAGTCAGGACATTTCCACTCTGTCTATAAGAATGCATAGTTTTTCTTTTATTCATTAGCTCTTCCTAGAGGAGGCAATTCTCTCAATGTCTTTAAAGACCCCTAGTACAGAAAACCATAAAAATAATAGTAAAATGACTATTTTAGACCCAAAGAACATGTTGCCTTCATAAAGTTGAATTTTATTTTTTTTTAAATGCTGTTGAATTAAAATGTTACATATATGGCCAAGACTGCTCTACAGTCTAAATACTGAGGAAATCTGGGACAAGTTCGCTAAACTATATGAAATTAAGGAAAAATAAATGTTATGATGGCAGTTAGTTATGTCCAATTGGTAAAATAAAAAGGAATTAATCAACTTTTTTTTTTTTTCCTAAATTTTGTCATCGGGCTGTTGCATACTCAGCTTTAAGCCATGGTTCAGGAAAGCAGTGTCATTCACAATGAGATATATGCCCTATACGATGTGTTTGGGCACCAATTTAAATAGGCATTCATTTATGTATATCCTTCCATGCTTTCTTAGTCTTGTATTAGAATCATTAACATCATATATGATGTGGGTTTTTTTCTATATTGATATTTTGAATGTAATGGACCAGATGCGTAGATGAAATTTTAATCAAATATATTGAATTTTACAATGCAAACAAATTTAGGAAAATACATTGTGTTCTTCTGTTACAGATATAAGTGACTTGAATTTATTTAACTTGAATTTATCTAACAACTCATAAGAAATTTGAAATAGGGGAACCACTGGAAACTAACGCTTATCTTTCTTTTGACAGAAGTAGCATTTTTAATAAGTCACTAGAAAACAGAAAGACTAAAATTGTCTGAATAAATGACAAAACATGCGAACACTAAACAGATTAATATCCTATTCATCTGAATATGGATAAAATAAACAGTGTAGAGGCTGTTTTTGCAGTTTGGATGAGTTGAAGAATGAGGAAAAAATGTAGTATGACTTTAGGAAAAATCCAGTAGTTTGAACCCCCTCAATATCGAAAAGATATCTGAAAAGCTAAAAGAAAGATGAAAAACCCCAATATTCTGTCTGGAGTCTGTTGGTCATCTTTCTTTGTTTCATATCTTGCTAATTCCAATCACATCCATCTGGAAGCTCTGATTCCTGCCACTTGGTAAAGTTAACTTTACAGACGTAGCAAAAAGCTGAAAATTCTCTTCTATAGAAATGTACTTCTGGGCAGTTAATGGTCTTCACATTTCTGTGTCCTCTCACTTTTCACCAAACCCAATTCTTCTTTGGACAACGCTAAAAAAAAAATGTACAAGCTATAGTCTGTAGAACTGTATTTTAAAGATTAAGAGGGATGTGCATAATTCCTATGGAAAAGGACTAAATAGGAGATGTGTCTGATTATTATGTGGTTCTAAGAAGTGAGGAAAAGAGCAGTGTTGAAGAACACATTTAATCTTTTATCTCTCCACAACAAAGATTTTTTTTCTTCACTTTTTTTTAACATATGTCGTTTAGAAAGATCTCCACTGTGTATCATGGAGTGAGTATGATCTTTTATTCGTTTGGCTTTTTTTCCCCCTTCTTTAGTCGTATATAAGCACAAAGGAAAAGAGAATTTTGAAGCTAATGATTTTGAACCAATTCTAGAAGGAAGGGTGGCATGCACTCAGAAGGGAACTCATCTCCAAAAATACCTTTACAAAAGTTTGTCTTCCTTAAGTTGATATCCTATGAAATAAAACACTTTATTATTAGGTCTCAATTTTAAAAATTATAAATTAGTGATTATACTTCTAAACATTTCAAAACCAGTGTTTTGAGTAATTTAAAGACTATCTGGCCAAAGAACATCTTCTAGTTAGAATATCTTGTAGCGTTATATATAATGCATTGATACTTACTTTATCAATGCATATTTACCAACGTGTTTTCTCTGTGTATTGCTGGGAAAAAAAAAAAAGGAAAAGTGAGGAAATAAATTGCATTTTTTCTAATTATAATTATGTTCATGCAGAGTTGTCCCTAAGAATTACACACTCAGCTGAATTAAATGCCTAGAATTTCAAAGAATCTTAGAACGTACGTGAGCATGCAGTAATCTTTGCTATGTCTTCTTGAGCTGATGTACTTGAATTCTGAGCAAAGTTTAGGATTAATTGTTTCTGATTCATGATTACAGCTAGAACCCGTGGATTAAATCAGGAACAAAGCATATCCCTAAGGCAGAAAGAACTAATTGTAGGAATAGGATGGCCCATATTAGATTTCACATAACTTAAGTACTAATTGGAAACAACTAAGTTAGGAGACTAATTGAACTCCATAATTCATGCAGAGAGATATTTCAAAAGCCAAAAAATTCATTAGCTTTTCTTCTTAAACATGAAGAAAATCTTTAATACCGACATAGAAGTGTAGACTCATGTCAGTGATTACTGGCATACTCTATAAGACAACAAAAACCTCTAAGCCTGTAGTCAATGATCACACATCTCTGTGACAATGGACTTGTACACAAATAAGGTGAAGACCAGTTTTGTGAGAAACATTTTTTTTCTCAGTAATTGGAAGGCAATAGGGAAGGGAAATAATGGCTGTTATCAACCTCCTTACTTGTGCTGTTGTTGCATAGCATCTCTTCAACATTGCTTTGACAAACATCATTTTAAAAGAAGTGAAAAAAACCCAAACCAAGAAAACAAGCAAAATGCCTCTACCCAGATATGCTTCTGAATATTGAAAAGTGAATAAATAAGATATGGAGCCTACTAATTTTATGGCTTTGTGCATTAATAGAAAAGTTTAAATAAACAGTGAACACAGCATAAAACTTATAGGTAGAATGAAGTAAGATAAAAAAAGAGATTAAATGCTGATAATAGATGGGAAAATATGATTGTTCGGGATAAATCAAAGTAGAAAAGTAAATTACTTAAGTTACTTACTAAAAGATTTACTTATAAAGGTTAGTAGTTCTGAAAACAGCCTAGGTAATAGTGTCCATGTTCAGTACATACTCATCCCAAGAGATTTTATTTCAGATGCTCTTTGCATGTGTCACTCATTGAGGTCACAATACCATAATCTGCTACAGGAGCTGTGCCATTTTTCTAATATATTTCCTGCTTTGAAAAGATGTATCTTTCCAGTCCAAGTTTTTGTATTAATCATCTGCTCTCAAAAGTGATATTGTTTTTCTGGTTTGCATCCAAACTTCTACACACTACTACTTCAAACACAATAATGAGCAAAAGAGACTTCTAGGATTAAATTTAACAGTCTAAATCAAAGGAGAGAAAGAATAAGAAGAAGAGTTCAAAATTGTCCCAAAAAGTCTCTCAGAACTGCTGCCAAGGCAGCTCTAGGAAAAAAAAATCATAATGCAAAGTCCAAATAAATTATTTATCATCACAGAAAATAAAAAAGAGAAACTGATATGGTTAGTGAGGGAAAAAAAACCAAACAAACCCACATCTATCCAAAAAGAGTTTGACTTTTTCATGTTTTATTACTTTTTTGTCAAGACCAAGCTTCACAATAACTTAATTTTCTACATTTTTAAACAATAAAGAGACCTAGGATAAAGGATGCAATTTAGCTGGGCATTGCTCCTTGAAAAAAGAGGTCTGAACATAATGTGTAATCTTGATGGGGTATAAGCAGGAGTGTAATTAGGTTTTGCTTATCCAATATGTATGTCAATATACGGACAGTACAACAGTCTATTGTGTTTGCGGGCAGGTAAATTTCTCATTCAGTGAGGGGATAGCTCTTCTAAAAAGCAAACACAGAACTTAATTGATAGTGAATGTTTAATTCATTTTCATAAAAATCAATCGTATTTCTCAAGGGGATAAAGGTGAATTAATTCATTTATCTAGATCTTTAAAGCTGATGCACAGTAAACATGAGACGTTTAACAAAGGTTAAAGAGTGCTTGTTGAGAGCCTTCAAGATAGCAACACTATTTTGATTTGTTTGATTTCTTAACACTGGGAGGATTATTTGTATTAAATTATCACTATATCATTCCACAGTAGAACAGGTGCTTCCTCATGTTATAGTCCTATTACTAGATATTTACCACTCATGTAAATTCATAACACATGCAACATGATTGAAACAGGAAAAAAAGCCTATCTTGTGTCTGAATAGAAGTAAAATTAATTGTTTTTTACATATGAAAAATGTAAAAAAAAAAAAAAAAAATAGAAAGAAGAGGCTGGATACTAAATGCCAGGAATAGTTTAAACAACATAAAGATCCAAAATACATTAACCAATTTTACAAGCTTATTGTTAGACTTCCTCTGCCCAGAGAGTTTGAGTCTTAACAACAATAAAAAGAATGAAGGCTAGGGAAAAGGGTAGAAGCCTAAAAACTGCAGAGCTTTCATACTGGTTCATTATTATAAATTTTCTTTGCTATTCCCTCCCTTGATTATTCCATCACATGTTGTTTTGGGGGAGGGGGTATGTGAAGAGGGTGTTTTGTTTTTTTTCTATAAATCACAAAACATAAAGAGTCAAAAATAAGCCAAACAATCAAAGAACAAAGATTACAAAGAAATATCCCTCCCATTGTAGTTTTAAATGGCATTTAAAAACATGTATTAAATGTAAATGTATTATGTCCCTAACTTTCCAAATCTATTTGCCCAAGTAGAAATCCCCCATCCAGGATGTGCCTGGAATTTTCTGTTGTTAAAGTTGCTACTAAAGAATTGAGAGATGGTCACCAGGAGAGGCAAGGACCCTGCTGAGAATGAAGAGTTGAATATCTAATAATGAAGATACCATTCCTCTTCATATTCAGAATAAAATAAACTGAACATCTCAGTCACTAGCATTTCTTGAATAAAAAAGCATTTTTTGGTCTGCTTTAGGTAGAGATAAGAATTAAACAATTTATGATCAATGGTCAGGCAGGTCTTAGTTGTTAACAGCACTAAGTGCACATTGCATTGCAAATTCAATCTGCTCCCTCCAAAAATGGCAAAGGACAAGCAAAACTATAGGTTCAGCCGCACATGTAAAACATACACTTCCAAATTCAATTGCCCCTCATATGCATGCCAAGGACTCAGTCACATTGGTATTTATTTGATGATGAACACTTGCAACTACAAAAAAGTTACTTTAGAGGCCATTGGTTAAAGCTAGGTCTGTGTATTATTATTGTCAAGAATTGCCAGAAATCTTATGTATAAGAAGACTTAATATCAGGTGTAAATCAGCTGAGGAGTGCTGTAGTTACTAGACCTTGGTGGAACTCGATGATCAAAAACGGGGAAATGTACCTCAGTTCTGTTCCTCTGTCCAACTTTGAGCTAGGGAATATTTTGAATCCTTTGCATTCAGCTTTTTAAATTGGGTATGATGCCATTTAGTCAGATTTATGATGATTGATCCAAACATAATGGCCAGTCAATAAGATAACCAGAAATAGATTGCAAGTTCTTATATGAAGGTCTCGTAAAGGTCTGACTTTTAGCATGCAGCTACTACAATAATGTGAGGCAAGCAAAAGTCTGAATCAATAGGATATTAGGTATGTGCTATATCTAATTACAAATATAGAAAGGTATAGGCAAATCCAACTATGTAGCATATGTGGTATAGCTTACTCATCTATGCTCACGTATCAGCCAACTCATATTTAAAGAGAATAAAAAATGCGTCTGGATGTTGTTAAAGAGTAGTTAGCTATCTAACAGGTTTTCTGTTCTGATTGACTACACAGGCAGCTTTAAGACATCTTGTTTATATGCCCGTACTTTATTCACAATATATGGCTTTTTTTAGTGTTTTCTTAACCACTGCATTAAAGTGAGCTGCATGTGATTTGTTAGATTTATTTTATTTTATTTTTTATTTCATAAGGAAAGCTATTATTCTAGCTGTTCAGGAAAAAAAAAAACAAACAGTGAAAACTATGAATTAGTTCCCACCCAGAATAATAAACAAAACAGGATATCATAGTTAAGAATACAACAGTGTATTGCACAAAATGCCATTCTTATTTTGTTCTTAAATTTTTAAGTAAATAAGAAAGCAACTGCTTTAAAGTACTCCTGGAAAAATATATGCTGATTCATTCTGTTGAATCTTTCTAAAGAAGTTAATGTTTGGGTGAAAAATCCTCTCCCAGAGGAGAGAAGCTGGAAGCTTGTTACCAGCCACTGCATGATAAATAATTTCAGTATGTATATAGAAATATGTTATAATCAGGTTCAGTATAATAATATAGCTGTTGCATCATTTAAAAAACTGTACCTTCATATGCAGAAATCAAGAGTGGGTTCATGACCGGTAAAGATCTACACTGCATCATTCAGTCCTGTACAGAGATATTCCAGCTACCCCAGCACAAGCTGGATCTGGAATTAGAAACAGTACTGTTGTGCCAACATTGTGCTGTGCCACAGCCAATTAATCCTGTTCGGGGGCTACTCTGACACCAAGACCCAAGTGTATATCTCTATATAATACTGCAGAGTTCTTTATATACATGCTAGGATGTTTGGACATTCCTTACATGTTACAACATTGTGTGGTGCAGGAATACTCAAATATCCTGATTTACTGTGCAAAGCACAATGACCTTTGATATATTAATGCAGCATTTAGTGTTTAATCCCATACTGTTATGAAAACTAATTACATTTTCAAAAACTAATTATACGGCAACAGAATTTCACAGCCTCTGACATCAGGATGGTTCCAACACACTTCAGAGAAAGGTTGGTACTATTCCAGGCTAGAGTTTTAGACTTAATTTCTAAAGGTATATCAATATTCTATACTGAAGTATAAAATATAATAATAATTATATAATATATAAACGTGAGAAAAAGAACCAAACCAACTAACCCTGATATTTCTGGCAGTCTGCTCATGACAACACAGATGCCAAAGTGAGTGCATTATGAAATACTGGATAAGTATTCAGATGATAATGTCTGATGTGTTGTAGTCCTAAAGAGCAGAAGTTACACTTGTTCAAGCACATTAAGAAGATAAAGCAACTCTTCTTGTATACTGCTGTTAGTGTCTAAGCTGACTGCTTTCAAGAGACCTCATATTTGCCTGAATAAGCTGTACTTGCACTTTTGAATAGCAATGCATTTATACAGAGTTAGTTATTTTATGTGCACATCTTAATTATAATATTAGGCCTGCTCTTGTTAATAAGGAAACATTTGTTTTGCTGCAGCAGGGAACAAAAAACAAGTAATCATTTAATGGAAATCTCACCTTCTCTGAATACACCTTGTATTTTGAATGTTCTCTTTTCCGTGTGATGTTGATTCTGTTTGTTGTCAATTCTTTGAGCTATTAAACTCTGACTGTATTTCTGTGCTATATATACCAGTACACATACTGTATGTACACCTTAAATATATCATGTAAGGTGGGAAAGCAAGTACCATTAAGACAAAATATTGTCAAATACAATGTAGAGTGTACACTTACCTCAGGTTTGGAGTTGGCCCGTTGCTTACTAATATTGAAAATATGTCACATACTTTTATGTCTAATGAAAGGAAATAAGATATAGTAAGGTTTTTTACTTTGGACTTCTCACATAACCTAAAAAAAATACAGTTCCACACCTGTAACAGTGCAATAGTAACCATAATATATAGTGTCAATTCAGGAAAACTAGGGCATTAACAAGGTATATGCTATCTGAGTGATAAAAAGGATCCAGAACCTTTGCATGGTGGATCCACCTACAGCTTCATTTCATATTTTTGCAGCTGTTTCATTAGGGTAGTCTGCATTACTTAGAAGTTCAATGAGCAAATTTTGCCTAGTTCTAAGCCTGACTAAATACCAATACTTGCTCAGATAGGATAGAACACACTTTATGCATACACAAAGTTCTATGACTCTGTACTTGGAAATCTTCTTAAGCAACTTTGCCTACACACGGTACCAAATATGTCATCTCTTTATACAGCAATAAGAATGGTGGTTTTTCAAATTAGGTCCATTATGAAAAAAACCCAAAACAAACCAAAACAAAAACAAAACCCCCCCAAACCTCCCCACACTTAATTCACTTAATTAAAATACTTAGATTAAAAATCTTGGTAAAATGTGTTTATTGTAAGTTTTGATTTTGGTTTTTTTCTGACTAGAATTTCTTTTCTCCTCTAAAATTCAGGAAAATGATAGAAAAAAAATAATATCTACAGCACTTTAATCTTTTTATAATAAAATCGTTCCTTTTTTTAAGAGGCAGACCCAATTTCTATATCCTCTTCTCATACTTTTTCTTCACTCTTATGATGATTTCTCTAAGTTAAAGAATGTAACGAGCCTGGGGGAAAGGGGCCAAGGGTAGGGGTGAAATTGGGAGCCCAGGTCAAGTCCGTCTACACAAATGCACACAGTATGGGCAACAAACAGGAGGAGCTGGAGGCCATTGTACATCAGGAAAACTATAATATAGTTGCCATCACAGAAACGTGGTGGGATGACTCACACAACTGGAGTGCTGCAGTCAATGGCTATCAACTCTTCAGAAGGGATAGACAAGGAAGAAGAGGTGGTGGGGTGGCCCTCTATATCTTAGAGACAGATTTGAATGCCTAGAAGTTAATAATGGGAATGACAGTGTAGACTGTTTATGGGTCAGACTCAAGGGGAAGGCTAACAAGGCAGACATCATGGTGGGAGCTTATTACAGACCACCAAACCAGGATGTAGAAGTGAATGAAACATTCTACCAACAACTGAAAGAGCTCTTGCAATCCCTCGCCCTTGTTCTCGTGGGGAACTTGAACTTCCCAGACATCTGCTGGAAATATAACACAGCAGAGAGGGAATAATCCCGGAGGTTCCTAGAGTGTGTGGAAGACAACTTCCTAACAGAGCTGATGAGCAAGCCAACCAGGGAAAGTGTCCTACTGGACCTGCTGCTTGTTAACAGAGAAGGTCTTGTGGGGGATGTAAAGGTTCAAGGTCATCTTGGGCAGAGTGATCACAAGATCATAGAGTTTTCAATTCTTGCAGAAGCAAGACAGGGAGCCAGCAGAACTGCCACCTTGGGCTTCTGAAAGGCAGACTTTGGCCTGCTTAGGAGCATGGTTGAGAGTGTACACTGGGAGACAGTCCTGAAGGGCATAGGTGCCCAGGAAAGCTGGTCATACTTCAAGGAGGAACTTTCAAAAGCACAGGAGGCAGCCATCCCCAGGTCCCATAAAACGAGCAGATGGGAAATAAGACTGGTCTGGCTAAATAGAGGGCTTTGGCTGGACCTCAGGGAGAAAAGGAAAGTCTACAATCTCTGGAAAAGGGGGTTGGCGACTTACAAACAATATCAAGGTGTAGTGAAGGTATGTAGGGGAAAAATTAGAAGGGCGAAAGCCCAAGCAGAACTTAACTTGGCTACCACAGTTAAAGATAACAAGAAG
>JAOXNO010000001.1:176079535-176103696 GCA_028565335.1 Limnodromus scolopaceus
CTGCTTTAGCAGGGGAGTTGGACTAGATGATCTCTAGAGGTCCCTTCCAACTCTGTCAAATCTGTGAATCTGTAAATACAGGAGATGATATGTTATCTATTATGGCTAATTTAAGGAAAAATATCTTTTTTCCGTATCTAATAGTATAAGAAACTATATAGGCTGGAGAACCAGAAAATAAGTTTGGAAATTTTTTTTCTGGAATGACCCTTCATTTCCAAGTGGTTGTGATATCACAGTTTGCTTCCCTGTAGTTTTAAAAACAATATTGATCTAGGAGCTTCATAGGAACCCATGCTGACATCTCTGCAATCACAACCTTTTCTTTTTAATTTCCTTGAGCAAGTGGAACTTCAGCAATTTAAAACTGTAACTGAACAGCCCCATCACAACTGACAGGTCTTCAGGACACGTTAGCATCTCTGGAGAAGCACCTCAAAACCTAATACTAATGTCTCCATCTATTCAGTGATGTAGCAGCAATTACATAGGTCAGTGCATATCTTATGTCAGGAGATGTCATGTGACAGTCTAGTGTAAAAGGAAGTAAGGCATTTCAGTGGTACATGAAAGCATATATAAATCAAATATACTTCAGTAGAGAAATATATATCAAGCAGTAAATTATTTGTCTTCAGCATATACCATGTTCCTAAGTACATATCTTTCTTGCTTAGTTGTAGTCAATAACCAGTCAAGAGTTTCAAATAATCTGGGGCAAGGGAAAGATTGGCAATATAGACTATTTTGCTTCACATACATGATTTAACCTTTTTATACAAATAATTTTAAATTTTAGCAAATTTCACTTTTAATTAGATGTTAATAGGAAATAGTTTTCCTATTCCACAAGAAATATGGAGATGTAAACATTTATCCTTACCACTGAAAAGATAAGAACCTTGAAAATTTAAAGTGGTCTTTGTCTCTCTAAAAAAAGAAATAGAATATTTCAAATGGTTTCATCTAATGTTTGGGTTTGGGTTTTTTTTCTTTTTTCTTTTTTTACATTTTAATTATAATTATTGTTTTAAAAGATGACTTTCTTCAAATGAACGTATTTTCCCATCTGCAAGATATTAAAATGTGATGCTTCAACAATTTTGAAACTTCTTTTAAAATGGCTTTTGAAATGGAAAATTCTTTTAAACAGTCTTTTCCTCATACATAGTTTCCATTTCAATAAATGAATATATATAGGAAGAGGGAGAATGGGAAATGGTGACAACTGGGAGTAGTGAGCAAGTGGCTTCGTGGTCCTAGTTGCTGGCTGTGGCTAAACCATGATATACAGAATATCTTATTTTGAAAGGGAAATAAATCTGAAAACTTTAATTTCAGAAAACTTACTGACTTCTGCTTTGCTATTTTTATTTTTTCATTTCAAGGATGATATATCCATTGCTTATACAGAATAACTGCACTGTTTACTAATTTTATTGCAGAATTTTTAATTCATGAATCAATTATCTACTTTTAAAATGTTATTTGGACGTTTTACTGGTTGAAAAGAACTGGAAAAGTTAGATGAGGAAAATAAAATTATTTCCAATAAAAACATATAAATAAATATTATTGTGAAAGTCCTGGAAAGCAGTCTTTTGGAGGATTTAAGATATATGGTTTCTCTTAAAGAAGTCTATTCTTTAAAAGCTATTCTATTATGCATTTTAAATCTAGTGCAACTGGAATTTTATTTTTTCACATTCCAACTAATAAGTAACTTTTTTTTTTCCTGTTAGTAAATGTAATCATGCTTTATGCTCATATGACTGAAGACTTCTTCGTTTTCTGGCTTTTTTGAAATGTTTCATAAAGGCAGTTTGTCAAGTAATTGGTGATCTTTCTCTTCTCAAAGCAACTATAAACTTCTTCTGTTGTTACTGTTGTTTTGTTTTAATCATGCTTAAATTAATTTATTTTCTCTGGAAATAAATATTTTGCTGGCTTCAGAATAGACATTAATCTTATGATGGACCCATATGGTTAGCAGTGTACCCTACAAGTTATCAGGTCATTTTTTAACAAAACTTGTCTCACAAAGTCAAAAGCTTTTTCTCTGCTCCTCCCCACTCCTATGCTATGGAATTTTAATTTGTCTTGACTTTCATAAACTCCATTTGGGAAGTGAGTCAGTTTCTGTGGTGGAAAACCAGACTATGTCTCCTTTAGTTCAGGCCCTGTTAGGTGTTGAATAGGCATTTACGTACAGCTGTTGCCTCGAGTTTCGAAAATGAAGAAACAGAGAAAGGATAGTAAAAGTCAATTTAATTTCTCTGTTCTGCTCTAACATCAGCATCTGAAGTTATACATTATGCCAGCAGAAGTCATAACCAAGGACTGGCTACCCATGGGCACAACACTAGGCAAAGGTATAAACACCTGTATATTCTAAAGTAGTCATGCATTGCTTCTCACACTCAGAAATCATAGAATCATAGAATCATTAGGGTTGGAAAGGACCTTAAAGATCATTGACTTCCAACCCCCCTGCTATGGGCAGGGACACCTCCCACTAGAGCAGATTGCTCAAAGAGCCATCCAGCCTGACCTTGAACACTTCCAGGAATGGGGCATCCATGACTTCCCTGGGCAACCTGTTCCAGTGCCTCACCACCCTCACTGTAAAGAATTTCTTTCTCGTGTCTAATCTAAATCTCCCCTCTTCCAATTTAAAACCGTTGCCCCTTGTCCTGTCAAGGGGCAAATGAGTATTTATTTTACCTACCGTTAACGGTTTTCTTTTGTATGTAACATGTGCAATGTAATCTGAAAATTGAAGCTGAGTGTCTTACATTTATCACATATAAAATTTGATCTGCTTATACTCATCTAATTAATTTTGTCTTGTTATATCATGTGTTAGAATACTTTGGAATCATTACAAATAAAAATAATTCCCTCCTCCCCGCCAGCCCCCCCCCCCCGATTTTCCAAGGATTAAAATAGATGTTAGTAGTTTTTCATTTCTATATGTAAGCATTTCTTAATTCTATAAGGCTGGAAGAATCTGTAATTTGAACTCCAGATTTTGTGAGCTGATATATGAGAATGTGGCTCATGAAAACCAATTTGTCCTTTAAGTGTTGTTCAGTAGAATAGAACAGTTGTTGAACAACAACATTTAATTCAGCCTTTTAACACTCAGATAACTTACTAATATTTTTTAATTGAGTTCAAATATATTACTCTCTCTCAGTCCTAAACAGCCAGGTAGATGGGTGAGGCATGAGTGAAAAAGGGGAGAAATCGGACTCACAGTCAAACATAACATTGCAGTGTACCTATGTTTCAGGCTCAGAAACCTATGCAACCTACCAGCAGCGTAACAGGGAGAAAGACAACAGAAAGAAAAAGAAGGGCAGACAATCAAGTCATTTAGCCAAGTTGGTTCCCTGTTCAAGAACTCTGCACATCGTGAGTTGGGATTTATTGGGGTTTTTTTGTTAAATGTAGTGAGGCTTATGATTCAACTGTATTGCTCTTGGTTCTCCAGAATTTGTTTGGCAACCCTTGACATTGAATAACTTTTGTTTCAGAAACATAAATTGATGACAAAGGGGATGATGATTTAGTTCTTCAAAAATTTCAGTAGAAACAAATGCTACTAACAAGAACATACATTCCTGACATTCAAACTAAATTTATTATGTAACAGATCTTATAGGAGTCACCCCATCTAAAAAATCTTGAGGTCTAGAAAGAGGATTCCTTCCCAGAGTAACACTCTGCCTTTTGGGTCCCAGTATTCCCCCTAGTCCTTGGTATCTTCCCCTATTCCACAGGGGAACCATCTGCAGGAAGTGCTACCGGGTTAATTTGCTATATTATCAAGAATTCTTTTGCTTTATAGAGGCTAGATATGACCCACAGACAACATGAAAAGCAGACAGATGGTAAAATTTAAGCTACATAAACGGTGACATTTATGATTGTGGTTAATGCATCTCATCAGGCAGAAACATTAAACCCAAATCTAGATCTCAGCACTTTTCCGTTTCCATAGATTTGAAAGTGAAACCTGCCATCAAACATTAAAAAAGATCTTTCCTGCAAATATAACAAATTATCTTTACCTGTAATGATCAAAGCTGGATACATTTGCATGGTTTCCCTACTGAAATTATTTATTCAATAAAATCCACAAACTCTAACCAAGGGCTCTCATACTTAAATTCTCTTCATTAAGCATTGCATTTTATGGTCTAAAAATATTTTAAGCTGAATTTTCATAAAACTCCTGCACATGTGTGGCTAGTCGAGTTGATCTCGGGGAAAAAAAAAAAAGAGAACATTCCCTGTGAGTGATCTGCAAATAAAAGCAAAATGCAAGGCCTGTCTTCTGCTGGAAGAAAGCATTCTTAAATGTAACTTAATATCATAACTTATCAAAGATAAAAGATTTCCAAAATACACTGGTTTTAACTTTGCATTTTTCTCTCAGTATGTACACATCCTGACTTTTCTCTCACTCCCATTATTGTCTACTACCTTGACAAATAATTTGGGGTTTTTTTATGGTTCCTCTAGGTTTTCCCTTCCTTAGTCTGTCGCCTGAGCTTTTGATTCAGACCCAGTTTTCAACCCTGTTTTCAACCCAATTCTCAACCCAGTTCTGTTTCTCAAACATGTATCCTTGCTAACTCCTTTCAGACTTACACTTCATGCTTTTTTCTATCATCTCCTAAGAGAAAACATGACATAGTAGTAGTCAATATTTTGTCAATGACTCAGATATTGCTCACTGTGAGAACATAATCTCTAAGTTCATGTCATTGAATTCAACGAAGAAGGTTACTGTCATATGTAGCAATTCTGGTTTTTAATCAAATTTTTAATAGTTAGCCCTCAATGACCTGCACTCTGAAAATATGATTCTGTAGATGCTTTTGTACTTTTTAATTATACTTTCTCCATGGTAAAATATTTTACATTCTCTTACTAAAGAAATCTTGTTAGTTCAAAAATTCATATAACAACAAAAATAGAAAGCAATCAATTCGACTGCTACCAAAATAAACTATTAAATTAAAAAATTAACAAATTATTTCATTTTAAGCATTATAAATCTGCCCTTTCACTCTGCCAGGCTCTGACCAGCTATTCTATTCAAAGTTTGTAGACACAAGGACTTCCCTGGTTTAGAATTTTCTCTGAGCACATTGCCCTCTATTACCTCAGACAACTTTGAAGTCAATGAAATCTGCTACTGGTAGCCCAGCAAAAACTCAGATTAGCTGAAGCCACCAAATGATGAAGACATGATATAACACAAATTGTTTTTTCTATAAATAACACTGTAACCTGTTGCTGTTGGGCCTGAAGATCAAAAGTACTACAAATGCAGATACTTTTTTTTCTTTTTGTGAGTTGTTGTTTGGCCATAAATAATAGGAAGTCTGTTCCTTAGATCACCAAAATGACCAAATAGAGTCACAACTTTTTAGATTATTAACCAGGTTTTCATTATGAAAACAGCAACAGCAGCAACCTCAGCATAAAAGAATCATCAAGTGGTTAAATTTGGAAGGGATCTCTGGAGATCACCTGGTCCAACCTCTCTGCTCAGGCAGGGGCACCTAGAGCCCTATCAGAAAACACAGGAGCATCATTAACAAGAGGGCACTGATGGGCCTGACTACCCTTGCCCACTCCCCTGGGTCTCCTCCTTACCCTGCCCAGGACCCAAGACCCCATGTCACCTGCCCAAGGCCATCAACCTCTGCCCTAGTGACACCACCACAGAGCCAGTTGTCAGCTCCCCACAGCCCTGCTGTACCTGGCCTCAGACTGGGTCGACTATCACACTGTTGATGTTCATCCTTACTAGACACAGAAGAACAAAGTCTATGTCAAAGGAAGCAACTGCTGGGCAGCCCACTGATAGTGAGAGCTTAGGCTACAGTTAAGACAAAACTAAATTAATTCAAGATATTCAAGAACAAAAAGTAAGGATAACTCATTATATACTTTATTACAGGGGGGAAGGAATGGTGAAAGAAAGGTTGAATGGAGGAAGTCTGTGAATAACCCAATAAGAAATATGCACTAAATCTACTCACCTTTCCTCACAGAGCTGTAATTTATAGAAAGAGATAACTATTAATGGGAAGGAGAAATGTAGTTGCGAGTCTTTCTCAGCTTTTAGAAACACTGTTGGCTTAAAAACAGCTTTAAAAGTTTTTTCAGCTTGTTCTGGGAAAAGGACAGAAAGTAAAAGTGAATGAAATGTACCTATAGCGAACTGCATGGATTTTGGTGGAAGGAGGATGCTACACAAAAGGAAAGGTTTATGAACCCAAACACTGTGAACAGATTACTAAACATATGTCAGCACCTACAACTAGGTTCTGAATAGTTATCTTAAGAAAGAACCAGAAACTTACTTTCAGAGCGTGTTACTATTCACAGTATGATGATGGTACTACCCAGTAAGACTAGCTGCCTGGAGAAACCTGTAATGAACTGTTCTTCAACCACATTTCTCCCTGCAGGTTCTCCAGTTTTGTCTCTTTTCTCCCCAAGAGCACACCACAAGGATGATGGATTGGTTTAAGCATGCTTTGTGCTGAAGATGCACTCAGGAGCCAGAACCACGTCATGTGTAATTGTAGCAAGCTTAGTGCAAGAAAGGTAATAAACCTTGTGGTCGGGGAGCCCTGCATGAAGTACAGTAGCAGCTACTACTCAGAAAAGAGGCTCTTTTCTTCACCATATGGAAGGTTCACTGGCCTATTTGGCTAAATGTAGGACAACTGAACCTAAAGAAAGTAGAAGTCTCCCTTCAGATTTGGTTTCTTAAAAACTTATTTTCACTAAAATTATCTGAAAAAAAATCAAGGAAGTGTAAAGAGAAACTTAGGTGCCTTCCGTTAGATGAATTCCCCCAGTATTGTTATACAAATTATTGTGTAACTGCCATGCTCTTTACCCTCTCTTTTTAACTCTCTTCCATCTATTTATCATCCTGTAGCCAGCTTTGACTGAAGAGCACATACACCTTCTCCTTACTTAACACATATTTCTAGTTGATTATGTGAGTTTCAATTGTTATAAGGACTTAATGGAAAACTAGAGTTCATACAAGTGGGGGAAGGGAAAATAAATTGGTGTATTTGCATCTTTCACTAGATGATGTTGAGCATAAAGATGATCAGGAAGTATCTAGTCTCTGCTGTGTTCCCAGGGATCTGTTTATGTGCATGTAATCACTGTGCATAAATTTCCCGTTTGTAAGTTTGTGATTGCAATGCCCCATATTTCACAGATATGTTGTGATGGTAACTGCATTAAAATGAAAATTAAATGGAGGCAATGAGACTTGAGTAAGTATCTTAAAAAAAATAAAAAAGCAGATCTCTTTCTGCATGTCAATCAGACGAGGACATGGGGTTAAAAAGCAGGATTAGCAAGGAAAGGACAGAAATAGATAGGATGTGCCATTTGAACAAAAGAAATGCTGATTCAGGAAGGAAAAGGTTTCAGAAAACTAGGTGTCCAGGTTAGGCCAGCCCCTATGGCAGAACTAATTTGCCCGAGTGATACTTGTATAGCAGAAAATCCAACCTGACATTGACTTTACCAGTACTGCTGGAACAATGTTTTCAGAAGGAAAAAATTTCCTTGAAATAAAGATTTCAATAGAGTCAAAGCACATAGTGCTCTTCCACGTAATGTAAATTTCTTCTTGTTCCTACACAAACCAGGGATGAGAAACAAAGGGGATTTCCATTTTTTATTTGCTTCAGTTTTCTACTTCCTAATACAAGTAGAAAATCAACGAATACACTTTTATAAATTTTCAAAGTTGTTCTAGTATAAGCAGAGGATTAGACAGCAATTGTCAGTGGTTAGTAACCCCCTAACCTATTTTTTACTGTGTATCTTGTCTTGTAGGGAGTAAAATTTTTGCTTTTTCTTATTCTTGAACTACAATCATAGAAGAATTTTAAAATGGAAGTAACAGAAAAAAACAACAGAAGCTACAACAACAAAACAAAAAGCAACAACTCTCCCCAGAATCTTCAAGAATCTTCAGTGTAAACTTGCAGTACTCTAATAGCAGTATCACTGCAGTGAGAGTGAAACACTGATTGCAAAGCCAAGCATTATTGCTGCACGTCTCATTGAGGTAGGATAGGTATTCTTCTTGCAAGTGAGGTTGTGACAGTAAAAGATAGAAAGGACTGTTCCTCTGCATACCCTTTATTTTTCCTGTCTTTGCTTCTTCTTCACAAACCTTTTCCAAGTTTCACATAATGAGAAAATGCATTTATAGTTAAGACAGTCAGACCATGGCTCCTTCTCCATATAAGATCTTTGGAGAGCTTACAAATATAGCAAGTGCAGATTTGTTCCCATTGCTGACGTAGCCATTCTCTGAGGCTCAAGGAGAAGAACAGTAAATGGAAAATAGCTCAGGAGACCTGACCTTGGACTCCAACTGGTATGATGTTGCCACTAGATAGTTGATATGACACATCAGTTCTTCAGTGTATAGGGCTGAAAGAAGCGAACAAAATAATGCCTTTTTGGAGTCTTTTATGGAGGCTTTTTTCTTACTTTGTTTACAAAAGTACAAAACAAACTGGTAGTCATATCACTTTTACAGTATTAGCTGAGTTTCAACATGTTAAGGTCAATGAGCGGAAAAATCACTTTGAAAGTCCTTAACCAGTGTTCCTTGTAGACATGAAAATAAGTCTGCCCGTGTCACATAGTCCTCTGCTTGCTCTAAACTTCTTAAAGCTGGTCACCTGGGGTTACTTACTGCTTCATATTTAAAGCTTTGTTTACAGTAGAATGAAAACACAGTAAGAGATAGAAACTGACTTTCTGCGGAAAGAAATCTTTGTCAACAGCTCAAATTAAATAGTAAAGCTTTATCAGCAAAGAGGTACAACGATCCTTACTTTTAGGTTTAAAGTAGTTGATTTGACCCAGTTTTGGTTAGTTATTAAATTATCCCTGTCATTTGCCTATTTAAACTGTTTGTTTCCTTGGGTAAAATTCCTCTGGCCTAATTTTAGACTTGAAAATGTTTAGGGCTTCCAAAAGGTGACTTGTATTCAAAATAGAACACGAATCACACTTCAGTCATGATTATTTTTCTTCATTTACTGTAAGTGGACATTGGATGACTTAGTGACACTTCACTGTCTACCTTAGATTTCTGAAACTAGGTAAGATTAATATCTTACTAGGTAAGATGAATATCAAAAAATGCATTTCACAATGAATGCACAACAAACATGTTTGCTATCAATCAAATCAAGGCCCATATTGCAACCACATAGATTAAACTTTCCAATAACATCATGGTTCTCTGTATGCAGCTGTCAGTTCTACCTTTGGTTATTGCCCTCTACTTCTACCCAATAGTAGATATCTTCATTTAATTAGCGCCAGTGAATTAGCATCTTCCTCTTTCCCTGCTTTTCCTTCATCTTCAGTCATCACTTTTTTGTTAGGCCACTTTAAGTTCTCTTTATCCTTCTCCAACTTCCATCACATCCCTGTGACTCTACATGTCTTTGGTCTATACCAAATTCCTTGTTCTTTTCACTTTTCTGGAGTCTCTCTTTACTTCTTTTCATTTAATCTGTGTTTCTCAGTCATAAGGTTCAACTGGACAGCAAGACAGGTAGCTTCACAGAAGACATCTCTACTTCACCAAGTGTATTGTCAGCAGGGAGCAGCTTCAGGCACTGTAGGAAACATGCTCATGGGAAGCAGAAGCACCTACCATTGCATTTGAAACCTTCAAACAATGAAGTGGTGCTTCAGTCTTAAGTACAGTTTAGGTCTATGGTAGTCTAAATGGTGTTCATATCTGTGACTTCACTTGAAGAACTCTGTTCAAGAATAAGAGTTCAAGTGTAGATTTTGTTTGAACCTACAGATTCTTAACTCAGAGAGTAATGTCACTCTTTACTGGAATTGTGCGTGTAAGTTTCAGTTTTATTTCATGTGACATTAAAAACCCAAAAACAAAACCAAACCTGTATCAACTTTTATTTTTTAAGTAGTATTGAAAGGGACCTTAGTTTTTTTCAGCTGCCATCTTGCAAAACAGCCTGTATCCAAAGCAGGACTTTTCTAGTGAAGAGCAAGCCACATAGAAAAGTTACTTTACTGTTGCTGCAGTTTATGCCTCACATATGCCAAAAGCACCCCTCTGACATGTGAAACAGAATTTCATTCCTGATAACTACAGGATTATGGAGGAACAGTGAGTCCCCAGAACGCATGGAAGTGGCAATATTTGAAATCAAATATCAGACAGTTTTGTACCAGGTAGAAAGGAGGTATTATACACAATATTAATGAAATATGATGCTCTGATATAGGCAGTAGACTCATTTTATTGAAAAAATAGTGGATGACAGTAATGTTAAATCTGGCATTTGATCATCTAGAAATCCGCTTATCATAAACCCAATATTTTCAGTGATAATACAGCTTCTGTTTCTCACAGAACTTCAGGTTAAATGTAGCCAATGCCTAAGTTTGTTTGTAAATCAAGTAAGATTTTTTGAGCTGATATTAATTGTCATATTTTAATTATATGTTCTTTTCTGAATATATATTGACTTTCCTCAGAGGTTTGTCTTTAAAAAAAAAATAAATATCAACATAAATCAAAACTTTTCGGACATATAAACAGAAATCATACAAATTTCGCACAGATAAAATTACTACACAGCCAGGCTAGTGTCAAAATAGCCATATGCTTTCTTTGCTGCTCAATACTCCTACTGCAGTGTCCCAAAGTTTTGTTAGAGTACTACATCAGTTTGGTGGATTTAGCCATGACCTTTCCTGAACAAAAACAAAACAAAACAAAACAAAACAACAAACCACAAGACCCCAAAACATCACCAACTTAATTTTTAGGTCATTTCAAATAGTATTTTCATTATATGCGTATGAAGTTGGAATATTTATTAAATCCACTTCTAGGACAGTGACATAAAAATATATTTCATTTTTTAATAACAGATTACTTTTCAGATTTTTTTGGGGGGTTTTTTGGTGGACTGTAGGACATGAAAATTAGAAGTTCTCCTATACTTCTATAGCTTCTACCACATCCCTGTGAGTCTACATGTGTTGTCCTGTTTATATTAAGTTCTCTGTTCCTTTCACCTTTTCCCAGGGTAAATTCTTACTTTTAAAATGTTTTTTCCAAGTCTTTTATACATTTCTTCCTCCTTCTTATCTGAGGGGGATGACACTTCCTTTAGTTCTCTCTAATGCTATTGGACATATGGGTTACATCCATGAATCTCTACTTTCTGAAAAGCTTGTTATGATGAAGTGTTTTCATGTTCTATTCATTTGAATCCAACCACACTATCAAAGATATTGATGACCAGATATTTACAAAGCAATAACTTTGAAACTTGGAAAAATGCCTCATAGAGAGTTACATTAAAAATCAACTATTTTATCTGAAGATTTTTTGAGATTTTTATTCAATTTCAGATTACTTCAGATGACATCTGAGAAAATTCCGTTTCTTGCTATATTCTTAAAGGATTTAAGTTTATAGCTGCAAACCATGCAAACTTGCTTTAACTGAATTCCATCTTAAGCCCAGAATAAAATTCTAAGGCTAAAATACATGAATTTTAAATCAAGCAAGAAATAAATAAAAAATGAGTAAAGCTCAGTAAAGCTAAAAAGCTTGTCTTTCTTATTCTTCCTCCTGGAAAAGCTAGTAGATTTTTTAAGTTATTGGCAGGTTTCAGCCCCATAAAATCTACTTACCAAGTACTGAGGTGAAATAGTTTAAGGGCTTTCTTTAGGAAAAAATTCTTTACTGTGAGTGTCGTGAGACACTGGAACACATTGCCCAGGGAAGTTGTGCATGTCCCACCCCTGGAAGTGTTCAGGGCCAGGCTGGATGGGGCTTTGAGCAACCTGATCTAGTGGGAGATGTCCCTGCCCATGGCAGGGGGGGTTAGAACTTGATGATCTTTAAGGTCCCTTCCAACTAACCATTCTACGATTCTATGATTCATGGAATTGAACAGTTTTCTTTAAACTCTCCAACAAGCATGATCATCTTCATTAACTTGTTTTACCTACTTTTCCTTTTTTTGTTGTTTTCATTAGATTTAGCTCTTAATTTGAATCACATGTTAGATATGTAAACTATTTCCACAGTAATTCTGGAATTCTAAAGGGGACAGAGAACAATGTTTTTTCTGTTATTCACAATGGTATTTTAAATTGTAAGGTTCACTAGTATTTTTTTTTCTGCTGGTATTGGCCATGGTCAGAAGCAGAATGTCAGTTATTCAGACTACTCATCTGGGCTGATATATTAGAATGAATATGAAAAATGAAAAATCACTTATCCAAAAAAGAGTGGCAGATTCTAAAATCAGACTAAAATCCTGCTGCCCTTGACTCCAAATATTTTTCCTAGTATTTTATTATTCATTTTAAATCATTTATTGATAAAGTTCTTCTTTCACTAAAATTTCAGATGCCAGAAAAACTTTCTATGTGTCTACAAGCTGTTCCACCTTCGTTTTCTTTGTTCATATGCAGTCCTAATCTTTATAGGCTAAATCTGCAACTAGTGCTATAACCAGCAGAGAAAGCAGGCATAGGAAGAGTTTGATCCCCCATCTGTAATTCTTTCCTCATCTCAGCCTTGTGTTTTGATAAACTTCAGTACTGAGACAAAAGGACAGTTAAATATCTGCTTCATATTAGTAATTTTGATTTCCTTTGTTCTTTTTTCTCAAAGTTTCATTGTCATTTTTCTTTTACTGTATCTCTGAACTATCTTTTTCTTCTGAGGATTATGGCAAACACTAATCCAACTTAGGTATTGAAATTGACCTAATATATCTGTTTGGAATGCTGCCAGCTGTAGAAAAATCTCATTCTTCTTTTCTCTATACATTTCTTTTCAGAATATTACCTGCCACAGAAGAGGCCTTTGATTCACCAGTTAGAACTGTATTTTTGTTTTGCTAGCTGATTTTGCTGATAATTTCATCATTTACTCTGTTATTCTCATTTTTCCCATGTAGTATGCCACAGCTGGAAGGTACAAATAAAACCACCTAGTTAACCTTTTTATATCAGAGATGTGTACTTACAACAGGGCAGCTTTAATGGAAACGAGGCGTCAATTTTGTCGTAAAGGTCTCAGATATTCGTAACATAAAGGAACTCTTTAGAGACTTGATACCAAAACAAACCAAAAAAAACCCCAAAACCAAACCCTGAATTGTTTTCATAGAACCATAGAATGAATCATATAACTGTTTGGGTTGGAACAGTCCTTTAAAGGCCATCTAGTCCAACTCCCATGGCCAGGACATCTTTCCCTAAATCAGGTTGCCCAATGCTCCATCCAACCCGACCAAGACTTCCAATGATGGGGTAGCCACAACTTCTCTGGACAATCTGTGTCAATGTTTCACCACCCTTATAATAAAAGTTGTCTTCTTTATGTCCAATCTAAATCTACCCTCTTTCAGCTTAAAATCACTGAAAGAGAGAACTTCCACTATTAGTTTTTCACGTGAATACAAATCATTTTATCAGAGACATCAACTCTCAGTTTGCATCTATGCAACTATAAATGTCTGTGCCATATAATTGGTTAAGCATGAAACTGGATGTCTCAGTCTCACCATGGAGATTTTTTCTTGGGTGATAGTCACCAGATTTTCTACTGCTTAACTGTTTTAAACCAGCAGCTCTCAGGCAACGTCATCTCTCTAGCAATTTACTGCTCATATATGGCCTCATAATATTCCTCTAGATAGAGTTAACTTGGATATATAAGACCTCAGGCAGTTTCTGAAGAACCTCAAATTTAAACAGGTCCATCATGTGCATTATCTGTTTTATTTTTGATGTAATTTTAAAATTATTATTAATAATACCCACATGTTTATTACAAGAATAAATTGGGAAGTGTGTGTTTTGTTTTGTTGAGTTTTGTTTTGCTGGGTTTTCTTGTGGTTTGTTTGGTTGTTGTTTTGTTTTGTTTTTTAATTTTAATTTACAGTGCAGTTACTGACTCTTTACAGATATCATACCAGCTGTTTGAATCACCTGAAGATCCCACATCAGTAAAGGCTAGAATCCACAGGTTTTGGATAAAGATAGTAAAGTTCCTCATGACTAGAAAACATCAAGACAGTTTGTCCATGAGGAAACAGCTAAATTACAAAAGATTTTAACTCTAATTCACTTTCTTTTTGTTTAGTTTGCTTTTTCTATGCTAAAGTGGCAACACTTTATGGCAACCCTTTGCGATTCGTATACAATCTTTGTCTACTAGAAGTAAGATTTCCAGGTTAATTTTTCATTTTGCAGGTGTTTGCTTTGTTACAAGTTAGCTTTGAAGATTTTGGTGTTTATCTTAACCTATGCTTTGTCCAAAGACTTTGGTAGTTTTAGTTACTTTTCTCTGTTGATATTGTCATCAGTGCTGAACCTTTAGGTGGCTGTCATTTCATACGGCACAACTCAGTCTCTCTTAGTCTGTTTATTTGTCACTGAAACTTCACCTTTAAGGCACAGAACTGTGTTTTGATGCTTCATTCTTGACTCAGACAAAATGCCACTGCTGATGGAGATCTAGTCTGAAAACTGCCAGATTAAGGCGTCAGAAATCTCAAGTGGGCAAATCATCCCAACAAGTCCAGCCACTGGCATAGCCAAGTGTTCAGAACTCAGGTTATGAATTTGCTACAAAATCAAGTGTTTGTGAACACATTAGTGTTAATTTATTCTTATCTGAATTTATGTATCTGCAATATGGCCATACACAGCTGAGCTAGCTAAATATAATCAGCTAAATCACTTTGTAATTGAAAGAGAGAGGTGCACTTATCCTGATGAGATTCATCTCATCCTGATCTAGATAACTAAAATAAGCAGATGAAAAAGTAACTATTTTCCTTCCTTTGGCTAAGGTTGGGATGTTCAAGTTAGAAGTGGATAGCCATCCACTGTAGAGATCTCAGATAGGATTATGTTGTGGTTTAACTCCAGCCAGTAACTAAGCACCACACAGCTACTCACTCATTCTCCCCTGGTGGGAAGGAGGGGAGAATAGGCAAGATAAAAGTGAGAAAAATCATGGAATGAAATAAAGACAGTTTAATAGAAAAAGCAAAAGCCACGCACACAAGCAAAGCAAAACAAGGAATTAATTCACCATTTCCCATCAGCAAGCAGGTGTTCAGCCACCTCCAGGAAACCAAGTGTCCTTCAGGTGTAACTATTCCTTGGGAAGACAAACGTCATCACCCTGAATGTCTCCCACTTCCTTTTTCTTCCTCCAGTTTTATATCATGAGCATGATGTCATATGGTATGGAATGTCCCTTTGGACAGTTGGAGTCAGTTATCTCATCTGTGTCCCCTCCCAACTTCTTGTGTACCCCCAGCTGACAAGCTGGTGGGGTGGGGTGAGAAGCAGAAAAGGCCTTGACTCTGTGTAAACTAACATTATTATCAACAAGTATTATCAAAAAGTAAAAGTATTATCAACACTGTTTCCAGCAAAAATCCAAAACATAGACCCATACTATCTACTATAAACAAAATTAACTCTAACTTAGTCAAAACCAGTGCAGATTCATTTCCATATCACGGTATTTTCTTTTCTGTCTTTATATGTAGAAGTCTATGTTTGAGACTCTGTCTAGGCTACCACAATCCCGTAACAGCAAATGGAAAATATAATATAACTAATAAAGTATAGAAAATACTGTCTAACACTTATTTCAGTTATCTTCAGATAGACCGATATTGTCATTTGAGGTGTTCTTGTGTATCTGGCATATGGGTCACACTGGAAATTTTTGTTTGGACTGCCAACTGGAAGCCAAATTTGATACATTAGAGATCTCAAATGGAGAGACCTCCTTACACAGGCCTTCAGAAGAGACAGGGAAAGTGATCTTCCACTAGGCCAGGCTGCTCAAAGCCCCATCCAGCCTGACCTTGAACACTTCCAGGGATGGGACATCCACAGATTCTCTGGACAACCTGTTCCAGTGCCTCACCACCCTCACAGTAAAGAGTTTCTTCCTAATATCCAGTCTAAATCTCCTCTCTTTCAGTTTACAACCATTATCCCTCATCCTATCACTACACTCTCTGATAAAGAGTCCCTCCTCAGCTTTCTTCTATGTCCCCTTTAGGTACTGGAAGGCTGCTAAAAGGTGTCCCTGGAGCCTCCTCTTCTCCAGGCTGAACAACTCCAACTCTCTCAGCCTGTCTTCATATCAATAACTTCATTTTTAATCAACAGGATAGGAAACTTTATACCTCATAGTAATAGTATAGGAGTATCTTAGTTCAACTCAATGCTCTAAATAATTGCTACCTATGTCAGCCAGCACAGAACAATTCACATCCTTGCTTTGATCACACTCTTGTTTGTGGATTTGATTGAGACAGAACTCTCTGGAGCCATCAAAACCTGAGGTGAAGAGCAAACTTACAGTGAGACACTGAATGATCAGGTAGACAGTTCTTGAACTCACACTGGTCCTATTTTATTTAGCTTCATAGGTTGAATCATAGAACAGGAGCCTGTTCTGGTGGGGGCTTTCTATGAGGTCATACCTTCTTTCAGGGAACATCCAGCTGTTCCAGTGTGGGGGTCCTCTGCAGACTGCAGGGTGGATGTTTACTCTACCATGGAACTCCATGGGCTGCCAGGGGACAACCTGTGTCACCATGGTCTTCACCATAGGCTGCAGGAGAATCTCTGCTGTAGTGCCTGGAGCACCTTCTCTTCCTTCTTCTTTACTGACCTCAGTGTTTGTAGGTCTGTTTCTCTGACATACTTTCACTCCTCTCTCTTTCAGCTGTTGCAGAATGTTTTTTATCCTTTCTTAATTATTTTGTCAAGGAGGCATTACCAGCATCCCTGATTGGCTTAGTTTTGGCCAGTGGCTGGTCCATTTTAGAGCTTGTTGGAACTGGCTGTCTCCAACACGGGGGCAGCTTTTGGTGTCTTCTCACAGAAGCCACCCCTGCAGCTTGTCCACCACCAAAACCTTGCCATGTACACCCAATACATAAGTAAATATCGTAGCCACCTACCTACAGGCCAGTAAGACTCACCTTAATCTCTGGGAAAGTGATAAAGCAAATATTTCCAAAATCTATTTTCAAGCACATGAAGGACAAGTGATTGGGAATACTCAACATGGATTTACCAACAACAAATTGTGCTTCAGTGACTTCATAGCCTTCTATGATGAGATTTCTGGTGGCATGGATAAGAGCTGACTGTCAAGACTTAAGGGGTAATAATCAGCAGGTACAAAGTCCAACTGGTGGCCACTTAACAGTGTTTTCTCCCAGGGATTAATAATGAGTCCAAACTGTTTTTATTAATGCCGTGTAGGATGGAATTAGTGTACTCCAAGGAGATAACATCAAATTTGGGGAGCAGTCAATATGGGAATGCAAGGCTGTTACTCAGAGGGACCTGGACAGCCTAGAAAAATGGACTGACAGGAATCTTGTGAAATTTAGTAAAGGCAGACACAAAGTCACACATTTGGAATACAACAACTGTATGCAATGGTACAGAAACTGGATGCCTTCTTTTCAATGAGGACAAATGCAATATCTTTGGCAAATGCAGTTTCTTTTTTGTAAAGACTGATAAAATTCTAAAGAAGCTACTAAGAAATAAAAAATACAAATATAGTGGAAAAATCTAAGATGCAATATACAAATTAATAATTCATTATTCACAAAGAGGTAAAATAAAGGAAGTTATCTTCTAAAATATTTTGTTTATTTAGCATTTGAAGTAAAATGGTGAGGCATTTAATTAGTTCAATTACAAGAAGAAAAATGTTTCTGTTTTTTATTGATTCTAAGTAGTAAGGAGACATCCTAAATTATCTCATTTATAAAGATTTTAAATTGGCCATCCAATTAGTCATAGAAAAAATATCTAAATAGAAAAACAGCAGCATGAGTTTGGCCAGGAATAATGATATTTAACAGTGCATTTGATATATGGTTACTGATACTGCTTTATACTTTCCCTTGAGTATCAACACTGATTAAAAAAGGAGGCAGGATGCAGGTTTCATTATTGATTACATTGTCTCCAACTTTACATACAGATTTTTTTCCCCAGTTTATAATAGCAATAATTACCTCATTAAAAGAATTTCCTAAGGATTAATGTAATTGAATGGCTAGGCTTGATAAGCATTTTCAACTAAGATTTCGGTTGCCAACTCATCTCCAATAAATGATCTAACTTTTTTATGGAAATTCAGGCTCATTTTGAGATTGGTCAAAAATTGACTTGATGACATCCATCAACACCTTCATATGAGCAGGAGGCTCACAAACTCAGGAGGCAAAAAAATGACAGTGGCTCATCTCAAACACATTTTACCACTGTCTCCTGTTTCCTCATTATTCACAAAATTGCTGTTTCCCAAGGCAATATGCATAAGTATGCTACAAACAAATGATAACATTTTCTTCTGTTTCTCAAATATGCAGTTTTCTGTTTAACCAGAACTGGAATCAACATTGGACTAATAATCAAGAGAATAAAGATTACTGTATTTTCTGTAAAACAAGGGATCATTCATATGGAATCTAGCTCAAAGCTTCAAAGAAGAAACACGGAAAAGAGGAAATAAAGATAGATATATTTCCTTAAGAATGTCATTGATAGAAATCAGTTCTGAGCAAAGGCAGGCTCTGAAGGATGAAGTTCCAGAGGAACATGTCCTGCTAGTACTTTGCCTGAAATCTGCAGTATATGTCTATAAGCACATATAAGAATCCTGTGTTATAATTATACATTATTATTCATGATTTCAGGGAAAAAGAAATCTTCAACCTCAGATTTAGGTTATTCACTTTTCACAGATAGAGTCTTTTGACCTTTTTAGACATAAAACCTCTGATCTCAGATAAATGTACATAAAAAATACATGTGCATAATTCTATTATGAATAACAAAGAATTTTGAATTATGCTATTTTACTCATGATTAAACAAATTTATTTGTACTAGAAAACAAGAAAGCAGATAAACACTTATTCTATTTAATTTCAGGGGCAGATAACAAAGCAGTATGATATCTAGTTGTCTTCAAAAAAAGTTGCGATATTTACCTTTCCCAGGCAAAGAATCAAGTTCCTTCAAAATAAAAATTAAGTACAGATTCGTATCACAGCTAAATGGCCTGAAGTATCTGAGCATTAGCTGCAAGCAGTCAATAGCAAAGAAATTGCAAAAAAAAAATAAAATATTTTTCTTGGAAGCAGGTAGATTGTTTTCTGCTTGTTCTGTTTGTGAGCTGGTCACATACACTGCTGGAGTAGGAAATTCTGAGTTGTAGACCGAACTCTTAGAGAGTGCAGTGGCTCCCACTCAGCACACTTACCGTGCTTTCCTTTCCATGGAAACCGGGGCAGGGTAGAGAAGCAAGCAGGTGGAACTAAGCAGAGGGAAAGAAACTACAAATAAGAAGAGGGAGGAAAACACAAAAAAAATTAGATAGAAATAATAAAATAAAAAAAAAAAAAGACAAAAATAATTTGAAAGATAAAGGTTCAGAAAGCAGGTTATCACTGCTTGAAATCTTTAACATAACCTTCCTGAATTATGAAAGTCTTCTAGGTCTGCATGGGTGTATTTTCAATTAATAACTTACTTTGAACTTAGGTATTGATTAAGTAGTGGTGTTCAGTGACTTTAAAACCCTGCACACAAAGTCCTATCAGAGATCTTCCTCAGGATAGCCAATCAGTTGTAAAAGCTGCTAAATTTATTGATAATACATGCTGCTTGACACAGGTAGCACATTCTGCTTCAGAAGTTCTTTGTTGTGTCTGCTGCTATGGATTACTTCTCTCATGTTACATGCAAATAGTTTTAAAACACCAGGTGGAATAGTGAAAAATAGGAAACAGTCAGTGGTATGTGTATGAGGAAAAATACAAGAAAAATTATCTAGCTGCTCTTAATTCTTTACTAAAACAGTGTTTGCCTCCCTGTTTTGGCTTTTTCTTCCAGAGCTTCCCAGGAACAGCTGCAGCCTGATGTGAAAGGGCACCACTGATGCCCCTTCCTGCTGTGTCAGTCAGAGTGAGAGGAGACCACAGCTCCATCACATCACTTGATGAGTGAAAAATATGCAAGTAGAGCTCCCCACAAAATAGATTCTCCTCTGCTGTTTCTTTTTATGGGATTTGCTCTTTATATAGCCTTTGGCATGTGACTTTTGGGAACCAGAGCTAAGAAAGATAATGGAGAGTTGGGTGAAAGAGGGCTAATCCTTCATTATCCCCTCCAGGAAAACCTGCAGCTGAGTCCTTAGTCTATTTTTATTAATGTTAACTTTTAATGTCATGTTCTCTTTGAGGTCCCATGCCTTACATTTTATTTTAAGGGGTTTTGTTCACTGGAATAAATATGGAAGTATATAGCTATTTTATACTTTTGCAAATTAAATATATTCCTGGTAATAAAGTGAAAGCTTAAGCACTAACACAAGTACTAACATAAGAAATGTTTTTGCACACATACATATTTTTCATTAAGAAAAAGTAGATAAAGTATGGATGTATATTATGGTATGTAAAATTACCTAAGATATAAATCACACAGAAAAAAGGAGGAATTCATTTGGTTGGATAGACACATTGACAGTGTGAATGTCTGCACCTGAGATAATCACTTTAGGCTCCCTAGTAGTCAAAGGAGAGAAACAGGCCACAATTCCTCTTATCCTAAAATAGGCATCTGAAGTAGGTCAGATGAACTGTGCCCTGAGAGTGCCTATTATTCTCTACCAACTATAAAGGGAGCCCTGGTTGATTAATTCAGATTCAATGTAGATGTTTAAGGAAGATGAGATGAATCCCATTCAGGGAATCCAAAATGAGTATTAAGAGACCAACAACAAAAAGTGAGAATTCTTGTTTTCCAGATATATAGAATCCTAGATAATTGCATTCATTTAGACACTGACTGTAGGTTCCTAAGTTATTTAGGCATTTTGGAATATTTTATCTTATTTCACACTGTATTTTCTTTTTTCTCAGAGAATCAACTTTTTATCACTGTATTTTAATCTTCTGATCCATGACTCATATTCTCTTTCTTTAAGAAAGATGAAAGCCTTCTCCAACCTTAACAGACTTTTATGAATAAAATCTTAACAAAGCAAAGCAAGTCACCTTTCATCTATTAAAAAAGTGCTTTACTACCAAGAGCTTGGGAAATATAACATTAACGACAGATCTGCCATTAGGTTTACCAGTATAACTTGATTTCAGCAGTAGTGCTTTAAACACTTTACCAGATCAACACCTGAGTTTCAAATCAAGCCATAATGCCTTGGATTTTCTCTTCCAAATTTAAATGGAGAAATAATGGAGTCCAAACATATTTCTCCTCCACAGCTGTGACTCTATTTCAATACTGAAAATACTGGCTTATCTAAGAAATGGCTGGTTCAAATGTGAAAACAAAACAGTAGCTAATGGAAGAGGATTTTTAATGAAAAAGATTTTTAAGCTGATATAACAACATTTTACCTACAGCATACCAGACAGACCTTAATCCACTTAAAGTACACATGGATAGTTTATAGTGCCTCTAATCAGTAAATCAGTACATTTTCCAGTGTCAGTGAAAAATTTCTGATTTAAAAGGTTATTTTTAAGTCCCTAATGATTTATCATAGCAAAGAAAGTATTCCATTCCATTTTATCACTGTCAATGTGGGTATATTATGGTCATCTTAAAAAGAAAATTTAAAAAAAAAAAGAAACCCGACCTATAAATTTTATCATTTTTCAAGTTATATGCTGGAGAGGAACTAAAATAGTAATTTTAGATAACAAATGTTTTCCAGTCTTTGGTATCCCAAACAAGAGAATAAGCAATGAGAATTATATAAGAAATATTAATAGGATGAATAACCCATTGAATTGATAGGATACCTTTCATTGACTTCTTTGGGATTTTGATCAGATCCTGCAGTAATGAACTACACTCAATTCCTTTGGGTTACTTGGAGCTTGCTAACAAAACAGATTCTAGGATACGGTGGTTTGAAAAAAAGAAGATATGTTTTAGCCTTTGAGACCTCTCCCAGTTCTGTCTTTCTACATACAGATACTTGTAGCAAGCAAGATACTTCCAGCAAGCAAGATACTTCCAAGCAGCAAGTAAAAATGAGACTAATGTTACTTAACTTTTACCATCATCTTCAAATCTTTCAACCATCTAAAAATTAAGCATCTCAGCAATTTATGAAGGCTCCTTCTACACAAAATAAGAACCTCTAGAAAGTGTTGCAAGTGACAGAACTTCCACACGTTTTTTAGATTAATCCTTGTCTGGTTGGTCTGCTGACTGTACATGAAGTTTAGACACCTAGTTAATAACAATTTCCAACTTGTGAATAGTTAGAGTTTGTTTTACTCAGCACTCCTGAAACTCTTGAAAAAGCCAAATATCATAAACTTGCACATATATTTCTGGTGGCATGGACTATTAGAAAGATACATTGGTATAAAGAGAAGAGAAAAAACATTTTTTCCTCTTCCTTCAGAGAACTCAACAAGCAGTACAGTTATTTAAGCATTTTACCAATGCTTTTAATGTATATCATGCTTAAATCCTTTGGTGTTTGTTTTTTTATAAAAAGTTCCTACAGTGAGGGTATTCTTAATGTCTCACTTTTTTGTGTGGATTACCTTGATTCCAAGTAAAGTAAAGCTCGTATTTCAACCTTTGCTTCCGTGGAGGTATAATGATTTGTCAGCTTCTGTCTCATAACAGAACCAATTTTCATTAGCAACATATTAATTCTGTAGCTTAACCCTTCATCATTTTGCTTAGCTGAAATTATCCTAGTCATTAACTGCTTAGTATCTGGAGACAGATATACAATCTCATGAACAAATGTGTATGCATATAGAAATACACCGATGCATAGTGTCACTACACGGAAGTTTTATCTTAGTTCTAAGTGCTTGAAGGACTGCAGGATGTATTCTATGTCACCAGACAGGTGTTTGAATGAAGCTAGGGTACACAATTCATGCCTGAAGGTCTAAGACGTAGACAACTTTGGGATTTCAAAGCCCTCTGAGATACTGCTGAAGAATTCTGTAGGGCAGAGAGAGGCAAATGCGGAGAAGCCCATTTATTGTATTCTAGAAGATGTTCTGAATGTGAAAATGAGTTGTTCTGAACCCCAGAAGTTCACCTGGATCTTGTCTGGGGAGGCAACTGGATGGTTTACTCCAAAAGACAGTCAGGAGAAAAATGAATAGTTATAAAATAACAAGTCCAAATTTAAGCATGTGGAAATAAACTGGAGCACTATGTTGTTTGACCGTCTAAATACACTTGCTTGGGCCAAAAAACAGTTTGGAAAGGTAAAAACTGCCAAGGAAATTTGAGCATATCTAAGCTATGTAACAGAAGCTATTGAATGGTTGAAGTTACCACATAATCTTCAAGTCCATTGCTGTGTACAAAACTTTTTAACATAACATTGCCTGTGCATATTCTCCTCTACTAAGCATTGCTGTGGTCACACCTGGAGTAATGTGTCCAGTTCTGGGCTCCCCAGTCCAAGAGAAGAATGGACATATTGGAGAGAGTGGCAAAGGGCCACAAAGATGATGAAGGGACTGGACCGTCTGATGTATGAAGAAAGGCTGAGAGAGCTGGGACTGTTGAGCCTGTAGAAGAGAAGGCTCAGGGGGATCTTATCAATGTGCATAAATACTTGACAGGACGGTGTGAAGAGAATAGAGCCAGGCTCTTTTCTGTGATGCTCAGTGAGAGCACCAGAGACAATGGGCACACACTGAAATACAGGAGGCTCCATCTGAACATCAGGAAACACTTTTTCACCTTGAAAAGTAACTGAGATCAGGGTGACTGAGCACCAGCACAAGTTGCCTGGAGAGGCTGTGGAGTCTCCCTGTTTAAATTTATTCAATAGGACAAGGAGTGACAGTTTTAGACTGAAAGAGGGGAGATTTAGATTAGATATCAGGAGGAAACTCTTTAGCGTGAGGGTGGTGAGGCACTGGAACAGGTTGCCCAGAGAAGCTGTGGATGCCCCATCCCTGGAAGTGTTCAAGGCCA
>JAOXNO010000001.1:176103796-176130375 GCA_028565335.1 Limnodromus scolopaceus
CTGGAAGTGTTCAAGGCCAGGCTGGATGGGGCTTTGAGCAACCTGATCTCATGGCAGGTGTCCCTGCCCATGGCAGGGGTCTTGGAACTTGTTGATCTTTAAGGTTCCTTCCAACTCTAACCATCCTGTGATTCTATGAGTCATGATTCAAAACCTGTGTGGGAAGCCTACTCTAGGTGGCCCTTCTTGAGCAGGGTGGTTAGGCCAGATGACCTTCCAGCCTCAACCATTCTGTGATTCTGTGGTGTCTGAACCAATATAATGTGACAAAATGCTGAACCAATATAACATGACTCAGACCTTCTCTGTAAAGCTGGTTTATTTCTCCTGCTTCAGTAATAGAGCTCTCAGGTCCCTGATTCCATAAATTATCTACTAAGAGCTATCTTGAGGATGTCAGCACCACAAAATGCTTTTTTTTTAATCAAACGCAGATCATCAAGACCACAGGTTTACATCTAATTATTTTAACATGATACAACACATCCATAGAGAAAATGACAGAATGAAATTGGATACTGTTAGCTAGACAGCAGATTGTTACGTTTAGGTGTTATTAAAAGAAGAGAGGAAACAGTTGGCAGACTTATCAGATCGTCTGTCTACATGTCTGTTTCTCCTTCTCTCCTTCTGTGTAACTAAAGTGTCTGTAGAGTCTAGCATTGTAGGCACTGGAAATTGTGAGTTTTGTCCAACAAAAATATTTTTATATTTTAATATACATTTGAACTTCCTATTTGACTTAGCCTCAAGTGTCCATCCTCTTTCCATACCTGAAAAAGTAGATTAAAGTATAATTCCAACAGTATATTAAAAATTGGTAATTTTCTACTCTGTAAGAAGAAGAGAGGGTCTGCAGGTTCCCGAAAGTTTCCATGCATTTTCTTAAGGGAACTGGATAGAATTCAAAGGTTACTTGCAGTTTTTTGGAAGAGATGGACTTGGGACATGCTGGTGGATGGCATAGTTTCCATGATTTTACCTGTGCTCAGCAGACAGCACAAATTAGAGATGTTAAACTGGCAAGGTCTCTCCTATATCAGACATCTCTGCAGGTCAATTTAAATCCACACCCATAAGGAAGCATAGTGAATGGAAGATAGAGCTAGACTAGAAAACAGGTTCAGAAACAAATTTAGTTAACGCAAATAAAGCTTAAGTTTCAAGGGGTTTGCAGCAACACAGGGCACGAACTCTGCACGGGGGTGAAGCGAAGACGTTTATTGTTTCACTTTTCCAGCATATATAGTTTCTGTCTTTTGATCACGGTTGTGCTCTTTTCAGAGATAGGTTACAAGTGGATGCCCACACACGGTTGTGAGCAATATAATTGGCTACATTTAAATGTTTATCCTGCCTAGGCTAAGCAAATATTACTATTTCGATACACTGCTATCCGTTTGCTACATTTCACACCACACACACATCAACACATAAGGACATTGTTTTACTGATCTCAAGGCCTGCTTCCCATCAATACAAGAACACCTGCTGAGCTCTCACTCAGCAGCGCATCTCCAACTTTCTCATTCTCCACACTTATTCCTACTAAAACACTCTCATTGTTACAGTTTTAGCCCATAAAAGTTTACACTCTAAATAACTATAATGACAGAACATCATGATCTTGATTAGTCTTTTGGGTTTGGTATTAGCCATTATTTGAGGGATGGTTCCAATTTCAGGAATGTGAGGTACCAGTTGCTAGATCCTTACTTTATAGGATGAGTGTGTACTGCTAGCAAAAACCTAGGAGAAAAAAAATAATAAAAAACAAATCATTGACTGATTGGTAGAACATATTTACAATAAAGAACACTAAAAATATTTTTATTTTTTTCCAATGGAATTTCAGATGATAATTCCACAGACTTTGTAAAGTTTGGCTTTATTTTTCTTTTCCTTTCTTTTTTTCATGGTCTTCTATTACTCCCCTATTGTTAAAATAATATTTTTAAAAAATGTAACGTATTTGGAAGATAACAAGAATTGCTAGTACACTTAAGCAAACTGCTTGGGAGAGAAGTACTGAGGTTACCCAATAATATGAACAAAAATAATCTACCAGCTAGTGGGGATGGTAGGAATTGTGAAAATGCTTCAAAGGAGGCAGAGAATGAACAAGAAATGAATAACGCATATATTCACATCTTTAGACTATCCTGTTCAAAGACTATTGAAAACTTCTCTTTCTTTCTTTTAAACGTGTCCATTTCATCTCTACAGGACATAATTTAAACCTAGTACATATGTATGTTTTCTGCACTCCCGTCCCTGTGGGCTGGGATATCACACTATGCATTCTGAGACAGAACTGTGCTGTCTTTTTTGGACAGTCACAGCACATATGTTACCAACAGTGCAAAGGACGTACATCTGTGGTTCAATATTTAAGTTTTGTAAAATTTATGGAATAATGGAGACAGTATGTCCATCCAAGGGAATAATTGCTTCATGGGGAGCCTGTGCATCTCAAATTGGTTGATTCCTGGACTTTAAATTGGCCCCTGTTCCTGTTGTTTAAAGGCAGCAAACAGTAGCACTGGCACAAAGGCTGCCTGCCAGAAAAGGGCATTTTCAAAGTCACACAGCATGAACATTTTCTTGTCAAGACCCATTAAAAGAAAAAAGTAAGTGGCATTTCAATGCAATTCTCCTCTTTTTTAATATTATTGGTAACTACCTGGGGATGAAGTACTTACTGACTCTAAAAACATAAGAGCATCTGTCTATTACAAGAAAGCAGAGATAAGTTTGGAATAAGCAGATGCGAGTATTATATTTCTCACTTTATTCCACATCTTTTAAACTTTGTTTTAAATTATTCCTTTAATTTTTTTATGCAGACATTGCACTTATAACACATTGCATTGGGTTAAACATATTCTGTGATGTGACATAATTTGATATGACCTGACCAAACCAGATCAAAATGTCATGCTGTATCACTTATTTAAAGGGAAAATAGTGGCTATACTTTCATTTACTTTTAAACCTATTAAAAAAAAATGTTTATGGAAATTTAAACAGGTCCTCTTAAATGTGTCTATGACAGACTGCTATAAGGTGCAGATCTATGCATTAAAAAAATAAATAAATTGTTTACTTCATATATAATATTGAATTTCTACTTAGTTCTTAGATATTCTACAGGATATTGCATTGTTTCTACTTATACAAGTATTATCTAAGATAATAATCAGTGTTTATATTGACTGACAAAAACTTTTGCAAACGCAAATTTCCAATTGGAGTTCAAGTAGCAGTATTAACTCCAATATAAGGTTCTTCACCATATTGTAGAATTGCAGAGTTGGGATTGCAATCCTTCTTCCAGCTCTGGATGACTGTGTTATGATTCTGCTGTTAAAACCTTTTTTCTCATAGACAGTCTTAGCAAGTAGGAAGATGTTTTACAAATTCCTACAAGCCATTTAGTTTTCTCTCTAACATTTTAAATCATCCAGCTGCACTATTTGAGAAGAAAAGTACTGAAAAAAATGAAGAAGAGAGTCAGTAGCTTACTCCTAACTGGCAATTAGAAGTATCGTGCACTGTTCTTTTAATATTGGAGCCACTGAGAATCTCAGAAACAGTAGCTGCTGTCCTTGTGATTGTCCAAAGACCAGGACTGCAGATGTTTGTATTCTGCAGGTAGCTTGAAGAAAACACATGGATTTTGCAAGATCTACTGGCATGAAATAGTGATTTTAAAATCCTCAATTATTCCATATACTGCCAAGGATATGGTGATGGTATTTCAGCAACTCACTTTGAGAGATAATTTGACAGAAAGACATCCTGGTCCTGTGAGTCTACAGACCCACGTCTGTCTACATGGATAGGCAAAAATAGATAAGCTCTCTGATAAAGGCATGTCATTCAGCTCTAGTATGAGAGGCTTACACCTCTTTAGTGAGATTCATTGGGATTCTTTGGTATTAATCTATTCTGATTTTCTGACCTTAAGTAAAGTACTACACTGATGAAGACGCAAAGCTTTGAATCAGTAGGTGCAGATTCACATTCCACCACTTAGGTACAAGTAGATGAATTCATGTTTGTCTGCATTCATCCATGCAGATCTATTTTCAAAAGGCCACAGCACAGCAGGGAATGCAGCATTTAAAGTGCACAGAGAAGTTTATAAGGCATGACGATATAAGGGACAAAGACGATATCCAGGGGATTTCAGGAATTCTTTGTATATTACAAAACAATGCTCTGTAGGTTGGAAAGCCATGAATAGTTGATTACATACATAGAAGTTTTTCTAGAGTGCATATCCAAATGGCTGTGACGTATGACATCATAGACTGGAAGATGTGGTTTGACTGTCTGGATTGTGAAGAAGTGTAACCAGTAGCCCTGATTGTCTCCTGATTGTGAAGAAGTGTGAACATGTAGCCCTGTGATACGGTATTGCCCATGCTAGTAACAGGCTGTAAGCTTTGTACTGAGTTTGCATGGCCTCAGGATAGAGGCTTTTCAGGCCTTCTCTGACTGGGTTTTTCTTGACATGCCTCCAGGTCTGACGATTTCGCTGTGGAAGAAGTTTCTCCAACTGACCTGGTGTTCATATCTAACTTGGTTTACTTTTGTTTGTCTTTGTGTGGTACTATAGTTTTATATAGATAGCAGTAGCAAGCAGTTTTTCAAGGTAGAAAGAGATATTTATGGCTCTAACATAAGAATGCAGAGAAATACATGCCTGGAAGGGCAGCAGAGGCTTTCAGAGTCAGAGTCACAGGATGCAGCACTGACAGCACAGGTATGTGATGATAAGGAATGGGGCACAAGCTGGTGTTAGGTTATGTAGTAAAAGCTCATCTGCACCTTACAAAGGAAGGCAGAGACAACAGCAGATGGGAGAGCTCAAATTCTGCCCTCTTACCAGGCCCATCATGGGAGTCATCAGCCCATCAGAAGCCAAACTCCACAAGTTCAGAGGAACACAGAGGCACAATGGAGTCAGGAACACAAATTACAGGCTCCTGAGGAGCGAACAGTGTGTCCAGGCTCATTCCACTCAGCTTCACTACTGGTGGAGCTGGGGATGTGGAGCTGGGGGCATGAACCTGCAACTGCACTGGAGATGTCACAGCTATAAACAGCTCAGTAATGGTCTGTTAAAAAGTAATGCAGATCTACAGAGGGACAAAACTCTTTTTAGGGGTAACAAAGAAAGCAAAGAAACAGTATCTGACATATATATAAGGTGCCATACATGGTAAACTTGGATGTAACCTGGAGCCGCAGACCAATGAAGAAAAAAAAAAAAAAAAAAGAATTGTTTCGTGGAAGATGAAATCATCAATATGAGCCCCAGCAAAGGGATTCTAGATGTTGACAACTTCTTGTAACACTTCCCTCAGCACCATGAACCTCATGGTGAAACCACTGACTCTAGGACACAGTGAAGCAGTAGAAGGGAGAGAACAACACTAGGGAAAGGGTAGAAACTCAGAAGTATGTGTGCTACTATTTTAATTATATTGCTGCTGGGTTTGTACCTTTTTCTGTATTCTACTTAGGATTTTTTGGTTGGTTGTTGTTGTGGTTGTTTTTTTTTTCTTCCCTGAGATTAGATCTAGACCAATGATGATTCCTGAATTAGACTGTAAAGTTTTCCACTATATTAAGAATAAATTCTTGTCCTCTTTTATGTATAGCATGTGCTTCCTCTTTGCCCATAAACAAGATTTTGAACATAATGGGAGCTGCTGTTCTGTTGGTGACCACACACATTCTTCATAAAATCTTTTGTGGATTTTGCTTGCAGGTCATCTAATGCCCATACATATTAAAAGAACAACTGCCACTGTTGCTCATTTTAGACCTTTCGTTTAACTCAAACTTTCCAGTAAAGTGTTTGCAGATTAACTCCTAGGACTCAAAAAAAATTGCTGAAAGGAAAAAAAAAAGTCAGTTTGTAGATCTGGCAAGGTTCATATCTTGTGGTGTCTATTCTTCCACACTATTTAGCAGCCGTCCACTATGAGGAAATAAAATGGTCCTGCTCTGCAAATCTAAGAGCTACCACTTCATAAAGGTAAGTACAATTAGCTGGAAGTTGTTGGGCAGTCACATTCATGTTTTAAAATAAAATTAGTGTACATTAATACAATTTTCTTATGTGTTAAACATATCTTTCCATAATGTTGGCAGTGGATACCATAAACACATATTTTATACGGAAGATAAAAATCATTTTAATTAAAACTATTCTATGGAGTATTAATGGTCCCCAAGCCTTAGGTCCAACTTAAATGCAGTAAATGAACAGTTATTTCAGTGGTTGTAGCCATGAAAAAAGTCTTCTTGTAAAGAGAATTTCTTAGTTCTGTCAGTATTTAGTGACGCGCCAATGAATGTGCTTTTCCAGAAGTAGTATATGTAGAATAAAAGGGAAAATACAGCTGGAAATGAAGCACATCACACACTGACCCTGGTTTTCCTGAATTTGGAAGAACCCAAATGGTTGAAAAAAAAATTAGTTAAAATGTCCCCGGTTGAAGATTTGTCTTTCTGTTGATGCTAGCTGAAGTTGAGCTGTAAATTAAAACAGTAATTTAGAAACCCCCAAAAATGAGGAGAAGCCAAAAGCACACACACTCAAAAAATATCTCTTGAGCAGAGAGACACTGCTATGATTTTTTTTTTTATTTCATTGTGTTGAATTATCATGAGAATGATATGATTATAAATGGGCACCAGCCCACACTCTTTTTGTCCCTGAGGAGCTGTGGCTCCATTGGACTCCACGTAGACATAGAACTATCAGATTTGTACTTATATTCTATATCCATTTCAGTTTGAAAACTTGATGACACAGAATGAAATATATCAATGTTTATAACCTCATGTGTGATACTCAGTGGCATAGGAAGTCCTCCAACGTCACTGGATATAATAATTTGATCTATAGAAATCGGAGGTTAACTAGCCAAGACATCTCTATGACAAAAAAAATTTACTGTTACACCAAGGACACATCAAAACTCAAGACTCAAAGACCCATGTTAACCATATGTAAAAGTAAGACAAATAGCAATTTTGGTAAATGTGGCTGAAATATGGTTAATAAGGTCATTCTGTGATAGCAGAGATTGAAGTGTGTTAAAACCTGGGAAAGAGAGATGTGCAAAGTGCCTTTATTCATCCTGATGGTGGGATGCTCTGGTAACTACTGACCCATGCAGAGCATAAATATTATTTTACTGTAGGCCGCAGGTAGCTGCTTCTAAAATACAACACTTATTTAAGGTGAATCTGACAGAATATGACATGCATAAAAAGTACACAAATAGTATGTATGTAACATGCATCACTATGACATTCACACAAACAGTTTGGGTTTGGCAACAGTTTGGTTTTGTAGGTTTCTTTTGACATTTAAACAGAAGTTAAGAATCTTTCTGAAAGGAGCTGGGGTTGCTTGCAAGGTATGAATATATATCTTTGCAAAGGCCATCCTCAGGTGAAAATGTCTGTAGAATTATGGTTGGAGGTGACATGTTGCAGTTGAGATATTTTGAGGAAAAATAGCTTGAATACCACCTGAGAAAAATATACTTGGGTTAACTATGAATGTTTCAATTATATGAATAAGACCTTCAGCTGGCATAAATCATCTGAAGTTCCCTTGACTCATTTTTATCATTTTCATTTCACTTTATTTATGATGTTTATTTATCAGGGTATTATACCTTCTGCTTTGCATCTGAGGGCTCTGATGAATTTTTATGTTACTTTGGGATTTTTCTGCTTTGGGAATTAGTGTTCAAATTTATATTCATAAAATATACTAATGGAAGATAAGCCCCCACAAAAAAAATTAGTTTACTGTAACCACATATCTTTTTCCACAAGTTGAGATGAGCATGAATGATCTGTTTTCTAAATCTGTATTATTGTTGTCTCTAGTAATACACTAACATGTATGACCCTATGGAAATGAACTTTTAGGAATCAGAAGTTTTTAGAACTGTGTAATAGATATGAAGGATCAGGTTCTGGAGGATATAAACTAATCATCATTCAATAAGCCAGCTCTGCATGAATTGGCATGCTGCTACATGCATATAAATTGCTCCCACCCATGCAATACACAGACAAATATCTGTATTGAGCTTAGGTTGCAAGATTTTTATAGTGGGAGCTACAGAGGTGGCCCTGCATGATTGTCTAAGCTAGATAAAGGCCATCATTAGGTGGAAGGGCAGCACAGCTCCTAATACGTGGAGGATTTCAGGTCTTTCTGATTAAGGCATTTACTGTAAGGTGTTGGTTGTGTGCATGTAGTCTCTTTGCAGAAAGAATTTTAGGATAGTTTGCCTCTGCATCTTTTCTCTTTTCCATCCTTGAATGTAGTAGAAATGTTGCTTTTCATGTCTGTGTGTGTTTATCCATATGTATGTATATAAATTCTTTGGGGTTCTGTACAAAAGAAAGTATTTTGTTTACTTTTACCTACAATGATTAGTGGGTTTATGTACTCTGGTTATCTTTTTGTTCATTCTGTGACTCCCAAAACAATGAACACATCTGCATTTTCTTTTATCCTCTTCCCAAAGCTGAGAAAAGCTTTCCCACAGGCATTGTTGGGTGCTTTCAGTTCTTTTCTGTATTCTATCAAGAGCTTCTGTTTCCCCTGGAGACATCATCATATGCTTCCTCAACTTCTCTTCTACTCGAATGAGTAACACACCTTCTTAATAAGACCAACAACAGTTAAAACTGCAACAGTTTTAACTCCACAATGAACATTTTTTCCCCTCTTGTTCTTTTCAGATGCAGCATACATCTAATTTATCCAGTTCTTCTGAGGATACAGCTTAGTATATTAAGTCAAATTCATTCATTTTCATCACTTGTGATTTGTCATTGGGCTCACTGATAGCACCTTTTCTTCATCCGTAACCAGCTTGATATTAACCAGGGTAGCCAATTCCAGGCCAACCACTTGCCATTTGGGGATTCCTTGGGTGAACACAGTTCACGTTCACAGGCTAATGATGCTTCAGGGAAGTCTCAGACCTAATACTATTGCCCAGAGAAAGTTGTACATTTTTCAAAAAGTGTCAGTTCCCTAGCATTTGGGCTATAAATTTGTAGGGCATGTGTGTAACTCTCTGTTTTTAACTTATTTCTGTATTCTCTGTAAAAGAGATATGAGTTTTACAGGTTTCATTTTTTCTGAGGTAACATACTTCTGAAATTTCTGCAGGTTAGTTAGAAGATTCACCGGAGCCTGAGTAAACAATTTAAGTTAAAGGAAAACTGCATAGAAAAACAAGCATTTGTAATGGGTTCCTTCCAGCAAGAAAGTTTTCTGAGGGTGCCTTTTTTCGACTTGCACTATTAATTCCAAATTTGAAGTGAAGGTGCGTTGAAGTCTTCTCTGTTTGCCATCCATGTTTCTTTGGTTGGGCTCTAAACAACTGACTTTCCAAGTGGGTGACTTGCTTTCCTGTGTTTAGTAATCACTCAGAGCTGAAAAAACTAAGAGATGTTTGCTGTACTCAGTGGCTGGAATTTATCAGCACCATATAATTGCTCAGCAGCTAGTGCTGCAGTGAGCAGAAACAACAGAAACAAGTAAGAAGCCTGTTTAACTCTTATGGCTCCATTCTTTGTCTACTCACCTACAAGATGATATAATTGCAATTGACCGGGCTTATGCGTTAGCTCCAAGACAGAGTTCATATTGAAGGATCCTTCATGTGGAAGAGACATATGCATAATCAGGCATATGCCTCTTTATTCAGCTTTTTATAGGCAATTGTGTGTGAAAATACAGTCCTTTTATCCATATGTCACTCCTGATTAAGGTAGCCTGTGCACAACACGCTCTGAGTGGGAACCTGGTTACCTTATTTTGAATGGTACCTTCTTCAACAGTTGTCTAAAGTTTGGCGTGATGATTCCATTAGCACATGCTATGGAACATCCACAAATGTTATGTAGTTATAAGGATTCAGGTCAGAGGTATTACTGGTGTCCTGCTATGCGATGTCATACACATGAGTCAGACAATAAAGCATTTGAGATAAATAATAAAGCAATAAAGCAATAAAACACTGGTAAATATTATAGGTAATCTTCACATGTTCTAATAGTTTGTACCCATTGAGTCTGCAACTATTGTTGCAACTAGGTGAGCTGAACAAAAGATAAAGGCATAAACACATGCTAATTAATATACATAGGTAGACCTTTTCTACCCATTTAGTAAGAAAACTTTCCAGTTGACAACCCAAAACCGTACACATAAGTGATGGACAACACCATTTGAATCTTGTACATTATTGAAATCAGAGTACTATCTCAATACTAGCAAATATTGAGGTACTATTAAAAATTTTGGATAAGAAAGGAGTATGATTAGAGGTCTGTATTTCCTGGCTACCTCTTTCTCTGCAGGTTATCTCGTCTCATAGAGAAGATGGCATTATTGCTGAAGGCCTCAAGCCTGTGATAGAAGCTGGCTCATACATTGACCATGTTAGGGCTGAAATCCCCTTCCCCTTTCCTGCCAACTTTTGGGGTACAAGGAGATACCGCAGCACAGACCCCACTAGTACTTTAAGCACAACAATTATTCTCTGGTCTGTTGCTTTGAAAGCAAAAAGGAAAACAGCTCTAGGGACAGAAAGGGAAGCTTCCCCAGTCCATTCTGTTAACAGCACTAGAGCAGAAAGAAACACAGCTCTGCCAAATGGGTTTAGAAAGCCAGAGGCTATACAGAGCATAGCAGGTGATAGCAAAATTAGGGATTAATCATTTTTGGTATTGTATTTAGTATGGAATTTCATACATTTATAATCATCATCTCTTCAGTACCAGCATCTTACCCATTATTGATATCCTGGCAGATATTATAAATTAAGCATGTTAACTCCACTTTTCAATGTCTACAGAAAATACAAAATTGCCAAAAATGGACATATAATTGATGTAATATTTCTATTCTTTACTGAGTTCATGGGGTTCTTATTTCTTATTTGCTTTGTGACTTTGTATGTTTAATAACTTTAGGTTACAGAACACTTGCTTTTGTTTATTTCCAGACATACAACATTAAAGATTTTGCTTAGCCTAAGCTATAGCAAATAATGGAGAACAGCATTGCTGTATATTATTTGTTTATTTCAGATCAGGTAGTGTTTAATATGTGTACTTGTGTTTACATAGCCAATTCTACCACCTTGAATATTTGCCTTGTTCTGAAAAAAAGAGTAAGAGGTATTTTACTACAAATTTTTATACTGCTACAAAACCAGATTCTGTTTACAGCTTTTACAAAGGCTTTAGCACCAGATTAAATTTTTACATATATTGCATAAATCCAAAACTACACTTTGAAATTTTTCAGAATATATAGTGTCGTTCGCCATTTTCAGTCATTTATCACAGAGAGAAAAAAAAAAAAAGGAGTTTTTTTTCATTTGAAATTTACACTTACATGGTTATTTTACTTTATTTCATTATGGGACATCTTAGTGGTGTATGTTTATTGTATAATACTCTTGCATGTTGTTCAGGTAAAAGGATTATATAAAACATGTATGCGCGTGGACCTACTGCCCCCACCAAACTCTTGTATGTTGAAACAAGATGGAACACCCTCAGTTAAAGTATTGGTGAAGGCAGGAATAATAAACCTAAGACTAAAGGTCATTGAATGTTTTCTATAGATGCCTCTCAAAAGGTGACATAATTCTACAGTGTTAACTTGCACCTTTTCTAAATTGATGTTTACCTTGTGGTACTGGAGTGTAGTGTAGGCACTTGTATTCCCCGGTATTCAGAGACATCTGTAACAGACACGTCATTTCACAGTCATATCTTGTATGTGTTTTGTCTCTCCTCCAGTTGATATTTTTATTTTATTTTCCTTCTCAGTTAAAATTAAAAGTATCTGCTCTTAGGAATATTTCAATCAAAAGCACTAACCTTTTCTCTTGACTCTCTTTTTCCCTTTCGGATAAGCAATTGCAAGGCATTATTGTTAGAGAAGCAGAATTTTCACATCTTCACATGGCTCATTAAATAGCTAACACTCTATTTTTATGTATGAAGAACAATGTTTTAAAAATAACTTAATTGTCTAGGCCAGATAAAATTTACTTAGTATAATAACTGTAACATAAGATTTTACAGACATGTTGCAAGACATAACAATATTACTGAAAGTAAATGTAACTCCGTCATAGATATTTTATTTTTTTTTTTTAATAGGAATATGAGTGATCCCATTAAATTCTCTTATCTTTAAATGCAGGGTCTTAGCAGAGGGACTAAGACACAGATAACCAGGACTGCTACAATTTATTAGCTCTATTCATTGGACTTTGCCATATATTTTTGGATTTTTATCTTTGACTTGAGATGTACATTTGATGTAGAATGGCACCTTTTCTTGTAAGCAGCTGCTAAAGAGTTTTAAAGCAAGTATTAAAGCCTTCTTTGAAAAAATTAAATGCTATTTGATGGTATTTTCAGATCTGTAGTAACATTATGCCCATAGTATGCAACACAAGTTAACCGTAAGCATGTATCCCAATGTATTATGTATTTGACAATGTACTCTTAAGTTTTAATGTATTCTTTTTGTGCCCAAATATCCCAAGGGTGGAGAGATGTATGCCTTGCCTTTTCCTCACCTAACCCATGCTGCTCAGTAGTCAGGAACTCTTAGTGTACATCAGTAGTGACAAGAGTTATTGACTGAATATTCATAAGATTCCTTTTATTTTAATACACTTTCTCATTCTTGCCTCCTTATAATCTTTTCCCTTTCATAAGACTTTTTGCAATACAGAATCCCTTGACATATGTTTTCCCTTCTTGATTTTAAAACATATGTTGGGCAACGTTGTAAAGCTTATAAAACAATAGTTCTTCTTGTCCTGAGCAATTGCCAGATTGCAGATTTCCTATGAATAAAATATTACATTTTTATGAACTGAAACAATACAAAACCAACCTCACTATTCAAGATTCACACACCAGACAGATACCAGGCATACAGTTCACTCGGAGTTGGTACAGAACAGTCACCTAAAAAGATCATGCTTTTAGTGCTACTCACTGATCTCATCCAACTGGTATTCCAGAATAACTGAAACCAGGAACCCTTTAGATTTTATATTTCATAGAATCATAGAATCATATGGGGTTGGAAGGGACCTCTGGAGATCATCTAGTCCAACCAGAGCGGGTCTACCTAGACCACGTTGCACAGAAACTTGTCCAGGCGGGTTTTGAATGTTTCCAAGGAAGGAGACTCCACCACCTCTCTGGGCAGCTTGTTCCAGTGCTCTGCCACTCTCACAGTAAAGAAATTCCTCCTCATGTTTAGGTGGAACTTCTTATACTCAAGTTTGTGCCCATTTCCTCTTGTCCTGTCCCTGGGCACCACTGAGAAAAGACCAACCCCATCTTCCTGATACCTTCCCTTTAAGTATTTGTAAGCATTGATTTCCTTGCTGAATGAATAAATTCATCCTGGAAGGATGCTCTGTACAGAGCAGAAATACTTTCCTGAAGGAGGATCAGTTGGAAAACAGGAATCACTGGAAGTGTCCCTGTAGTGAGAAAGGAATGTAGGAGACAACACAGAAATGTTTGAGGAAATAGCTTTAAGGGATCTCTGAAGAAAAGTCCTAGAGTTTGATGACATTTACATCTTAAAGAATAATAGTAGCTGGAGATAAATTAGAATTCGGATTACTAGCAGAGGTTCAAAACTGTGAAGGGAGTTTGAGCTGATGGCAAAGAGCTGGAACAACTGCTTTATCAGGCTTCCTCACTGATGCAGGAAGCAGGAAATTTTAACTTCTCCACCAAAAGCTAGATCATTTGGAAACACTAGACTCTGCTCACTCAAGAGGCAGTGGCAATAACCTTAAAACTCAAGATGACAAACTGAAACACTGGCCTCTACATTCCTAGGTGCTTCAGTAATTTAGGATGTAATTAGGGGTGAAATCCTACAAACAGGAGCCAATTGCAAAACTGTTGCTCACCTCATGGGTGCTGTGTTTGACTCAAGGCCATGACTAAAGACACTGTGCTTCCTCTCTAGGTATATATATTCTATAGTAGAATGTGAATATGCACAGTTTACTTTTAATTTTCTTTATAATTAATCAGAAACTTCCTTGCCCTACCTTCACATATACCTTCCCTCAGATACTGCACACTTCCGATGGCCAGGACCTTAAGATGGGTGCTGTGAATCCTTGGCAGCACTACAGGACACAGCAGAAATCAGCGTTGACATTAATGCACTCTTTTTTAAGTTTTCTATTTATAAACCACACGTCAAGGGCTACTAAGCTCACTCAAAACCCCTGTGAGCTCCAGGCAGAGGCCTCTCCTGTTTTACAAACAGCACCGTGTTCTGCCCTGAAAACTGACGGTGTCAAAAGCAAATATAGAAATCATCCTGCATCCTCTTCCTGACAACAGTATTCCTCACAAATAATTTTGGTTTTGGCTCAAAAAGATTACATTTCGTTATTGTCCCTTTTTGTTAGGTACAAGCACATAGCAATTATCTGGCTTCCTATCCCTGTCTGTTTTACTGAAAGAGACAAGTTTTTTTTCCACCAGAATGGAAATGCAAATATTATTATTGAAAGCAACAAATGAAAACTTCAGGGATGAAAAATGAGCTTTACCCACTAACGTTTCAGTGATTCCAAATATAGGATTGTGACCTTTCCAAATTACAGCTTTTACACCATAATGCAAGGCCCTTTCAAAAAGAAAATAATTTTAATTTTATTAATCTAAAATAAATGTGTGCCTTTGTATGATCAAAGGAAAAAGTGTGTGCATTTTACCACTGCTGTGCACATCAAAATAAAAGTGTGGGGAGATACAGAAGAAGTAGGGGATACCTTAAGCTTAATAAAACCTGTGCATTTGCAGTGTTAAACACATATTCTTGCACTGTCTTACAACAGGCCTGTTTGTGTGCGCTTTCAGTAACTGGATTTACAGGAGCTGATTTTTATTCATAGCTAGATAAAAAAAAAAAATAGATGTATATACATTCCCTGAATCAAAGTGAATTAAAAGGAAATGACACGTAAGGGGAGAAGGTAGCTCAGATTTCTCATCAGCAGTCTAATCATGAGAGTGACCCACAGGCAACTCGAAAGCTGCCCACGCAATTACTCATGGAGTCTGCTGAAAAACGGGCATCGCTGCCAGTAAAATCTCTTTCTTATCTTGAATCCAAGCCTAGCGATTGCCACCTAAATAGGAATTGGGGGGAGGAATAAGAAGTGCAAAGCACTGCCTTAAACTGACACTATATATCGCTGTTTGGCAGGCTGTACATTTTTATACGATATGTTTTACAGACACAGATAAATATACACAACTAGGATAGGTGTGAGCAACAGGGTGATTCCTAGTCTAGTTTCTTTTTTCAGTTACGCCAGTTTCACTGAAGTTGATAGAGCTGCCTCAGTACAAAAGACAAAACTTTTGAATGTGTGGGGTGGGAGAGTGGTACTTTCTATCTCATACAACGCTACGGGCACACTAAACACTGTGAACTACCAAGTCATGAAAAGCTGCAAGATCAAAGCACAACTGCCTCCATAACCACCATGGCTAAAACCTGATCATGGTTTAAGTGACTTCAAAAGCGTTATGTGAAGGATGACTTTAACATTTGAACTTAAACTACGCTGATACTCCAGCAACATTATATATATAAAGGAGGTTTTACTCTTACTGCTGTCTACCACTCTCTCAGGGACAGACGTGATCAGCTTTCAACTGCTAGAAAGTCTTTATTAGCTTTTTTTTCACTGAATAATCTTTTCCCCCAAAATAACTATATATTAGGATGGGCAAAAGGTAGGATTCAAATTATTTCTGAAATCTGAAAAGAGATGAAATTCTCTGAACAATTTCAACAAAAAAAGCTTTAGTGAAAAAAGCCTGCATGTTTTGACAATTTAATTGTTCATTTTTAATGAAGTAAGTGTAAAATAACTACAATATGAGCAGCATCAAAAAGCTTTAAAAATAATAAAAAATAAATAAAATATTTTCAGCTTACCAAAATATGCCACTGTACTTGGAACAAACTTTTAGTTACTTCCCTGAGAAAAATACCGCTTTGATTAACACTTGCAGCACTGTTTTGTGATGACCTGAAAATATTCTTTGCACTCATTTGGCAACTGATCTGAAATAATTGACTCACATATTCCTTTGCACAGAGACAGAATGATGATAATGAATGGAATATCTTAATAAATTTTAATAGTACATTGGTATGTATCCACATGTGGTGTTTTAAAGTCTCTGTATTCATCACAAACACTGTCTGATGTGAGCATACAAAACTTTACATATTATAAACCCAATATTCCAGCTTGGCAGGAAAATCCAAAAAAGAAAGAAAGAAATAGGCTGTTTAAATTGTGGAAACTGGCCTCTTGTTGTCAAATCATTTTTCTCAGCTTTTTACTAGCTAATTATTTCCCTCAGATGGGAGGCAGGAGTTTTTTATGTTATTTATTCTACCACCAAACCACCTTTAAAAACACTAGTTTATACATGGCAAATCAATGCCAAAAGAATTTTTTTTTATTAATCTGAAAAATGTAGGGTGCCTATGCATTGTTGTTTATACTAATTGAGTTAAAATCCTTTCATATAATTTAAATTCTGTTTTCTAATAACGAATTGAATTATTATAGATGTTGCTTGGGGTCACTTCTCTAAATAATCTGTGGAGTCACCTGTTTCATTACTCTGTTATAATACTGAAAGATATACCATTTAGAGTTGTGCACTCTAAGAAGTACATTACAATGACAGCGCTTTCTAATAGTTAAGGATTTTGTAAGAATTGAGATCCTTGGCTGGATTGATTTGCAAATTCTGATATTTTCTACATAATATTAACTTTTACCTTTCCATCTCCAAATAAATTCAGAATCTAATTGTCTAATAATAAACTTCCTTAAAGGATGTACTTCTGCAATGAAAAATGTATAAGGCCCTACATATTAAAGTTCCATAGTATCTGCAGAGGAATGAAAAAAGATTGTTGTGTGGACTTTCCTCTTTGTTTAAGTGAAACAATCAGCATTGGTTTGTCCGAGATAGTAAGCTTATTGCAAATCAGTGAGACCAAGCCAAGTTTCCATTCAAATCAATGGCAAACTCCTGCAGACTCATATTGACAGTTGTATTTAAGAAAGGGGACTCAGCAAATTCACACTATTTTCTAAGGAAAAAAAAGTGCAGGCTTGGGCAGTTTCCTCAAAAAGTGTAGGTAATGATAAGAGAGCTACTGTAATAATTGAAATGAAAAGGAGACATAAAAAACAGTGATGTACTGGGGAAAAAAATAATCTAATTTATATGTATGGAGACTTTGTAACTTACTTTTCAAGACTGGCTCATTTACCCATTCTGAACACATAGAAGAGGTTTCAATAAAAAGCGAATGTGACCATTTGATTTTGAACTTTGATCTCCTTTGCCCTTCATTACAAAGAGCTGCTTCCCGTTTTCTTAAGCAAATTACTGCTAACACAAGAAGTTATTCAGTTATATTAGAGGGTGGAGGTGGGCAGTTTCTAAGTCCAAATTTGTCATTATTGCTATGACTGTGAAATTGTTTGAAATACTACATGCACTGTACATTATGTTGTTGTAAATACATGAAAAAAAGAAAATCCTCAGTATTACTGAGAAAGCCTCTGGGACCCCAGATGTCTGTTCTAGGAGAGAGATTGCTCTACCTATAAATTCATCTCTCCTAGAACTGACATCCAAGGTCCCAGAGCTTTTTTCCATAAAGCTAAAGACTTTTTTTATGTGATTCCAGCAATGTAGTGCATTCCATTCTTTACAAGAAATGTTCAGCCATTCATATTACAGACAGCCAGACATCCTGCTGACTGTTTGAGAATATTAGAGAACTGTTGGGAATGAAGGTGTGAAAATACCATATTCCATTAAATTTTCAATAAGCCTTCATAAACTAATATCTGCTATATATTTCAAATTTAAAATGTCATGTGGAAAAAACAAACAAAATAATCATACCAAAAATAAAAAGCAAGGGAAACATAGGCTATTAAAAATGTTGCATTCCCACATTTAAATTTCTGTATGTATGTGTGTGCCTTTCTCTCATGAGGGTAAGTCAAGAGACGTGCAAAGGTGTCTCTCATGGGCCATCAGTCTCACATCGGTGTTACAGCACGACTTCCTTTGTGTACTGAAAAAGCTCTATGCCTTCCGCTAATAAAAGTCACATATCAACTGCATGAAAAGAGAAAAAAATGTGCATTTTTGTCAGTGAAACTTGGCTCTGTTCAAATTTACTGCTTTAGTTACGATTGGAAAATGCTACAAGGACTTTAAGACAATTTTTATCTTCAAGTGAATTTTGGGGGAAAGCAATAATGAGCTGTACTTAAAGCAAGCTAGAAATGTGCTGCTAGGTACACCATAAATGGGTGTACTAGGACATCAGAGATACTAGTTTGGGCAATACATTTTCCCAGTTAGGAGCATATGGCTACTAGGAAACTCAGAGTGAACAGAGAAGCTTCTTCAGATTTGTGCTAGAGCAGCTGCATGTTGAGGCATCCCTGGCAGCTGAACAGCTCCAAGGTACCATTACACTGTTTTTCGGCACTAATAGACCAGAATAGATCTGAACACAATGTTATATGAACACAATGTTATATGAACACAATATGAGCTCCAGACGTATCATGTAAACTTAGTACTTATGCTGCTTCACAGGTGAATATTTTATATCTTTAAAGTGTAACTCGGAGTTTTGATGTGAGTTGATTTAATTGAGAAAATAAAGATGAACCTAAGTGACATTGTGGTCACTTACCTGAGCACATACTTTCTTTCCTAGGGGAGTGGGAGGGAGGGAAAAAGAAAGAGGAATAGGAAAATAAAAAGAAAAATAAAAAATGAAAAGAAAAAGAAAAAAGAAAAAAAAAGGAAAAGAAAAGAAACAGAAGGGAGGGAAGAGGGGAGGGAGGGAAAAAGGGAGGAAGAAAGGAAGGGAGGGAAGGGTGAGAAGAATCTTGATTTGGTTATGACGCTTCTCTGAAAACCTTTAAAATGGCCCTAAGGACATGAATCTGTGCAACACTGTAAATCCGAGCTGAGGTCAGGGAACTTCATGGAGACTAAAACATCTGCTGTTGTGTAGTCAAGTGGGAAATTATGACTTCAACTGAGAAGAGTTCTAAAAGCAGCTGAGATTTTGATAACTATTATTTTTATACATTTTCAACTGAAGTTTTGGAAGCTTAAGTGATCCAAAGAATTAGTATCAATGTACTCTAGGATCAGAAAAGTCTGACGATAGACATGCCTGACTCAGGTATTTTTGTTCTGAGATTAGTTCTTTCTGGAAATTTTTCAGACTCTTTTGTCTGCCTTCCAGAATCACAAAGCCTTTTTTCAGCCATTGTCATGACTTTAGCACAATAGCTGCATCAGCCATCACTTTTGAGAAGATGCATGCTTTCTGGCTGAACTGCAAAAATCCTTGCTGTTGTTGAAACCACTTAACATCCAGAACAAATAGTTTTTCTCATTGGAAACAAAAATGTTAATTGTTTTAGTACACTTATGTTTTTTAACAGAAAAATGGACAGCTCTGCAGTCTGGAAAGCAGATAAATAGTCTTTTGTTTTCTTTCTAGTAAACACGCATAGAGATCTGGGAAATGTGTTTTATCTGTCATTGGAGCTAGTAGAAGGCTAAATTTGCCTCCATCTGTCTTCATACCCTATGAAATAAGCTTCCACTCCCTTTTAGCTCCATGACTTACATAGATTGTAAGTACACAAAAGGGATACCACTGGCTCAGTGTTGGGGTTTAACACCAGCGGGCAGCTAGAACCAAGAAGATGCTCGCTCACTTCCCCCAGCTGGGATGGGGGAGAGAGTCGGAAGAGTAAAAGTAAGAAAACCTGTGGGCTGAGACAAAGACTAGTTTAATAACTACAGCAAAAGCTGCATGCGCAAACAAGGCAAAACAAGGAATTAATTCAGTGCTTCCCATCGGCAGGTAAGTGTTTGGCCACCTCCAGGAAAGCAGGGCTCCATCACAGGTAATGGTTACTTGGGAAGACAAACACCATCACTCTGAATGTCCCCCTTTTCCTTCTTCTTCCCTCAGCTCTATATACTGAGCATGACATCACATGGTACAGAATATTCCTGTGGTCAGTTGGGGTCAGCTATCCTGGCTATGTCTTCTCCCAATTTCTTGTGCACCCCCAGCCTACTCGTTGACAGGGCAGTATGGGGAGCAAAAAAGGTCTTGACTGCCTACCAACAACTGAAAACACCAGTATGCTATCAAAAGTATTTCTCTTTCCAAATCCAAAACATAGCACTATACCAGATAACAAAAAAAAACCAAACCCAAACTCCATCCCAGCTGAAACCATGACACTTGGTAAAGGATCTGTAGGTCTCTCACTTAGGTTTGAGTGGGACCCATTTCCACCAGAAATTTATAACCCTCTCTAAAATCTTCCTGAGTCTTATTTTCTTCCTATTATAAACTAACACCAGTCCCAGCACACTGACAACCCCATCAAGAGTGAAAAGGAAGCATATTGCACCTGCACGGTGGCACAATTTCCCTGAATAGCACCAAGCTCCCAGCACTGGGAAAGTGGCAATTTGGGCTGAGCACAGAAGGGGACATATATGATAGGGTTAAAAGATGCTTGCCAAGGATAGCCATTTCTTCAATATGTAAGATGCCAATATTCTCATTTTGCTAATATTTTCTTGTTGATGATTATCTCATATTGCTTTGTATGATACTGTACTTTTAAACTCCATTGTCTTACATGTGTGCATACACAGAAATGCACATGCACAATTCTACTAAAACTTGGAATTTGTTAAAAATCAATAAGACTGCCACTGATAAAGAACTCACCTGAGGCTTCTAGGTTAGAAAAGCAGTTAACTCCCTCTATAGTAAATGGAGAAAAAGGGGCAGTATGAGAGTAGTTCTTAGGTGGGACAACTCCAGACCTTAACCTCAGTGAAAAAAAGCAGAAAAAAAGGAGCTTGTCAGCAATTACTGAAGTGAAAGCATCCTCAGTGACTCTACATTAACGTTACATTCACAGGCCTGCGTATCTGACCTTATTGCAAAAATGCTCAGCTTTATGCTGATCTAAGCCACTGCTCCTCCTATGACAGCGTCATGCTGTTCAGATATATTGTCATAGTCCTGCATGTAGAATAGAATTACTATTTCGCTCGATCCAAGATTTTATCTTAGTTGCAGCATTATACCTCTGCTGCATCTGGTTCTGGGCTCTTTGTAGCATCTACTCCTTCTACATAGACATCACTGGAAACTTTTCATATGATGGTTAAGTAGATACAAATAAAATACTTGATTTGGGACACTATGCAGTGGAAAGGAGGACAATAAAATAACTACATGGCAAGAGAAATTCATCTATTTGATAGAGACCTACTTAAGTCATAAGAATACCTTAGTTAGGTAAAATATAAAACCTGTGTTCTTCTAGTCTTCTGCCTTGAGATGTAAGCAGAACTCAGACAGTAATGAAGGATGGTTAAAAAAGTAGTAATGAATTTTATGTAGGAGTAACACTGTTTGTTTTAGATGTTCCTTTTCCTTGTCTGTAGAGGGTTGCTTGTTTTGGCTTTTGTCAAAACTCTCTAAACTTTTTGAAATTTGCTCAGCTGAAGATCAGCTCTTCTGTATTGGCTTTCCCTAAGCAGAAGCCTCAGAGTCCGAAGGCAACTGTGCAGACAACCATTAAAGAATAAAGAATAAGACTCGGGGGTGGGGGGAGAGGAGTTGTAGAAAAACAAACCAAAACCAACTTAGGTCTAATTGACAGTTCACTTTCGGTGTTCATAGAAATGTAGCATACAAGAGGAAAAACATTCTTTTCCCCTTTTGTTTCATTGGTCACAAATGTAGGTGTGCAGGAGAATATCATTTCAAGGTTTTGCTTTTCCAGGTTAAAAAGCAGAGAGAAAGAAAAAAAAAAATACAGAGAAACATAGACAAAGGGGAAAAAACTGTAAATCAGGAGAAAATGAAAAGTTCCAAGACAACTGCCTGCAAAGATGTACAAATGGGAGGAACAGCAGAGGTACAATTGAGAGAAGCAGAGTCCAAAGGCCCATGAAGCCACATCAGGCAATAGCAATGGCCATGGCTTCAGGCTTATCACTTTGCTACGGTTTTAATAACCTGACATCTCTAGAGTATACAACGATCATCTTTCGGTACCTGCAAGACAGTCCACCTGTGAACACTGATGGAACTGGTGTTTTACTGAGGAAATAAAAGCAGCATATGAAAATTCAAACCTAGATTTTACTATTTGTCATATGCAGTAAATGATTAGTCTTTATTAATTAATCTGGGCTTTCCTAAAACCACCAATGTATTTGAGCACTCTTTTCAGAGGAATAAGTAGCATGCAGACATTTTAATAACCTCACGTCTCAAGTGTATATATTTCTAGTACCTGCAAGCAGCATGATTCATCTGTAGACCACTTAATTTCCTAACTTGAAAGGTAGTAAGCTATTTAAACAGAAGGGGAGAAATGCATGATGAGAAATAAAGAGGTCATTCTATTTATAAGAATTTAGCCCCCATGTCCTGGTTTCACTTGTTATATATTCTTATCCTTGATAAAATTATAGACTACCCGCTGTCAAGTAGAAATGTTGATCATATGAATAAGAATGACCAGGTAAAAAGTAACCAGGCAGCTGATTTGTTTCTTGCATCTTCATAGTTTATCGGATTAAAACATGACAAGCAGAAAAGTACAGGGATCACAGTTACACAGATCAGTCTTCATTTGGGACTGTTACTTTGATGTGATCCAAGTAAATTCCTTTTAAGAAGTCAGGATGAGGTTGCCACTTATGGTGATTAAGTGTATTCTAGTTTGATTCAATATGTTAGAATACAACTTTCTTTCCAGATTCTTTTTTGAAGAGTCAGGAAATTTCACACTTACAAAACTGCTCACTTGGAACCTATTTCTACAAACTTGTTGAAGGAGTAAATGGAATAGGGGAGACAGGTTACCAGCTTTCCTCTTTCAGAAGTATCAGACAAATGTCGTTATAAAAAAATTTAAATATGCTGCACTTGTTATGTCTGGTCTGCCAGGAAGGTTAATAAAGCCCTACTTCTGTTTTTTGGAAGGCTTGAAAACTCCACTTGCACAGACTTTTAAATGCATTGCTGATGGTGAATGTGAAAAAGACCCAAAACCCAGCAGCATCAAAATGGATGTTTGAACTTTTCCTCTGAGATGAGCACATCAGAACCACTGACAAGGTTTAAAATTTGAAAAGCTAGGTTAAGAAAATAAAATAACTAACATTATTATTTTTTTAAATAAAGAAACCTCAGGATGAGAGACAAACTTAATAAAAGTAATTTGTTAAGAAATGTTTCTCAGAGCACCAGTACAGGGCTTAATTCCAAGCGAGGTTTCAGTATATCAGGCTGGTGACTATTAGCTATTAAAATAAACTATTACTTTCCACATTGCCTTTAAAACCAACTTCACTTGTAGTCCAGATAAATACCATAAACTTACGACAAATGTAACTCCAATAAAATTTTTCTCTCCACACCATTTCTCTCATCCATAAAAATCCATTGAAGGCTTGTATTAAAAAGTTACAGTATGGTGAGTGTCTGCACAGCTCAGTCTCCAGGTTAAAGGAACTGTTAATCATAAACTATTTGGTTGACTACTGGAATACTGGCCGGTTATATGTTAGAATTTAATGGGAGGAGTTCTATATTATATTACAACAAAAACTAATGAGGAAGGAAAAAAACAAACAAACAAACAACTAAAAGATTTAGAACCTTTAATCAAAGCTGATTACTTGGAACTGAATATCTTTCCGTGGCCATTGACACCTAAACTGAAAGCTTAGATAGGTATACAAATTTCATAACACAAGACATGAGAATATAAAAATTAGTAAATACATCAAGAAGTGGATTTATCATTTTTCCAGCAAAAAAAGCAATATGTGCTTTTCTCTAAGAGTCTGATGATCATAATGATTCCTTGGACATATTTGCTGATAAAAATTGTTTACGAAGAGGAAAAAATGGAGATCTGGTATTATCACACTTAGCATGACTAATCAAATAAGGTACATGAATTTACCCTTTGCAAACTGCACTGCGTATATAGACCTGATTGATGACTGTGGTGAAGAGTTTGTGAATTACAGAATGATTAATGAAAACTGGTAGGTTTCAATCCATGTTCTTGCCAGAAATATGAAATAGTTTGTGTGGTTGTATATGACTCCCTGGCTGAAGGCTTGACACTCAGGCAATCAAATCAGCCTGACAAGCATCTGGCCACTGCTTTTGCAAATGAGTGTGCGCATGTCTACGCAAATAAAATTACTCACAAAACCAGCACATAAAATCTGTTGATTAGCTCATAAATTTGGACTCTCCCTTTTTCCCCCTGCTTAAGTCAGGGTGATAGTTTTAAACTGGGGAGCCTTACATAGTGCACTTTAAGGTCTGAAAGATATTAAATCTGCTACAGTTGTCTAAGATTGTGTATTTTATGGAGACACCCTCCTTTCCAATTTGCTCCCTATTTCAGCCTGCTGCTTAATTTCATTGCTTTGTTGAGACAATGCTGATATTTAGTACATCTGTTTATACTGAAGATCCTCACTCTCACGTTTGAGCGTTCTCCAAAAAATATCAGTAATGGAAGCTCACAGGCCACATGAAATCTCTCCTATGTTTTCAAGGCAAAACTCTGCTTGGGGTAAGTGAAAAGAGACCGTAAGAGATAGAGCAAGCAAAGGATAAAAGACTATTGTCAATTCTTTTTCTCAATTACAATCAAAGTCCATCTTTAGCTCACCTCCCGTATTGTTAATCTTTGGTCAATATCTGAGTTGTTTCTCCCCCTGCAGACTTATTCTTTCTTATCTCTCACATCTTTCCCTCCCTTAAGTCCTCCAACGCTTTATAGCTGGAAGCTGTTTCTTCATGTCTTCTCCCCGTGATGTCACTCTATTACCCGAGTCCCACCCTGGGTTCTGACTTCCTTCCACAATCACTCTCAAAATCCTTATTCTTGTCTTCAAGGATTTATTCCTGCCTATTTCTCTCTCATCTCTCTCGTATTTTGATGCTTGTGTGTATCTTATGTTCTTTCAACTCAAAAGCATGAATTTCTTTAGCTCAGCTGTAAAATCAGTGCTGAAATAACATCCACTCAGCCCGTATAATATTTCAACATCTGCTCATCCCCTATACTATTTCAGCTTTTGACACTCTGTAGAGAACATACAAAATTAAAAACAAAGCATGCAATCCTCAACATTGCAATAACTAAACTAGACAAAAACATGTAGTAACTGGCTTTACCATAACATAGCTGAATATAACTTCTGGCAGTATTTCAACATCAGCATAACAAACCATGTAGAAATAGCGGTGAGAAAGACTAGGAGACTGAAGCACGTTGTTGTTTGTCAGCATATAGACTTTCATCTCATGCATGCTCAATGATGTATTACTCCTCTCACATCAGTGCTTTCTGAAGTTTTCTCCGAAAATGAAAGAAAATGGGTTCAATGTCCTGCTCATCATTCCCATGGGAACTCTAATGAAACAATGGATTGCTCTAGCTTCTGAACCTGCTCAGATGGTCTTTGGTCCAGATTAGAAATGTCTGTTCTGCTAGAGCAGAAAAAAAAGTCACAAAACCACCCACTGAAGCTGCAGTAAAATCACATGTCTTTGAGAAGGGCAACTGTAGTGTTAAGGTAACAGGGGAAGAAGGAAATAAAACAGAAAATATGGGCTTTTCTAACAGATTTGAAAAAGGCATATTACTGAAGGTAGTTCTCTAAAGAAAAAACAAAAATGAAATTATTGTTCAACGGGAGAAGAAGGTGGTGACACACTTAATTAAATTTCAGAGTTCTTGAAATTCCAGCCTGTAAAAATTCCAATTCCAAATTCAAATGCCTCATAAAACCTGCCCAAAATCTCCATGGGCATCTGGACAATGATGATATAGTACCAACCACTGATGAGAATTCAACTGAAAGCTAGCATTCTGTCCAAAATATTTTAGATAAAAATCTTGACTTTGTTGAAGTCAATGGTAAAGGTCCCATGGGTTTTTTCAGCACCAGGATTTCAAACTGAAGCTTTGAAAGAACGGTGAACCTTAAGATAAATTGTTAGTGGTTATAATTTTGGACCGAATATATAATATAGCCTTCCTATATATATCTCTGTATATATATTCTCAGATGAGTACATACACAAATTTCTTTCAGCATTTTAAAAGGTAAAAACACAGCTAATCCAAATATACAAATAGCAAATATTACTGCATCCGGTTCTGGGCTCCCCAGTTCAAGAGGGACAGGGAACTACTGGAGAGAGTCCAATGTAGGGCAACGAAGATGATTAAGGGATTAGAGCACCTCCCTTATGAGGAAAG
>JAOXNO010000001.1:176130475-176149940 GCA_028565335.1 Limnodromus scolopaceus
CTCTAGGCAATCCTGCTTAGCAGGGGAGTTGGACTAGATGATCTCTAGAGGTCCCTTCCAACTCTGTCAAATCCATGTGGAGGAAGGAGAGTGGTGATTAGTGAAAAAAAAATCTAAAAGTGTCATAGCTCTATGTCTGTTTTACTATATTCTTTCCAAACCTTAGATATTCATCTGCAGAAAAAAGATTCAGACATTAAAAATCTATATTTTCCATTTCTTCTAATTTTTCCCTTGTTTAGCCCACCTAAAGCTGTCTTCCTTCAGAAATGACTTTGAGGCCTCGCTGAAAAGCACTGTGTACTATTTCATTATTTTTAGAAAAATCTTGGAAAACCACATACATATACAAACAAACCTTAAAAGCCTTCCTCACAGAAAGGCTGATCCTGAAGAAAAAGGCCATTTTAAGAGGAAAAAAAAGGTTTTAAATAAGTACAGAAGGGCCAATATGCTGCCTTGTGGGATGCGAATACAGCCCTGCCCGAAATGCGTGAATACCACAGGAAGACAATGAAGGATTGTGACAGACAATGAGTCTGAAACACAAAGTGCCAAAGTCCTCTTGTTATCTTTCCAACATTTCAACTCTATCCAGCCGTTGATACCCCTGTATGAACCTTCAGCATGCTGGCATCCTGGCAAGGCAAGCTTACTTCCCAGGAAGATACGCCTCAGTCCCACAATTTGACTTTGAGTGAGTAAAGCTCAGACTTCTCTGCAGCTGTGCATGATGTGTCTGCTGCATCAGGCTTTCTCCTGGAGAATGGAGCAGAATGGAGCATACAGGAATATCGCTGTCCCCTGCCTACCTCATGCAGCAGAAAGCAAGGCTCAGGAGAAAACATGGTCCCAAGCTGTCCCTGGGATGTTCAATCATCACATCTCTGGTACAGGCAGCTAAAGTTGAAAGCTGGGATAGCTCTGGGGTCCTACACTGTGGACATCTGTACACCCCATGCCCTCTACTAACACTACCTTTAAAGATGGGAATTATTTTTTGTTTTGTGATGAGGCTTTTTGTCTTCAGAGGTAGATTCAGAGAATTACTTTTTGGAAATGAAAGTACCTGTAGTAATTAACAACTTTGCCACTACTAAATTTTAGTGTACTGGAACTGTTAACCTGAGGAGAAGATTTTAGATGTCATTACCAATCCCTTGTGCCATCAATCTTTCAGTCATTCATTGACACAATGTCTTGAGGACATGCGCTTGCAGAAATAATTGGACTGTGCCTTACACTCAAATGCAATATACCTTTTTCTTCAAGTTGCTTTTTGTGATTCATGACGAGCAAAGATTGAAAAAAAACCACTTAAGAATACAGAAATTCTTTTTGTTTCAGAAGCTGAAAAAACTAATACCTCAAAGTGAACTGCTGCGACACTTCATGAAAATCAGATTTCAGTTGTCTTTGACCAGATTGCAGGAAGACCGATTCGGAAATGTTCAGAGTAGCAATTTAGAATAAACTGCTCTGGAAACAAATGTGACAGTAACAATTTTAATGAAAAGGAGAAAGGCAAGAAAACTCAGGTTGTGTTTTGAAACTCTCTGAAGTCTCCAGATGAGATATTTTCTGCCTCAATAACAAATGCAAGAGCTGCAATTTCAAAAGAAAGTGTAACAAGGGAAGAATGAATGTTGGCCTGACAAAAATCACTAGGCAAAATCGCACACTCTTTGTGCAGACTTATCATACTGACCAATGCCACTTGTTTGTCATGTATTCTTTTTGTTTGGTTCTGCGTACCTAGTTTTTGTTGGTTTTGTTGTTGTTTTGTTTTGCTTATTTCCCCTCTTAAACTTTAGTTCTTATGTACAGCAACTGTCTTTTTCCATTCCTGTATACTCAGTGTCTTGCTCATTAGGGACATAGTATAGAATTACAGATTTTAAATGCTGCCAGAGAACAAAAAATAATCTATATAGATTACACAGCCTAATTTTGATTAAGTAGAAACTACTGTGCTGACGTTTGCTGAAATGATGAAGGGACTCTGTAGATTTCATGATTCCTGTTGCAAACCTCTCAACCTGTATGAGATATGTATTCATTTATTATTATTTCTATAATTGTTAATATTATTGTTTCCAACACCTGCAGTGACTACTATTGTTGTTGTTGCTATTATTTTAATTACTATTTATTATTGATATTATTTGGCCCAAATAAGTGACCAAAGTGCTGGCCTGTTAATTACTTTAGGCAATGCTTGAACAAAATAATGAAAAAAATATCAAACACTGCAGCTGTTGTCCCAGTGCTGTGAATGTCTTTATTTAGATGAATTGTGATTCCCTGGACAAATGACATAGTACTGTATTTGAGTCCTATTGCATCAGAAAACAGATCAGAGAAGCAAGTGAGGGATAAGATGCAATGTGAGCTAGAAACTTATATATTAAATGAAAAAAAAACCCAACCTTAAATAGGTAGCCACATAACTATGGCTGATCATGATATTCTGATATTCTCTTGAAACTGGTGACAGTTAATCCTCTTCCATGAGATACATTTATATATTTTATAGCAGCCACATCCCCACAGTTTTGCTAAGGGTACACTCCAAACATACCTACACTTTCGTTCAGTAGAACATTTAATTGTATAAAAAGTGAGCCAAAGACCTACAGCTCTGACCTGATAGAATTGTTTTTCTTCCACATTATTATTTGGAAATATGAATTCAAAATATTAACCAAGTTAAGAAAAAGGAAAACAACAGCAATTACAATTATTTTTGAGAAAGTAAATGTTTTTCTGATAAGGTGATTCTTATTTTGATGATCTGTCTAATGACATAGCTATTGCTTAAAAAAAGTGATAGCAAGCATTTATTGTCTTTACAAAATTTAAATTGACAATACATAAATGCTTTAATAACCACATCCACAGAAGAAAAATATTAGTAGAATCAGAGTACAGCATAAGAAAATATGCTGTGTAGGAGGTCTCATTAAGATATCTCTGAGATGAATGCATGAAAACAGCAGGGCCATTGATAATTCATGCTTGAGAAATGGTGAGACATTTTCCAAGAAAAAAAAAGAAAATGAATCATTTCTTTTCAAGTACTTGATTATTGTAGAGCTGGCAGAGGGGGCACAAAGCCAGAAGTGATGTCTTGTTTGAAGAGCCAAAATGTATCACATAATCATTCCTCATAGTTTTACCTGCTTGTATGTGCAGGAGCAAACTCACCTACACCACGTAACAAAGTTCCCGCTATTAGTTCTCATCCCCTTCAGCCATATGGGAATCTTTGGCATTAAGTCATATAAATTATGAATGAAGAAAGTATGGAAGAAGTAAGAGGGGCTGGCAAAGAAGCAAATAAATGAATCCCACCCTGAGTATTTTATTACGAAAACAGAGACCAGAGAAGATACTGGAAAAGAAAAACACTCCATCTAGATCTTGACATAAGAGAACTCCTACCTTTGATTTTAAATTTTTATATGTTTTACTTTTCTGAATTACATTTTTAAACTGCAGCTTTGTTAAGGCACATGCATCCTGAAATGTGTATGTAAGCCAAAAAACCCCCTGCATTGACTTAAGCCTTGCTCAAGTAATTCATTGCCAGCCCACAGAGACATCTTCTTTCTCCAGGCTTTGTCTGAACACTGTCCTTCTGCCTTTCTGCTCTTTTGACACACATTATTTTTTGTCCGCAGTCACTGGTCTCCATCCTGCCGAGTGCCACTGACCGAACTCTCCACCTTTGCCGATATGATGTAATGTTACTTGGCTATACTCCCTCACATAACGTTCCTTTGTCTCTTCTGAAGCAGGCGGACAACAACACAGTATGAGTAATAAAAATCAGAATACACACTTACATGGCTTTAGTTATGGCCTTTTGGTTCATTTCACTATCACTTCACAAAAATAAAAACTAAAAAAAAAACCCAAAACCAAACAAGCAAGGCGAACTGTATAAAAGAACTAGACATACCCTTCTTTTTATTTTCTGAGACTTCTGAAAATAAGAAAAAATTATCAACCCTTGGGATAATTCTTACGAGTCAAATAACATCAATGAAAACTATTGCGTCCATTGGGGAAGCCATATGTCTCGTATATAGATTCCTGTGATTTATTGTTTCTACATGAATTAAATGAATAGTGGACTATGCCATCGTAATTTTACATTCTTTACTGAGTTACTGTAACTCATGTTAATGTTTAATGGTCTTTACCCTCATGTCTGGTAAGTAAAGAAAGCTGTCTTGGGCTGCCCACACTTTACCTGTGCTTTCAAAGCAGAGTGAAAAAACTGAAGCAGTGATACTAATTTCCTATATTACTAGCTGGTTTTAACTAAAAGGATTAACACAATATTAAAAGTTCTGAAGACTATAAATACTATGGCGACTTAATCTTTCCACTTCGAAACACAGAAGTGAGGGAAAAACATCTATTTTTCTAGGAAACACAGAAATAATAAAAGAGACACCAGATGTTCCCAAGATCCACTTGCCTCCCATTAGAAAAGCTGAAAGTTGAGAAAGATGTATCATCTATTAATATCTCTTCTATTAATATATCTAATAGCGACATTGCACCTGTTTACCTATCCGTAATAATGCATTCACACAGGAAATAATCTCAAGTTACAGGTAAGAGCTTTGATAATTTATAATAAGGTAGCTTTTATTCAGGATCTGTAAAAGTTTTGTGAGGGTTGCTTTTTAAAATGAAAATAATTTTCATTTTCTCCCCAAAAAGGAAATAAAAACATAAGTACAGTAAAAAAAATGCAGGACTATTCTAAATATCCTACAACTATAATTGTATATTCACAATTATAAACAAGGGTTTTGTTTAAAAGAGGTTAAATTTGAAAAAAAAATATTTATCCTTTTCTCCCTGCAAATTACGGAAAGCAAGAAAACATAAAGCAATTTTTAGTCATCTTATGTAGTCCATAAATCATATTTCCAACACTTTGAATCTTCACAAGGAGTGTCTTTTCTCCTCCAAATGATAAGGAAATTGTAAATGCCTAATATTTACATTGCACTATAACCTGGCACACTGTAAAACTGCTTGCATTCACCACCGATATCACCCCAGAGATGAATATTTGACCAATGAATGAAGGACCTTATGTTCTATAATCCTTAATTTTGTAAAATATTGAAAATCTGTGAACATCTCAGAGAGTAAGATTCACTGTGAGCCTCTGTACTTCAAATAGATACTTAAACAGGCATTCTCAGCAGTCAGTGTGTCAAGCCAAAGGCCACTAAATGTGGCAAAGAAAAATACCAGAAGGAAAGGTAGAGGTTTCGTCAAGAGTTTCAGAAAGCTGACCTCTTTGTAAAATGGAGGCCAAAGATACCAAAAACTCACATCTTCCTGCTCATTCTGCAATGTAGCCAAATTTTAAAGTTCCTTCAAGGAAAATCTTTCTTGCATTTTTTCTTGTGCCTCAAATTTTGACAATTTCAGTACTAGAACTTCTTATCAAATGCTACCAATCACCCTGAGTATATCAAAATGAGCATCTGAAATTTTCCTGGCCAGAAGTGCAAAACATCATGAAGATTCAGACTGTACTGATTATGTGGTTTGTCATTTGGTAAGAAACAGGACTGAAGGACCCAACTCTAATATGTCATGAGATATTCCAATTGATCAAGCAATTGAAGAATGAAAATTCTGGAAAAATCAACCACCTTCTGTAAGCTGACTTTAGCTTATTCAAAAGGTAAAAAGTTTTTCTCTTGACATTTTATGGTCAGTCTTGGTGATGTATTATTTATTGTAAAAAAACCCATGATGATGATAAACAAAATGTTTTACACCATATGATAGGGAAGACTGCTAGGTCATAGTCTCCTATGTGTTGCAAATAAAGACACTGCTCATACTCTTACACAAGTACTTATAATAACTCTTTCATCCAAAAATTTTCATGTTACTTTTGAAGAATCCCTAGAACGGCACAACAGTTAGGTTAGGATAATAAAATTGTTTTTTCAGTTTGACTTTTCCCTGGAAAACAAACACTGAAATCAGAGGAAATATTGCTAAGGTTGTTCCTGAGATTCTTTTTCATTTGAACCCGTTAATTTAAATATAATTTAAAATTATCTATTCCTCAATCTATCAGGTTGAAGGCAGGATCTGCGGGAGAAAACAACCAAAACTTTCTGATCACTTGGGTTTTCCGTGTTTTGACTCTTGAGGGAATTGAGGATTTTGCTGTTGTTGTCAGGGAGGGTGCTGTTTTGGTGGTGGTGGTGGTGTTTTTTTTTTTTTTTTTATAAGTAGCAGCTGCTTGAAATGTATTTTAGTATTTTTTGATAGACCAGAGGCCACCATTTCGCACAGCAGTCCTCAGGCACTAGCCCTTAGAATTGCATGAAGTCAATAGAACTGTCTGAAAGCAGAAAGGAGTACAGCCCCTATTTTTACATGATCACAGACTAATAGAGCAGCTTGGGTAATTAAGTATTTTTCTCAATACCTGAAGTAAATTGTAGGGTGTCCATGAGGAGACATGGCAGACAATGAAGTAGCCTTCTCCATTTATCAAAGGCAAAATTGATAAGTTCTTAAAGATGACCAATAGATGCTAACCTTATCCTTTTAATTTTGTGTTGCAGAAGATCATCTCATCAGAAAAGATATTTCTATTATTTAGATGAAGTTTGTGTACTTAGTCCAGCTGGGAATGCCTGCCAGTTATGGTGGGAAAAAAACAGAAGTGCACTAACATGTATTAAGTTTCATGGTGAGATGAAATGCAACTTTGGATACAGATTTGACATTTGAAATTTCCCTGTGTTGCAAAGGCAGGATTTGTTGCAGACATAAAAACACTCGGTATATGCATCTGGAGGAAGTTGTGCACAGTTCTTCAAAGCACCCCTGGCAGCTGATAATGGAGAGTTGTTGGCAGTGATTATAGAGGCAGATGCTTACCTGTGCTCCTACAGTGTGCAGTCTTGGCTTGATGACAAGGTGAGAAGAAGGACAAGCCATCACAGAGTGGGGGCAATTGGCAGCTGGTACCCTACCGGGGAAGGGTAAACGGGTCACCTAGGGCTTCTTGCTTGTCTGTAGCAGAGTCATCAATCCATGCCAGAATATGCAATTTCCAGAAAATAAAGTAATTCCTTGTACAGGAGAATGGAAAGAAATTTAAATGTTGATAATTTAGACAGAATTTAACAAAGTGTTTTGCAGCTTGGCATTTGATATATTGCAGACTGAAAAATACCATCGATACCATCTATAAAATTGCATCCAGGTTTAGGTGTACTTAGTGACTGCAGGACTTGTAGAGCCAAGTGGCAGGTGTTTTACTGGCGGTGTTCAATGTCAACCGGATGCTACTGAAACTCCGTAGAGGGCACTTCCCTACAAAGTGCTTCTTCATTGCTTTCTCTTGTCCAAGCTGCAGGGCAGGTTATCTTATTTCCTCTTTTTATGAAAACAGATTCTAATCCATGAAGTAGTTGTTTGTCATGACTCATTAATAGCTTGGAAGGTCAAAACCAGGAAAATATACAGTAAGACAGACAACAAAGAATACACTTACAGGAAAAAAATTAAATACCCCAAACAACCATGACCAACACCTGAACCCTTTCCTTGTAGCAGTGTTACTTCCTGTTGTGTATCAAAGGTACCACACCATATCATGATATTCTGAACTTGAAAGATCAGTGACGAGTAAGAACATCTGGGGCATGCAAGCATAATTTCATGCTTAGCCAGCTAGTTTATTCAGACGTTCACTGTCAGTTGGTTGAGAGCAAGATTTTTTTAAGCATTTGCAAAGTCTCAGAGTACCAAATACTGAGGTATCTTGCAATTCAAATGCATTTTAAACTGAGTGACAGTGGGAACATCAGGCAAAAGGAACATACTAGCTATCATTTTCTTTGTACTTGGCTGAAGATGAAACCACCTCAAGCATTGGTATTCAACGTGTGGTTAATTCTGAGAATGGTCAAGCATGGATACTGAGACAGATGTCATTTGAATAAATGAACAAAGACTCTGTGATGCATAGGTTGGATAACATGTGACAGCACAAAGACCGTTCATTTCTCGTATCCATGAGCCTGTTTCATACTCTCATCACTGAAAAAAGTCCAGGTGTTTTGATCAAAAGACTAGAGTCTTTGGCATGTCATAAGCATTTATGAAGTCCAGAAGCTTGATTCATCTGTTAAGTTCTGCTAAAAGTAATTTTCATCAAAAGGAGCTTGCTCCAAAATTTGGTCTCAGAAAGTAAACCTTTACTGCAAACCAATGTCCTTTTCAGACTGGTTTGTGTTTCTAATCATATTCACTGGAGAATGATGCATTCTGGTACCTTAAAGCATCCCAAAACATTGCTATTGGCCAATGGATACATGAATTACAGAGGTTTTTCTCCTAACAAAATCAACATCTTAGATATCTAACAGGCCTTTGGAAACTTGCCCTTGGATCAATCAGGGTATATATTTTTTTTTTTCCTAGATCTGTCAGGGATTTTCATGATCAGGATCTGTGGTCTGATGCAAACATAATAAACTGATCTGTATGTTGTGTCATCAACTGGAGAAACTGTCTAAACATAGTTGAAATTAACCACACGACGAGATGAAGTATCATACCTTCTCATTAATGATGAGAAAAGCAACAGTTCTAGATGTAAAATCCAATGATTACTCTTTGTATGATGGTTCTGAATATCCTGACCTAGCACTGGAGCTATTATAATTATTCATATAAACTTATGATTGGACCAGCATTGGCAACATTTGCTCTTGCGAGTTAACCATAAAGGTTTTCGCATACCTACAGTCAGAACACCTCGGACCTGTGCGACAAAGGCTGGAAGATGCCACTTCAATGCAAACACAGTTCATTACAGGAAATGTCAATGACAATAAAAAATTAAAGGTTTTGTGACTTATTGGACACCTACTCTAGATTTCCTAAGTGATTCTCAGAGGTTTTATTTCTGTTTTGCCAGCCCCTTTCTATACCCATTAGCTTTTTTTTAACTCTTCAATGGTAAGAACTTACAAAATGATTCAAAGGTACCTTTGGTCAAAATGGTGAGGTAAGCAGCACTTGTGAAAATGATTCAAGCCCATTATAATGCCCAACAAGAAACAAAAAAGTACTAGAGCTGAAATTGTTGTTCTGCAGACTTCTGCCTTATTTTCGCTTAATCAGTTTTGATTAGCTTCTTCCTGTTACACTAGTGTGAATGAAAACTTCATCTGTCATGCTGCAAAGGTTGCAACTAAAAATGTACCTAAGACTGCCTAATGAGATTGCAGGAAACAGACAAATAAGCATATGGGTGTCTTTCTTATTTATGTTCCAGAGCAACTATGACTCATGTTATCATGAAAAAAAGAATAAGGGTATAGCTTCTCTTACTTTGAACAACTGAAAATGTATGTTCCTATATTTGGGAAGATCAACCCAGACATTCATCCTAAAGGAGAAATAAAAATTAATCCAATGCATAATGTCTTTAAAGTATCTTTAAGAGCAAGATATTTACACTTTATCAAATATACTTTACCAATTTGGCATAGCAGTTTCCATATAATCCTTCTTCTCCTCCTTTCTCTGCTCAGGCCACAGACATGTCAGTGTTTTCTGGACAGTTCTGAGGTATCCATCAAAGTGGAGAAATTAGTGTCAATCATCTCTCCTAAAAATATGGAGTCTTTTTGAATAACTCTAAAGCTTACCATTTCTTCAATAGACATTAATCTTTGTAATGAGTAATACTTCTCTAAATTGAAGTTCTCCTGACACAAGTTTTTGAGGCTAAAAGAAATGAAAATAAAAACATACATTGTTAACAATCATGGAAAGGGACCATCAACTTTCCCTGAAGATTGATTTCTCTTCATAATTGTAGTAATATCTTAGCATAGCCAAGTCTTATCAAGGTATTATTATTCTCAGGCACTTTTTCACTCATATCTAATATTTTACATTAGTTGTTTCAAGATGATAGAGATCACAAGGTAGATTTCATAGTCACCTCAGAATTCCTGATGCCCCTAAATCTTAGGGTTTAGGTTCAGCACAAGTCTGGGTGTATGATAAGTGTGATTTTTGAAGTGAGAAAACTTTGCAATGTCTTTACCATTTTTCGCAAATTTCACACTCTCTTTCAACTTACTTTTTAATATACAGTGTGAAAAATGTCAGTATTTTTGAGGGTCATTCGTGTATCCAAAACATAAGGGTAGATGTGTATGCATTGCTTTAACACAAGCTGGCCTTTCTTGGTAATTACTGCACTATGTTTGATCTCAGTATCATATAGCTCTTGTCTTACACCACTGGCTATGACATAAAATAGGACTGCTGTGTCTTGGCTTTTTACTGCCACACATGAAATCCCACTATAATTAATTAGTGTTGTTATAGCAACACCTTTTATAACATTGCTTGACACTCAAGGGAGGGAGTGACACAAGGGTGAACTGTATGAGAAATCATTTTGTAAATTTCATTCTCAAACTCCCTGACTTCATTGTTTTGTTTTTTTTTTTTGTTAAAATCATTTTCCCCCTCAAATTGGTTCCCTGCTGTATTGAAGCCATTGAGCAGTCAAATCTCAGCAGTAATCTTATATTGGTCTTGCTCATGTGAATCCTGAGGGGCTCATGCTAAAATTTGCTATCAAAAAGTACAAATACAGCACATCTTTTATTTAAAAGTAGTTGGGTTTTATTATTACTATTTACAATGATTGCACACAAGATAGGACTTTTTGCTGTACTTCACTATCAGTAATGGATACCTCCCACTTACATGGACAGTGTTAAAGAATAGAAGTTTTCTTTGAAATGAAAACTTCTGTCCTAGCAAAAGGTTTCCACTGTGCATCACTTTCTACTGTGCTACTGGAAAACTTTTTAAGTCTCATTCATTATTAGGAAGTGAATACAGCTTTGAATATTAAAAAAAAAATATATACATATATGTATGTATAAAAGAAGAGTTAAAGGATAGACTTTATACTAGTTTTGGCAAAGAAGGTCCCATCTGTTTATTCAGGCAACTAAGGAGTGATACACACCCTTGAGTTACTGCTTTTAGCTGCCAAACAGAGCTTCATGTAAAGGAAAGCTTTCCAAATGCTATGATTCTGCTTGTTTATTACTGGGATGAGAAAACATACCTGCGTGAATGATCTCTTCACATGTTGTAAAAGCTTCGGCAGTGACTCAGCTGTTGGAGCAGTTCTCTTGGGACAGGGCAGCTCCTGTCGCCACAACTCAGGTGAGCTGCTCAAAAGCTTACTGATAGCACAACAGTTTACACACTGCTAGAACCAGGCAGTTCTTATATGTCTTCTTCCCTGTTCCCTTCTCCCCTACATTCCCCTGACCCCGCAATGTATCATTCTGTTCTTCCTTTCCACCTGGAGCCAACATGCTCAGGCAGTAGACATTGCCAGTTCTCTGATCAAGATGAGAAATTTGGCTGTTGCTCATCTTTTCTGAAAGGGAATGGTTGGGAGCTCCTGCTGCTGTCTCTGCACCATTAAGAAGTCCAGGTTTCACTCTGTAATGTTCTTGTTCCAGTAGCAGGACAACATAGCAAAATGAGAGAGGAAAGACAGCCTAAATGATCTACAACAAATGGTCATTAAGATTAAAAACTAATAATTCAATATTTTATTATATATTTATTATCTACATTATAAATAAGATTATTACATATATTTATTATATACATTATAAATAATGATCATTATTATTATTACATTCAATATAAGGATAATACCTAAAGAAGGACCTATCCCATAGTTTACAGTGTAGAAGCAAACACTCACAAGTCCCTAAGTGATTTTTGAAGCCAACTACCCAATAAATCATTAAAATCTGAAAAAAGAAGATGCCACTTCAGTGCTTGCAAGACAGCAAAAATAAGCTTGTTTTTTCAGAGAAATCAGCTGGGAGGACAAGAAAGTCTCATCTAAAACACTAAACAGTCCTTGAAAGCAAGGATTCCCACTCACAGCAGCTGCTAGCCTATAGATTCTTTTATTCCCTCTTTCTGGCCAGATGAATCTCCATCTGAATTGTGGCATGGTTTCTACAAAGAGGAAGATAAGGTGAACTCCCCACCTGGGGTGTTATCTAGTGGTATAAGTCTGCTTCATTAAGCTGAGAAATGGAAATACAAAGTCTTTCAGGGACAATAGGGAACAAAGCAACCTGGTGAAATTTCTAATCAGGATATAAAAACTAAAGGGTACTTTCTCTTCCACCAGTGCTTCAAAAGAGAGTGGTAAATACTAAGGCCATTTGAAAGACATCAGTTCTGTGTCTCTTGTATTATGCATACTCTGAGATTGCCTCCCAGAGCCAACTCCAGAGGGATTTAGGCAGAGGAATACCTAATTTCTGCACCCCAAGAAAACTAAAATGCTGAACTTAACTATGTGAGAATTTAGGAACATCTGGGTATATATTTATTTCTAGTGCAAGAAAACTTTACATTTGAATCATAAAATGCCTGCAGAGGTTATACAGGGTTTTTCAGGATCACACTATTCATTGTAGGTATTATCAGAGTAAGTCCCACTTCAGACACCCTAGTCCTTTTTTTTTTAGTCTGGCCCTTAGGCACTTCTGAAAATTTTATGGTATATGTCAAAAGTTGACAAGAAAAAAAATGAACTGAATGGAGGTGGAAAGGCAAAGTTGCAAAACAGTTTAGTAAAAATGTCTCCTTGCATTTTTGTTCTTCCTTGGATACCACAGTACTGCTGGAAATGAAACGAATATAAGCAGGACTGAGGTCCTGATCACATCTGATATGCAAATGGACACAGTATCAAACAGTTATTTTTTCTGTACCTATATTGCATTCACCAGTGTCTGGTCACCATAAGTACTGGCAGAGACATCTGTGCTGAAAATTTCAGTTAATAAACTACAGGTCTATTATAATAATACCATATAAAAATATTCCTACCCTAGTATGACCTTTAATTTGCCAGTGGAAAAATGGAATTACAGAGATACTAGCAGCTGTTTTTAGCTGTGTAGTTCATAAATGGAACTAGTTCCACTATTTCTCCGTTAAGCTGTCTTAAAATCACTAATCATTAAAATGAACCTTATTTAATGTTCTGTTTATGTTACATTGCATAGGACGTGTAAATGGCAAATGCTCTTTCGAATGCCACTAAATACCAAAGTGGAGAGTAACTACCATATCACTGATCCTTTGAAATGTGTGAGTAAGTATGTATCATCACTGATGACAAGAAATGACAAACATGGTGATAGATGTTGTAGCTCAGCAGGAAAATTTTCTTACATCTCCAACAGACGATATAAATGATTATGTGTTTAAGAAAAATTGCAAGCTTGGTAAATCAATGGGACACGGCAATATGGGTAACACTGTTTTAAGACTAGAAAAAAAAACCACAAATGAAATCAGAATTACTGCTGAGGCTGTAATCTACAGATGAAACAAGGGATAGCACGTATTAGTTTTGGACAGTAGAGGTAGAGTCTTATACCTTAGAGAAGCAAATTTGTATTTTCCTTTAAGGTTCATTTGAAATCATCTTTTAACTCTTGGTTTTAATTTTTCCTTCAACATAATCTTCGTGTGTACATTATCAAAAATAAGTAGCAAGATATTTTATAGTTTGTTCCTTGAGCGTGCAAACAATTAACAAATAAACATTAAGAGTAAAAGCTTTCTATAAAGAGATTAGCTTGTCTGTTCCTGAGTTCAAATGTACATTATTCACTGTTTCTCTGTCTGCAAGCACAATGTTCATCTTGCCAGGGCCAAATTGTGTGATGTTGGCCTTTATAAAGTGTGACAAATACTACCATAACTCAAAGCAATAAGCAGTAGAGAAACAATTGTTTATCTGACAAAGGTATTTCAATTTTGAAAATGAGTGATGTTGCTTTTAATGAGACAGAGTAAAGAAAGAAATTCCGTTGCCTCTCTTTTGACTGCACCATTAAACATTTACAGGGGATTTATGTCTCCTGCAGATGACTGAGGATGTCATTCCCAAGACTTCCTACAGAGTCAACAGAAGATGGTGACCTCTGCAAAGGAAGTTGAAATGCTCTCAAGACCCAGACCTTTTCCTCCGGGTGATCTCCACAGCATCACTATGGTCTACATCTCTCACCGCTTCTCTCATGACTTTCACTGTGGGAAGAGTGCTCTCAAAATTTCTCAAATGTTCCTATTCTTTTCTTTTCTGTGTCCTTTTCCTCAGTAGATCCTGAAGTTGAAACAATATTTTGATCCCACTTCAGCAAGTCCTCACTCCTCCAATTCCTGTTCTGTCTAATGATAAAATCTCTCTTTCTTCATTCAGCATAATTTCTTTAATGGAAAAGAAAAAATGAATGTCAGTATAATGACTAAATAAACACACAACTTTTTAAACATATGGAAAGAGAAACCAACTTCCTATATAAGTTATTAAAAAGTACTGAAAATAGTATGTAAGTGAATTTTGATATCCTTGGGTTTCCTCATCAATCAGAAAGAAAGCTTTTCAAACCTGGAGAAGGATTAACAGAGATGTGTACTCAAAACAAAATTTAAAAGGATTTGGTTTCATTGTAGGAACCTGAGAGACTTTGGAAGGACAAAATTCACAGCCAATCAGAAAATCCACAGATAAACTTATTAAATCAGTGGCTAAAACCAAGTGGAAATATATGCCACTATTGATATTCCTATACTGTTGTGTTACTTACAAATCGAACAGAAGAGTAAATCAGGTTGTAAAAACTTGAGAACTACTCTCTAAGGCAGTTGTCTCCAAAGTGGAATATGTGCACCCTCTGTGGTGGGCAAGGCAATGCCTTTGGGTGCAGGAAGAAAGCATTTTTTGTACCTTTAATAAGTCAAATGAAATAAAATTTTAAAAATAATGCTTATTTCATCATTTACATCTTTATCTTAGCCATTATGAATTTATATTTTTTCCATAAGTTTTATAATGTACATAATATATTAGTACATGGCCAGTGGTGAGTCCATTTTGGAGGCAGCTGGAGATACCTTTGTCTGATGGGGCAGCCCCATGTCTCACCTCAAAGACGCCACCCCTGTAGCCCACCTTCCTGCTACTAAAATCTTACTGTGTAAACCCAAGACAAAGGTATATAATTTATAGATATACAAATATACATATACTGGGGGTGCATACTCAAAAATTTTTTACTGATAGGGGTGTTCAATTAAAAAGATTGGGAGACCACTGCTGTACAGTTGTTAGCTCAGGCTCTGTTATACTGTTTCCACATGGTGTCTGGTCAGCTCGAACCTTGAGCAAGAGACAGTTGGGCACTTGCTTAAGCTAATCATTCTTATATCTGTATAGTTGATGTGGGCACCTCATCTCATCCTTACTCAGGTAAATTAATCCAAAATTGCTCTAAAGGAGCCTGTTTTGCAACATTTTTCTTTCCATTGACTACCAATGCAGCTGTAGGATGACTAGTTCTGATGTTGACAGCTGTATAGTAGATGTCTAAAGCTACGTTAGATGAGTCTTTCTGCTTGAATCTATCTGGCACATAATCTCTACATAGAAACTTTGATTTTTCTACATACTTTAAGAGATACAAGCATTTTCTGATGATATCATAAGTGACGAACAGTATTTAGACTGTCTTTAAAACCTTTGTCGTTGATAAAATTTCTCTGAAGGAATTCTTTAAAGTTCCTCCCTTTAGATTCATTTGGTTTAATTACATGAATCCCCTCAAAATTTTTGTTCTTACTGGCTCTCTGTTTTTTCCTCTTTATGACTCCAAACAACACTGTAGTAGTATGAAAAAGGGGAGTTGCATTGGGTGAAAACAGAAGAAAATAATTAAAATTCTAGCAATCTTAAATGCTGTATTCACAAAGGACTAATCAGCGTACTTATGTCACTACCAGAATTCCGTAGTCAAGAAGTTAATGACACAAAAAACAGGATTTAGTGAACTTTAGTGGTTTACTACGGTTCTAAAACTGCTTGCATAATACTAGAGAAGTAGCAGTACAATGGCACAGCTACATGTTTGTTGCTGACATTTTTCTCTGCATGTTAAATGGACAGTGACATATGAGTAGAATCCATTTCAGTTTGCCACAACATCATGTTCTTTTTTCATAGAAGTGTATACCTTTAATATTAACTCTTCAGAACACTTCACAGTTTTTTTGTAATGGTTGATCTCTGGCTTCTGAAAAGACTTGTGAAGAGTGGCAAGTTGTTCTGCAGAGGAGTGAATACCACAATTTGTTTCTTTGGGTTTCTTTACTTACTTTGAGATATCAAAAGAATATAACAGGAGAATATTCTCCATTGCCTGTTTTTCCCATTGTCTGTTCTTCATGTTGGAGATCGGAATATGTGATATTCTAGGGATTCAGGGAACAGCATGCTGAACTGGTTTAGCATTCATTGCAAACACTTAATTTCTTGCATTTAAAACAGCTTTTTCTTTTAGTAGTTTGATGTAAGAACTGTCTGTTCAGTAGCATGACTATGTCCAATGAGCCAAACCATCAAAACTATAAATGCTCTGTCATATAAATAGTAACTATTTTTAAGGGCAATCATGATAAAATATTGTCCTAAAGGTAGACCATTTACTGAGATCCTGATAAAATGCCTGAAGCCCAAGATTAAAGACTATTATTGCACAATAAAAGTAACACCTCTATCCAGAGGGAAATATCTTTATACAGCTATAGCTCAGAAAAGTCACCACCTCATTTATTACCATTCTCTGTTTCTTTCTTTTAAAATGAATGGTGTAAATCTTTCCTGGACTATTCTCTTAAACAGACTTGGTTGAATTAGTCATTCTGAGTAATATTAGTTGTCAATTTAGACTTCTTTTTTTTTAATCACTAACTTCTGCAAGCCGATCTGGAAATGAAATCTTGGCCTCAGTGAAGACAGTGGGAGGTTTGTTATTTACTTCAAAAAAGCTAATCTTCATCTTTTATGCCTATGATCTGTTCAAATTAAAATATCCTGTTGATGTGTATTAGACTTTAGAGAAGGTACAGAAGATCAGCGTTACCCTTAAGCAGGGTTTTTTAATATGTTTTTTCATTTAAATAAAACCTAAACTACATTAGTTTAATTTGTCTATGGTAATCATAAAGATTAGCGAATGACAAGTCTTCAGTCCACTATCACACAAATATATTCAAGCAGAAGCATATAAAATACTAGAGAAAAAAAAAAAGCTAAAAGCTTTGTGCAGGTTAAAAACAACTCTCCAATCTAGTGTTGATGCTTAAATAGCTATTGTGAATTTGTCATAATTCTCTAACTTTTAGCAGACAGCAAGAAAAGGTCAAATTTAAAAGCAAAGATCATAAGTAAAAGGAGGGTGATCATTAATAGCAAACAAGAGCTAATGATTTTAATGCTCCATTATCTAGAAAGAAAAAAACCCCAAAACCAAAACACACAATCATTAGAAAGAAAGAAACATCATAGGCGAAAACAGAGGGGATTAGTAACACATTAGAGAACTTGATGCAAGCTAGTTTATGCATGAGACCCAGTTTTTAACCTCATGCCCCTGGAGACAAGAAAAGGCAGAGAGAAAAGAAGGCAAGAGGTCATCTCAAGATGTCAGGGAAGGGCGATAGTAATCTTTCTCCTTAACTAGAACATGATGTTGTGAATACAAACTTAGAGTTATCTGGAATCTATTCAAAACAGATGCTATATAGAAGACTTCTAGTAATAACAAAACAAAACAAAACAAACACACAAACAAAAGAACAAAAACTTACTTGCTTTTAAGTAGATACTCCAAATACCAATTGGTGTATACTTCAATTGTAAAACAGCAATTTTAATTTTCTAAAATATCTCTAATTAGTCAGTTTTGTGAGGACGTTATGTGTCAGCAACAGTCATATGAGCCTTATTAAGTGTTTTTTTACCAATTTATTATCTATAAAACATCCCAAGATTTTAAGGTTTTGCGTCTTGTTTCATGCTGAAGTAAAAATAGAGGTTTTGAACAATCACACTGAATTAACTGAAATGGAAAAACTTATCCACTTTCAGGGAGGCATACTTGCAATTTGATTGATTCTTAAAATTCATAGTTTTTAATTTTTTAAAGTATTACTTTGCAGACATGTAGAAGTTTATTTGAAAAAAAAGTGTACAGAAAAATACATTTCAAATACAGAAGTATATTTGGAAAAAAAAACCTCAAATCCAAATACAATCAATGATATTCTTTATAAAGATATATAAAAATTCAAAAAAATGCATAATTTCTTGCACAAAATTCTTTCCGTGAGTGTAAAGGTCAGGTTATAAGAACTTGCCAATGGAGACTTCGAAACTAAAGAAACCGTAGAAAACATCCTTTTTTTTTTCTTAAATGAAGAGATTTTATCTAAGCAAATAAAATATTGCCTCTGTTTCATTTTTAAGGAGTGGTTAATTAGGGCATCTGTTCTTTCCATTAAATTTTATCAGATGAGGGCAGACTCAGTACAGTGTCATTTAGTGAAGCAATGTTGCTTGTGAAAAGGAAGTCCATCTTTGGACTTCAGGGCATAATTGGGTCTGTGACCTAGCTGAAGATCACTTGAACCTGAACATCTTGACTGCTGGTGCAGTGACATTTTTGCAGCATTCAGCATAAGGAGAAACCAGCTCATGACAGAAACCTTAAGAGAAATCTGGTGGTTGCTCAAAATAAATCTCAGTAAACAAGTGTTCTTGAGAACTGTGTCTTTGATGATGGAAGCATTTGGAGCATGCTACTTACATGAGCACATGTTCATTCAGCCTATTTAGCTGCCACCTTTCAATTTAGCCATATGGGAGGTTTTCAGTTGAGACATTTAATAGCCCTAACAACTTGATGTTCTAGAGAAATTTGGTTGCAGTAAATACAGCGGTGGCATGCTGCTTACCTAGCTAGCAAGGCTATGATACATGGGAAAGCTATTAGAGACCAAACTTTTCATCGTGCCTTATCACCTGACAGCCATCACGGTTACGTAAGTGGATACTATTTTACTTCTATGGTCAAACTTTACTGAATCAAGTTGCTATGTTAGAAACAAAATACACTACTTTCCGAAGTGAAAAATCCCACTCTTGGCTTTGAAGATTATTATGATGATGATTTTTACAACTATCATGTGAAAACATATCATAATTTATGTCATATCATGATATCATACACACTTAGGGAAAAGCTAAAAAAAAACATTTTGGACTTAAAAAAAAAAAAAGGAAAAGGAAAGGAAAAGAAAGAGAAAAATAAAAATAAAAATAAAAAGAAAGAGAAAAAGAAAGAGAAAAAAAAGAAAAAGAAAAAGAAAAAAGAAAAAGAAAAAGAAAAAGAAAAAGAAAAAGAAAAAGAAAAAGAAAAATAAAAAGAAAAAGAACTCCAACTGGATACAGAAGTTCTCAGGA